>CM050404.1:32178596-32778596 GCA_027580255.1 Therioaphis trifolii | reverse complement strand
CTAAACTTTCGGACAAAGTCCACTTACAAAAAATGGTTAACAGAAAAAAAAACATGAAATAAACAACATTATGATACTAATAGATGTTTATTTTCATTTAGAATCTTAAGAAAGTTGAACATAATGAATATAACAAAAAAGTTATTCCATATTTCGTGTATCCGTGTTAAGCCTTTAGATATAGGAAACAATGATTTAGCATTTGTTTTAAACGGTAAAAGTATTTGGAAATCTACCCATATCATAACATAAACTCTGACCATATGCACCAATTGATTATCAAGAATATTTTATGTATTATGTATACCAATGAAAAACATACGCAATCGGTACGTATAAGCCGTTTATTATTATATGGGATTTATAGAAATTTCACCACACGTTCATCGCGTAAGATAGATTTTTTTCGGCTACGATTTCCACTGACATAATATTGTTTAATCGTATTTTTATTTACAGTAAAATACATTTCATTGGCTTACATATACTTACTGGCTAATGTTTTCATTACAATGATAGTCTATTATTTCGTGAATATTTTTTTTTTTTTATTCAGTTATCTCATCCTAGTTTTTAATTGTTCATCACCAAAGTATTGTACCATTCAGACATTGAATATGAAAATGATTATTTTAACACGGTTTATTAAAACATTTTCTCTGTGCGCTTTCTAATTAAAATTATTATTCTGGTTCTTCTTATTTTATGTTAAACATAATATTTATATTTACTTACATTGACCGCTACCGAGAACTGCATTACTATGATGATAACATTTAAATGATAATAGTCGAAAACAGTCCTTTTTTGGAACGATAGAAATAATATTTAAACAGTGTAAAACAACACACAAATACATACAGTACGAGTGCAGGGTGGTGTAAAGTGTTGTTTTATACCAGAAATAAGACGAGGTAAATGACTCAATAGAATAACACTCGTTTTAGTCGAGGACGGCGAAATTACATTGCTGTATAATGGTATAATATGAATTCCTCCGAAAAATAACACAGCCAAATTAAATTGAATCCATATATATATATATATTATGTAACTATTTTACTTTGTTACATACAATTCTATGCGTGAATATCGCGTTTCGTACGATTTATATAATATAATACATTGTATAAGCAGAAACAGTATTTAAATAATCGTCTAGGTTTTGGATTTAGGTTTTGTTTCCATGATTGTATTATTTAGCTTTTGATAAACCATTAAAAAGTATAAAATAATCATTACCATTAAAATGTTTAGATCCTATTATTGTTAACTTTTTTCATAAAAAATTCCTTAAAAAAACATAAAATTGAAGCTTTTAATTTATTTTAATTGTTTATACTACTTGTAAAAAAACCACATTTGGAATAATTTTAATTGTGGTTTATCCATTATTTGTTTTTTTTTCTTTTTTTCGTATTAGTTGTTTAAGTTTTTTTTTTTTGGTAAATTTTATGGTATACCAGCATATTTATTTCTTCATTTTGTTTTTCTTACCCTATCAAGACTTCGTGTGGCTTGGATATTCTAACATAAAAGTAAAGGACCTTATGGTTATCCATAAAAGTAATTTTACGGAGTGATAAAACACAGAGACTGGAATGGAATCATAATTGAGATGAATAATTTAATGAATATTTAAACGTTTGAGTAGAAATCGTTGTGTACTCGTCATAATATAAACACAATAAAATGTATATTACAGGTAAATTCTCAAGATCGAATACGTCTTGATACAGGAAATTCTTGAACTTCCATTTGACAGAATAATCATACATTTTAACTTTGTATTAATACTTCTACCACGATAATTTTAATTTTCCATGAGCGTCCGTTAACACAGAGGATTCACAGTGAATAGCACGTGCAGTATTTATAAATTTATCGGATGAAAGTATTTATTATATTTAAGTATTTATTTGAAAAGCAATTACATATGAGAAACGAAGTATCTGTGCAATTAATATCGAACTCTCCTAAGACCGTAAATTGCGTAAATATTTAAAAAAATGTCATGATGAACCTATTATCGAACAAATATAATATTAGCGTTTAATCTTGATTTATGATGGTTTTTTCTGTATACATCACGTCTATATCAGTAGCATACTTACAATTTTGTATTATACGCACTTAAATACAAAATCTCAATTTTTAGTTTCAGTATAATAATCGTTATTTATTGTATCATTTAAAATGAGTGTGTGGAGTTGGGATTAGTTATTTATTGAAATTTGTTTTGGAGTTTCTTGAAAATATCAACTGTACTCAAAATTTTTAGTTAGGTAATTTTTTAACGTTTATTTATGTCTTTCTTTTTTTATCATTTGCTTCTCCCCTGTATTTGAACAAAAGTGTGCACAAATACATTGCAGTTTTCTGTAAATTGGCTCGCATAAGTAATGTGATACCGCTGTTCTAAGTTTACAGAATAAGGACTGGTGACTTATTGTTGTAGTGACACTTTTTCGAAGCTGAGTCACAAATGTGCAAAAGTGATTTGTTATCATGAACAAAAAAGAACCGAGCATTTTATTTAATTCGTGGAACAAACTGACGGTTTTGTACGAAGTCGAGAGAGGAAAACGTGAAAACACGTTTTTCTGACGCCGTGTAGTTTGCATTTGGTTGATTATGGAGAGTACTAGTCAATATATAATGTCTTTTTTATTTAAGGGTAGCATTATTACATATCACCTGATTCCATGTGGATTATAACTATAAACCAGGGGTGGCGAACCTTTTCCGAGTTGAGTGTCAACATTTTCCAAACAAAGTTTTCTACCCCCCCCCCCCCACACACACACACACACACACACACACACACACACACACAAAGGAAGTTTAATGAAGTCAATATTTGTGTAGGTTACTTGACAAATTATATATGATATTCTTGCATCAGATGTCAATATTGAATAATCGCTTTAAAAATGTAAATATGTAATTATATTTTAATGTGAACTTTTGTTCTTTTTTTCATGTGAACCATTTTATAACAGAATATCAAAATTTCTAATTTTGGTAAAACATGTAGTTTTTGCTTTGACTTGAAAAAATTCAAAACACATTATAATCTTTCAAGAAAAATGAAAAACAATTAAATAAAAGTAAGAAAATTGCATGACTACCGACATTTTGATGTCTGCATTTTTAACCACTTTTCCGTATAGACGATTTATTTGTATTTGTGATATTACCAAAGCATAAAAGTCTAAAGGAATATTATTATAATTAAAATCTGAAAAAAAATTGTTTAATCGTATTCATTTTAACTACGATTTCATAAATAGTACGATTCAAATTGTTATTTCTATTATAATTTCGATAAATTCACATTTTTTCACGTGCCATTGAAATTTCGCCAACGTGCCACTTTTGGCACGCGTTCCATAGGTTTGCCACCCCTGCTGTAAACGTATGATTCAAAAAACAACACTCAGCGATTTTTTAATTAAATGTTTTAAAGTAAATTAAGGAATAAAAGATAATATTAAAAAAAAAAAAAGAAAAAAAAAAAAGTATTCATGTTTTGATTGGTCAATTTTGATGCCCGGAACATGGTGTTTCAGTATTCATGACTTTCAATTTATATAATATGCATATAATGTCAGTTAATTTGATTTAAAATAAGATTACGAATGTTTTATATGGATATATTATCATTTGAACTGGACGAAGCTTTAGAAAAAAAAAAATCATAAAATATAAAATAACATCGAAATTTAACGAAGACAATATTAAATATTAATAAAAAATATGTGATAATTTCAAGAATTATGTATATATGCATAATTGTAATCGTTAATGGTTGGCACATTTATATAAATGATCAAGTGTCCATCGTGTATACATAAACATTTATTATCAAAACGCACGTCAATTATTTATGATTTCAATACATATTTAGCATAAAAGATATATTTGAACCTATGTTAATCTATTGTCTTGAAATTCATATTTTAAATCAAGTTTATACCAAGAATAGTACACTTACAATTGTAAGTGTATCAAGTATGAACGAATACGAGGATGTGTTTATAAACTCAAACAATAACACTTGCACTCTGAGAACTTAATATTTGGGAAACATTTTACTCATAAATTAATGTGCATGCAATACCAGAATTGTTTTCACGTGAGACATAATATAATAATAATGTATTATTAATTAACACACTGTATAACGTAGTATAATTCCAAAGATATCAAAATCGAGTACAATAAATAATTAACGAACTAATTCAATTATAAATTACAAAAGTGGTATTTGTATGTCTCAATGCATGCAATAATACTGATGTCGATATGGCTACATTTTCCCTAAAAAATGTTCAATGTGTATACAAAACACTATGAAGTTTCCGCTGTCGTAACTATTGATCATATTCAAAAATCCAAATATAAGCGTTTTCTTTTGCATAATACTAATTTGTTTTTCTCATTGGAATGTCGTTTAAAATGTTTATTGAAGTATAATATATATTTATATTTATTAAACGATGTACTATGCAATTATTAAACTAGACAAGTATTTTTTAAATGTTTAATGAATATTACAGTATCGATATTGATGCACTGTACTACTCATAAATTTGAAATTACCTAATCGATCAAAATAATGCTATAGCAGATAGGATTTTAAACAATTTAAATTTTTCTTCGGATTATTTATGTATTTATTTTTATTAAGAGATATTGTAGGTATACAATTTATTTCTAAATTCACAAAATACAAGTTCAATTGGCTATTTGTTAACGATAATAATCTTTGAATTATAAATGATAAAATAATTTAAAAAGTATTAAAACATAATTTCAAAATATTATTATGTTTAACCGATTATAATATTGAATATAAACATCGATATCGTGGTCAGATTGATAAATAACTATGAATATCATGAATTTAAAGTAGATTATAAATATTTTAGTATACATTATCACAAATAATCAATATAATAATAAGTCTCCTGTTTTTATGTATATACTATTTTATTTTATTTATCTTTTATTTACAAATTTCATGTATCTACTCTAGTCGATTGCTTTAATCAACATAATACTATAATTTTTTACTGTTGTTTATGATATGGTATTAATTCTTAAACAAAACGTGTTACGTACTCAGTATTAATTAATCGGTATCAAAATATATTTAAATAGTTTTAAACCTTTGAAGATAAATTTCACTCATTATATATTTCAATTATTTATTGTTTTGCAATAGTTTAAATGTAAATATTCTTACACGTCCACAAAAGTGCAAACAAATGTACACAATTCGAACGAACGTTTGACGCCGTTTATGTTTTGATATTATTGTTATGTCCATTTATAAAGATGTTTTTTTCTTTTGACTAACCACATAAATTAATTACTGTACGCTACTACTGAAATTTATTTTGATCCTAAATTATTCTCTCTGTCTATTTCTCTGTCTCTCTGTCTCTCCCTCTCTCTCTCTCTTTCTCTTATACCCTCCATATTATTTTATTCTTAGATTAAATTATTTTATTGTTATTTTATAGTGTTTAAAAATTAAAAGCATATTTATTAGTATTCCTCCTAAGTTTATTGAACCCTATGCAATCAACTTTTTGTGTCCAAATTTTTTTATTGAATTTATTTTATTGATTTTTTTTTTTACATCTACAAATACCATCATGATTCCTATTGGTCCTGTTTGATGAATGCTAAAGTCTGATAAGTTACAGCCTATTATCCTATGCTACATTGACGACACAATATAATTCGCATTCACAATATAGTAAATATCTCAATTATGATGGTTCTAAATATATGTCATGCATCATTGTTTGAGAAGGAAGATGTTTCGGAATTGATACTATAATTTGATAATTAGTGTCTTGAAGTTTATCACTCAAATGCATTCAATGATCTATTATAGTTAAAGCATCGATTGCCTTTTTCGAAAACTGTATGGCGATCGGTGCTCAGGAGAATTTCAATGAAAGTACATAAATAATATGCAGCATAATTAGTTTAATGTCCAATTTCATATAGTACCCTTTTTAACTTATAAAACACATTGTAAGTTTTGACTTCGTATAATCTAATTAGATTGTTTTCGAAAATCGTATAACGAAAATATGTATTACGTAGGTATTATATTTTAAAATGCATGATATAAATTACTTTAGTATATAGTATATTTATAGACAAAAATATCATTTAAGATTCCATTATAGAAGTTAAAAGTTGTAAAATTTATTTTCATGAATAAATCTTATTTTTGTGTAAATTGGATTTTCTTGAAGATCTGATACATTTTCCTCAGTTAAATTATTAAGCTTATAAAAATAATTATTGTATTAAAGGTCAAATATGTTAGATTAAAAACAACGTATTTCTTTATTTTCACCTTGACCTTTGCATTTTACTAATCTTGTCACGGCAAATCGTTATCGATGAAGTTTTGAATTTGGACAGTTCGCATTGCGATTGTTATTGAAACATTATTACTATTCTTTTAATTTGTTTTTTTTTCCAAACGCGAGTACAGTCAAGACACGTTGAAATGAATAAAACAAACATCATTGAAAAAGGATCACGTGGAGCCGGGAAGGAAAACTCACGTATCTACGACGGTCATACGTGGATGGATTTGGAATTCTCTTACGTTGGGAAATCCAATGAAATCGTCGAAAACAACACCGGGATGACCTTACCGAAGCGACTGCAGTGTAGTCTTACCACCGGGACACTTTATTACGACGTCTTTGAAATGGAGATTTCCAGTGACGCGTTCCAAACGTTGAGACCCGTGCCAAAGTCTTGTGCGATGTAATATGTATTAAGTATGCCCGGGCGATCGTTTCGTTCGATTATTCGATTGGCTGAAACGATGACATGACGAAAGATCTGATGATGACATTTAGGATTGCATTAGAAGCATTTGGACGGAAACGTTTTTTGAGGTACAAATTTTCTCATAAATTCTATTTTTTGAGAAAAAAATCCCTGTTTTGCGTAAATAAAATTTGAAATACTATTTTCGCATAATTCATTAATTAAGGATACACTTAAGTTAAAAAAGAATGCATATTTAATTTAAAATGTAATATGTTCGTTAAAAAATACTTAATATGTTTGCTTCCGTGAACAATGTTTATGTTAAAATAATCAAAATCTAAACTCGAGGTATAAATTTGGTTGTTTTTGCATTTATTATACCACACGTATTTCAGTCCAATGCCTTAACATTTTTAATTTCATATTCATTTTTTAAACAAAGTTTAGTCGGTAAATGATGCACCGTGCTAAAATCTTACGTTTTGAATAATATATAATATTATTACATACATACACACACACACACACACACACTAATATAAATAAATAAGTATATATATATATATATATATATATATATATATATATATATATATATATATATATATATATATATATATATATATAAATTTATTTATTTAACGGTAGAAAAGGTCATAAATTAAATATTAAAGTCGAAACATAAATCGAGCAAAGAGATTTTCATGTCGGGTAATCTGTTTAACTTTTTGGTTTCGTCTCAGCGTATCAATACGACGGTGGCGTTTTATTGTTTTTAATTTTATACCACCTAGTATGATGTCATTGTGTGAATGAAAAATAGGATACTTGGAGATTTTTTAGTCTATGTTGAAATTGCATCAAGAGATTCTGATAAAAAGTTTACGGCCTTATTATTGCTCGCGGCCCTTTGCCATGTGATTTTACGAGATTTTTCAAAAACCACTGGGAAATTAAAAAGAAAAGGAAATCACACTCTGAGGTACGCATCGGTTCGACTTCCAATCTATAAAATGAATGTGCGCGAAAGTTTTTCAAATGTTTTACAGCACAAAAAAATAATAATCGAAAAATAAGAATTACAACAATATGGACACATGATATGATAGTTTTTATTATAAGGTGCTAATTATGTTTGATAATTTACTTTAAGACGGTGAACTTTATTAATTTAATTCTTTATAAATACAAATACATCACAAGAGTTTCGGCTTGTGCGTGCATCTGTTTTGGCCGATAAAAAATTAATATTTATATAATATTTAACTCATGCTGCTTGTACCCAACTATAAATCAATATTATATTTGATTACCAGCACGGCGGTAAAATATAGCATTTTGTCCTAATTGGACAATTTCGTTTATTTACGCCAACGAGTGGACAATTTTATTCTATTGGTTTTGTTTACAGTCGAAAAGTGAAAAAAATACAATACAACCTCACAGCAGGAAACATACAGCGATAATTTGTGTTACTCAACGTCAAATGATATCATCAGTTATTATTTTTATTATTCAACCAGATTTATTTTAGTACCTGTTATCGTTATGGACGAATAAAGGGCAGTAACGCGAGTCAAAAGTTTGTAGTATTTCGTTGAAACAGGAATTAAAACGAATAAATCGTTTGAAAAAAATTAATTTATCCCGTTCGTCTTTTTATGGGGTATTTTGTTCAGTAGGTTAAAATATATTTTTGGCATTTTCCTAATTTTGTTTTTATTGTTTTCGCTTGACCGAGTAAAATTATTGCACCGCTGTAGTCAGTATAGTAGTATAGTGTTGAACACCGTATAATGTAAAATAGTCAACCACATGGGAATGATTTGGCCATGCGTGAAAAACAGTATTCACTCGGAATGTACAGTGTGGCACTGTGTTAAATTTATTTCTGATGTAAAAAAAAAAAACAACAAAACACAAAAAAAAAACAGCATAAAACAACGCAAGAGATGAAAATGAAACTGATAAATGCGAACATGCAGTGATATTATACGGTTTCCTCTTATAGCAATAACAATAATGATAATAATAATAATAACAATAGTAATATACCATGGGGCGCAGTGGTGGCATTTAGCTTGAGACCGAAAATCGAGTAAATCCGTTGCGAAATTCCACCAAGCCACTGACTGGAAAGTAATCGGATTTTATTTTTATGAACATTTACAAACGATGACAAGATATTAATAATATTATAATACTATGATATTATAATCGATATTTTTTTTATTCCTTCTAGTAACATCAGTACCCATGTCAATTTTTATAATACATTTTACTTTAAAATCGTATTCGGTTATCTATGATTCTATGCTGTCGTCTTTTCCACACTACGAAATACAAAACAACATGCGTAACATGGAAAATAAGGTAATGGACTTTGTTTCATGACTGTTTAAACTTTTTTGTTTTTGCGTGAAAATAATTTCCACGTATTTTCGCATTATATTTTAGTTGGATGTG
Source organism: Therioaphis trifolii (assembly GCA_027580255.1). NCBI lineage: Eukaryota > Metazoa > Arthropoda > Insecta > Hemiptera > Aphididae > Therioaphis > Therioaphis trifolii. The sequence continues at coordinate 32,769,314 of CM050404.1, read as the reverse complement.
AGAATCAATCATAAATGAATGTTGTTAATATGTAATTGATTTGTCATGGTAACATTATGACAATATGTTGGTGGTTTCAATTTCATATCATTTTATCTGTTTCATGTATCTGTCCATCACCGTAATTAAGTCATTTTCGAGGTCATCCTTTTGTAGACAATATAGGTGTAGACGTATGTAGACAACGCTAGTGGTGGTGTCACGTGCACGGAAGGCGTAAATATTCAAGTAAAAGCTAAATAAAGCTAAATAAAGCTACTGGGTTATGTCATCTCCTGCGTATAATTTTGGAGCTAACGGCCAGGTCTTGGTTCGTATAGTATTCGATTTATGTTCTTTTGTCAGTCGGGCACGTGGGAATTGGTGAATGTCAAACTACTACTTCATAAACCAGTGTTATTCACTTAATTGAAATACATTTTGAACACAGAATAATAGACCAAACGTTAATATTCCTCTGAATGCTTCAGTGGTATGATTCAGTTTGTGACTATAGGTAAGTGAATGGTCGAATATTGCAGTGTCGTTTCATGACGAAAATTCGGAATTTTTTTTTTTTTTTTAAATTTTATGCAGATACAACACGTAAAAATTAATTCACGCACGATTGTGTTTTTTTAGAATAAAGGGTTATCGTTTTTTATGCGCTGTTGAGCCATGTTAGGCAATGTTTGTTACCTAGTTGCAACAAACAATGCAGCAACAAATAAACCGTAGCCGTCATCTCTATAGAAAAGTATTTTAAAATTGAAATAATATATATATATATCCATTGAAGTTTTGTCGGGTGTCCGTTTTTCACTCTCTTTTGGAGTATGCGGTGGTGTCTTTATGTGGTCAAATAATATAATTTTCTTGAGACATTTTACCGCGTATCATCATTTAGCAAGCTAAAACTAATTTCAAGAATTATTTTCTGTGATTCCTATATATAATGATTTATATAGTACTTATATCTATATTATTTATGTATGAATACACACACACACACACACACACACACACACACACACACACACACACACACACACACGCGCGCGCGCGCGCACACACACACACACACACACACACACACACACACACGCGCGCGCGCGCGCACACACACACACACACATATATATATATATTTATATAATTTTACTTATTTGCATATTCAGGCTTAATTTTTTGAAATGAAAAATTGAAAACAATTTTTTTGATGAACAGCCAAAATATTTTTAAAAATTATTGAATGGGTACTAAACTTTTACTTCCGATTATGTGAAATGGTAAAATAAACACTCATAATATGATATTATTGCAAATTAATGTGAAATAATAATAACAATATTACTAAAATATAATAGTTTAATATGTGGTTGGAACTCATTTTACAAAAATTTAAAGTTTCTCTATTCGTCTGAATGTCGTAAAGTAGATTACTCTTTTTGTCAAATAATAATTATACTCTTTTCATTCATGGTTACACATTCAAAATTGTGGAATTATCGCTAAAATATGTAAGTCTTTAATTTTTATAGATTCTGATAATATCATATTATGATAACTGATAAACTTGTGTGTCAATGGTGTTATTAAGTTATATCTAGTGTGTCTTATCGCATAGATTTTTTTTCTTTTTACTGAAGCAACATGCAATTTACGAAGTTATATAAAAGTTTAGGTACAAGAATCATTATAATATTCAGTAGTACGATTTTCATTTGGTACAATCAATTATTATTTAAAAAAAAAAAAAAAAAATTAAACTCTCTTGGTAATGGTGTTACAGCTTTATAAAAGTTATTATTTAACTAGGTTCTCAAAATATAGGACTTCAAACTAAAGAGGAAAGTCAAATTTTGGGCAACAGGAGTACCGTCCAGATATACGAGTAGTAAATTAAAGTACACGAGTATAATGATTCCAACGATTACAGAAACACTGCCTAAAATCAGTTTCGGTGCGCTATATGAGTTTTCCGTCTTCCCATGTGACGTATCGACCGTAAATGGACATTTTTCTTGACCAAGAAAGGATTTCATCACACTCGATTTGCCGTAATTTGTATCCTTTCGGGCGGTTATCGTGTCCACAAAACCACGATGATTGATACCTAGCATCGAATAGAATTGAATCTATTCTGGAATGGGTCTATACTAACATTTAATGTAATTAATGTGCCTAGTGTTTTTCCAGCGGTACATTTTCGATAAGCCGAGGCAAGTTTTTCCTCAAACTCGGCCAAAATACTGTTGCCGGTACAGTCGAGTTTTACACGAATTAGGCGTGCAAGCTACTAAAATCTCGAATGTTTTAAAGTGATGTCAAAGTCGCGCACGCGAGAAACTGGCGGGGACAAACTTTTCGAAAAGTTTATAGTAGCCAGAGGATCGTTGAACACGGGAATAAAACCACCAGTCCGACGTTGAACCGATTTATTAATGACCGATACTCCAATCGATCGAAGCAGAATCGGACGCTGTGGCTGTCGTCACGGTTCAATAGTTCATAAAATTTCGTAGAAAAACGATCCTCTTGCTTATGAAAAGTGTCGTGTGTACACGCGACGGGTTGTGTCGATTCGTCGCCGTGTCCGACTCACAGACAATAATTCCCGAATGCTATTTCAATTATTATTAAAAATGGCACGAACGAGATGAACGGACGTGTGTCAGAAAAACTTCGCGTTCCAACACACGTGTAACACTCCGCGGTGGTCGATTGGACGACCGATTCGAAACGTTGTAAAAAACCGTGCGTGCGATCGTTATCCGTCCGACGACGTAATACGGACGCAGCCATTGATTAAAGATTATTTACACGTCCCTGACACTCGGGTTGTTCCGGACATTTGGAACCACATGCTTCCGGACGCGGGTCCTAGACATAAAGGAAACCCGGACTCTATTGTTCGGGGTAGAAGGGCCAGGGCACGGCGGCGGATCGTCGACACCGCCTTTGACGTGACCGTCCTTCCACGCGTGTAAACCCGTCGACGACTATTTTCTGATATATAATTGATGAATAATCGTTCACGCAGACACTCCTTTCAACGACCTCGTGTAAATATCTTGTCCATTTTTACTTTTTTATTGAAGTATGCCATCTTATTACAAAAGAAGAACTGTTCACCGCGTGATTTCGACCCAAACCTCTTGTTTTGTTATTCCTAGTCTGCCGGTACCAGTTTTGTTTTTCCATACTTCATCTTTCTCCGTCGCAATCTGGGTAAGGCTTTTAATCGATTTCTACAAAAGCATCAGGAACTACTGAGCGTTGATAATACACTGGTATCTGCTGTTTTTTGAGGCTAGACAATTGTGTATTATCGTTTAGTTTTTTCCAAAAACAATGATTGGTTTGACCGAACGCGGATAAAGAGTAAAATAAAAAAAAACTATTATTGTTAAATCGGATAAAAAAAAAAATTTAAAAAAAATAAAAAAAAAAATACTGTTCATCGCAATGTTTAATAAGATATTTACATGGTTTTATTAGTACTAGTTAAAAAAAAGTGTATGATTTGATACTTTCATAATGTTTTAAATATATTACAATAAATATGATTGGATCATAGAGTGACCCATAAAATAATATTATTAAAAAATAAATTTGAATCTCAATTTACAAAATAACAAAGTAAATTAAACTAAGATTTCAAATTCACATCTTCAAGAAATTATTAAACACCTATCAAGTAACGAAAAATAAATAAAAAATTAACAGTTTAGATTACATTTGGTAATATCAATATATGTTTGACTTCTTATCATATTTTGCACAGTCTTTCATTGAGAAATTACATATATTATCTGAACGAAATTCAAAATTATCAGTTATGGCATAATTTATTGATCATAAAACTTCATACAAAATGTTCACACTTTTAATTTCATATACGTTACAGTAAAAATCTGAAATTTGCCGAAAAAAGAATTCATTATTCCTTTTCTAGTAAAACTAGTTTCAACGAGTAAAAACTAAAATTGACCGCGGAGGTTCAAACGAAGCAATGGGAATTTGTTTTTACTGATATGTAAGTGTTTAAATATAATTTATGGAATCACAAGACCAATACGTTTCACGATAAAGAGGCTGGTTGTGAAATCAGTTGATTGATGAATACCTTGATCAATATCATAAATACCTAAATATAATAATGATAAAACTATTAATAAAAAAGCTATGATAGTTGTATATATGAGTTGTTATTGATAGCGTGAAATCATAAGGAAACAACTGGTTTTTACTAATTTATTTAGACACACATAGTTCTGGCTAAAAAAATCAAGTTAAAACCAGTTTCAGAGATAAAAATTCCAGTTGATACTATACATTTTATATGTATATATATATATATATATATAACTAAGTTAAAGTAATTTTGAAGGATGGCAAATTTGAACAATAAAATACGAGTATATTTATTTTTATAATGTTATCTTTGCCATTTGTGAACACCAAGGTTAAATATTACACATTATAAATGTATACATTTTTATATAACAAAAAACGAAAAGAAAAATATTGTTTATTTTAATAGTAAATTATTTAAATTGAAATATTGTGATTAATTCACATGGTTTGAATATCGAATTATAAATTTTTAAAAATGGAGCGCTCGTTTTAAAATCTATAGTATAAGACTAGAATCGGTAATTCATTTGAATTCATTTTTTATTGCATATTTATAATTTGAATTTTTAATTTTGTATGACAAAATATTAATAGGATAATCCTCCAAGATATCTAGATTTTATATTATTTTTTTCCCATAATTGAATACAAAATTAATTAAAATCACATTGGTAAAATAGCATTAATATAACAATTAGTAGTGAAATTTCGTATTTCGTCCCATCCTCGATCAAGATAAAAGTGGTGGATGTATTTAATTTCAAAGAAATGATAGATCAATTTTCAGTAAAACAATGTTGAGCTATATTTTAGAGTAACATTGAAGTTCAAATATTTTTCCATTTTTTGTATAACCATCCGTGATTTGTATATAATTAAAATCTTTAATCTTACTATTTTAAATTTGTAAAAATTAAAATTAAATGTTTCTAGAAAAAAAAATTAATTTTATTCTGTATCATTATTTCAGTATTTGAGTAAGGCCCTACTACATCATCAGATCGTATTTCTAAATTAAAAACTTTATTGTTGAAAAACGTTAAAAAATGAAGAATTCGCAGAATTTCTAAATTTACCTTACAAATATTAAACTTTTTTGGAATGGTTTTCAAAGTTCTTAAGAAAATTTACAATAATGTTTTAAAATGTATGAGACAAATTTCTAGCACCAATATTTTTAGAGTAATGATTTTTCTTTACACTTAGAAAATCTTTTGAAAAGAGACATAATTATTATCTTTTTGGTGTTACATTTATGGGACATTTTTGATCATTTGAATTTCTTAACCAATAAATAACAAAGGGCTTTACTCAGAATTTAAAACTCAAGTTTTGAAACATTATAAGTCATTATTAATTATTTAGTGTAAATCCGCGTTTACAAGTTCCAAATTAAAACAGAAGTGATTTGTTGAAGGGCATGCAGGGTTTATAGTTTTTGGATACAAATTTTAAACCCATACCAAAGAAACTGAATGGGACAACCAATAAGAATAAACCAATTGCATACAGAATAATATATCGTATCTATCCATAATAGAAACTTTGAGTCTCGAGCCATTATATGGGTTTGTATCACTTGTAAAGTTTATAATTATGACTTTACGGATGTTAAAAACTTTACCAATTTGTGTGTCGTTTCGAAAGTGGGATTCATAACAATTATGATTAATGTAATTAACAGGAAGCTCGTTCAAGATAATATGTGTAAACTGTTTAATTAGCATGATTAAATACGAAATGAGCAAATTCGTTTTTTTTTTTTTTTTACATATATTACAACTTAACTTTGCCGAAATTTCCGCAAACGATTATTTAACCATGACTGTATGGAGTATACACATGTATAAAATTAGAGTAGCTAAAAACAAAATATTATTACTATACTCACATACAAATATATTTTGTCAAATGGCTGAAATGTCGATTTTTTAAGACAATATTAAACCGAAGTATAATACTGAAGAGTATTATATTATTATTTAGTTTACATATTTTGATGTTCAACCTATATGTGTATTCTATAACATATATATTAGTTTGACTGGTAAACGGGAATCGGATATTTAACATTTAAGAACATCAACAATCCGCAAAAATGTCTTTCTAGTTTAAGTGTCATCAACTTTCTTTTATTGTTCCGTATAATTTATTACGTAATAGCTTGTAATTTAAATAATTTCATTCAGTTAAATACTTCCATCTTGGATAAATAGCAAAAAAAAAATTTCGTGGAAAAAAAAACATAACGGGGTAAAAAGTACTTAAGTGATACTATCTTTCAATCTCTAAATGAAAACGACCACTTAGAGAGTTAAAAAGATAAATAAATGTTTTTATCTTTTTATGCCTGAGTTTTTATACATTTTTTAAATTTTAACCCTAATAGGTTTTTTTTGTGACAAAACATTTAGCATACCCAAGAATTTCCGGATAAATATATTTATATATATATATTTTTTTTATTGATAAAAAAAGAAACATCGGCGACATCGGCCATTAGTTTACGTTGATTTTATACATAAATTAATACAATTTTTTAAATAAAATTATAAAATTTGAATTTTCTTAAAAAATCTAAAACTTGGTAGGTGTTATCAGCGTTTGGTCCGAGTGCCGCTTCTAGGGAGTTTGGAATGTTTAATTTGTCAAGTTCCTCTGTGTATTGGAGGCATTCGGTGAATATAAGTTTGATCGAAAGTTCGATACCGCAGGAGGTGCACAACGGTTTTCCGTCTTTAGCCATGAGATACCCATGTGTTAGGCAAGTCTGGCCGATGCGGAGTCTGTTCATTATTACTTTTTCTCTTATTTTAATAAGGGAGTTAGGCCAACTGAAGATGGAGTTTTTATTTGCCTTAATTTAGTGTTTTGTTTGGTCCAGTGCGCATGCCATTTTGTTTTTGTCAGTTCTTTAATTTGATTTTTTGTATTTTCGAAGGTAGTAATATTCAATTTGGGGGTATCTGGGAGTTCTACTGCTTTCTTGGCTTCCCGGTCTGCCTTGTCATTGCCTTCTATGTCACTGTGTTCCGGGACCGAGATAAGAGTAATTTTGATTCCTATTTTGCTTGCTTGGCTTTACTTTTGTCGGATACATATGGCTATATCTGTGGTTTTATAGGTATTTTTGAGGCTCAAGAGTGTAGAAAGTGAGTCGGACATAATTATATTGCTTTTGGGAACATTTCTATGTTCGTGATATTGAATTAAGTGCTATATCGTTTTGAGAATTGCTATGGCTTCTGCCGTGTATATAGAGCAGCTTTCCGGGAGTTTAAATCTTGTTATGGTTAGTGATGGTTAGTATGGAATATGATTCTTTAAATAATGCCTATGACAGCTATATTATTGAATACATTTTTAATTTTAATGTAAAAACTGAATACGAAATGGATTTTATCATCCTTCAAAATCTCTATTCTGATTATGTCACTCGATTTTCAAGATTCTTGACGCTGACGTTACGTAACGTCACGCCAGTGAATAAAAATCTCAAAAATCGTCTTTCATATAAAAATATAAGTTTTTAGAGATCATAATGATACGAACAGGTATTCCAGTTTCGCATAGTAATTAATATTAAATGAAATAGTTGCCGTGATTACGATTTAAGAGACCACTTATCAACCTGAAATCGTTTCCGATGTTTAAACGTACGAAAAATCCTGAAAAACTCTGTTATTTGAAGGATTTACGATTTTTCTTTGCTCAGTAAATGAGGTGTGGAGAATAAACGTATCTGCACTAACTTACGAAGAGATTCACAAACATACTACGGAACTTTTTCTTATACTCTCGCTTGTGCCAAAAGTGCCGACATTACTACATGCGTTTCGTCGAGTTCCAGACTTTCAGATATCACTGCATCACGAGTAGTTATAATAATGGACGAAATCGATTTTATACGTTTGAATATCAATATCACTGTATTTTTGATTAGTTAGTATTGGTCACGCGTATGGTTTAAATATAGTCTTGTTATTTTACAATTACTTAAACACAATATACAATATACAATATACAATAACACATAATACAATTACTTTAATGTAATTAAATCTTATTTTTTAAAAAAATGAGGGTTATCGTGATAAAATAAACGTCTACCGTTCAATTATTTTTGATTTGAGTCATTAAAACTTCGGTATTTTCAAGTTCGTGGATCTAGTCACTGAAAACGGCAAATTTAGCAATGCGAAAAATCAGCGAGAGTTGTTTCTCGTTTTCCGTTTACTCCTCCCTCTGCACCGTTGACTCACGATACTTCGGAGAGAAGAAATCGCGTGAGTATACCCTACGTAAATAAAATTGAGTATATAATCAATCCACCCGTCGTCGGTATATTTCAGTCGAGACTTTCGAGACCGTTATCGGGTACTTTCGTACATCTCCGTTTTTTATCGACACGACAATATGTTGTGCGTGGGGAGAGCTACGCGATGTTCGAACGGCGTGTAAGATGCGGCGGCGGAGCCGCCGAGGCATGCGCTCTGGGTTCGATCGTCGGCCGAGCCAGAGAGGGTTGGACAGAGGGTGTTTCGGCGACGTTCTACATTGTTTACGCGCGATTTGTATTCAGCGAATATCTCGTCCGAGACGACAGCCGACGACGATCGCGTGGACAGGTATACGCGTGTATTATTATTATTATTATTATATCGTGCGCTACGACGAGCATACCCGCCGCTTTGAACAATATATCTATCGTGTGCGCACAGGCGTCAATCAGAAACGTGCGACGACGTTACGACGTCATAAATTATATACGTCGCGCAAATGAAAAATTACCCTCCACCGCGATCGCCCGTGATTATTAATAATAGCCGCTCGTCCGTGATGTTTAGCGCTCCGCGATAGCGGACACAATATGATATTATTATTATTATTATTATCATTATTATTATTGTTTCCCCGACCGATGATGTCCACCGCGGTTTCTAAGCCCATTGCGTTTGTCTGGTGAACGCGAGTGGATACGCACGTATTTGTGATTTTTCCGCTTGATTACTGCGTACTGATTGTCGATAAAATCAAAAAACTAAACTACTTAAATTTCTAAGAAAATATTGTCAATGTGAACCACTGTAATTTCACATTTTCATTGAAATTTCATATTCTCGACGTCTTAATGATACTATAATGTTTCAGTATTATGGTGATTTTTATTTATTTATTTTTTTTTTTTTTTTTTTTTTTTTTGTAATTTGCTTTTAAAAAAAATACCATATATTGAATTTATTATGTTTTTATCCTTATTTTTTTTAATTTTTCGTCACTATGTAACGTTCATATAAATTAACGTGTATAGCAATAATGCAACTATGAACGATAAAACTGCCTCGAAATTCGAAAATGGTAAAGCAATGATCGCTTTGTAAATCCAGAAAATATTCTATCGATTTATGGTAAGTACTCATCGTAGTATTACGTATGCGCGTGTAAAAAAAAACCTGTACTATACAATTGTGTATAATAATCATCCATTATGTTATGCGAGTATGTGGACGATTAATAATACAAAATGACGTTACTTAATTACCCTTTATGTACGATTTTTTTAATTGGGTTTAATTATCTCTCAACGGCATCAATTCACGCATGTAAACCTTTGACATATTCTTAGGTGATAAATAAAAAAAAAATGGATACCTCACCCGTTTATAACGATTGGACTAAATTTTCTTTAACGTTTTTCGACGTAGAATAGTTTCTATTTAACTTACTCCGTAGTGTTTCACATTCACATTTATGTACGTATGCTCCGAACTTCCGTGCCTTTAATCGTGAACACCCGTGATGTATACACACTCATATCGCATTATAGACTTAACGGCATGGCTTTTACGAAGTAAAACTTCGCGTGAAAACTACCGAGAAAAGATTTTCGCCATTCCATATTATTATTATTATTATTATTATTATTATTATACCACATGGCACCTCATTGCGAATCCCCCGAGACGTATATACTACGACCGTGTTAGTATTTTAGACCGTCTTACACACGCACCAGATTGGCGGTTACGTGGTTTTAGCTCGAATATTACAACTGCATATACATTTATAACATGTATGTATATTATAATATGTAGTTCACATACCGTTAATACTGTAGTGGCGACGGAAGTTGAAGCATATCTTTATTTATGTATCGTGAAGATTTGAATGCGTACCAAGACGAATGGTGAATGAGTCGGCTGTAACATTTTTTCCATTTATCGAAAGAAGTTATTCGGTTCATACAAATTATTAATGTTATATTTGACGTTTTTTCGGGTCATCGAGTGCAGAGGAGATAATAATAATACCAATGTTATTGCCGTACTTGCATCCGATCCAAACGATATCCTGACATTTTATTTGGTCGGTATTATCGATCGTCGTTCGTAATACTCGCGTTTCTAAAAACCTAGAATGAAGTGAAGTGACCTGCAGAGTGTATTTTTTGTTTTTTCTTCTTTTATATGTCTTAAAATTATAAGGAAATTGATATTCAAGACAAAAATGCTTCAAAGCAACAGTTTTAATGGCGTTTTTGGTGAAAAAATTAAAAAAATCCATAACGCTTAATGAGTACTTTGTGGTTTATTATTATCGGTATAGTTTTGAAAAAATGGCGGTCGGTTTCGTGCAAGTGTCACTTTCGATAGTTGTGCAATAATAAAATCTGTTAGAAGATATAACTTACATACTAGAATAGGCCTTCGTGAAATCTAAATTACCTCAAAAATTATTATTTTTATAGGATCATAGCTGATAACGTTTAATTTTATCACGTCGTAAGTGCATTGTTTGATGTTATCAACTACACATTTTTATTAAAATGCTACTAGGTAATATTTGTATAATACTCATTACTATCACAATGACTTTTAAAATGAAATCGTTTCAAAACATTTTTTTCAATGAAATTATATTCTTGGTTCACACTTGGAAAGATGACGGCCATTTTACTGGTTTAAAAAATATTGTTCTGTACCGGATTGAATGCTGCCACTGTGTTATTTCGACATTTTAGCGCATATATTTGTACGGATGGTTTCACAAACGTCTTGGGTTGTTTTATGTGTTTGTCTGCTACATGTAAATTTAACTGTTTATTATAATATACACCATACAAATTATCTTCGTAAATAAGTTTTCACTTTTGAAGCTAGGGGTGACTGCGAAACACCGTTTGTCGGCTGACGCTTCAGCGTAGCTCCGGCCGAGCAACGGACCTGATCGACTGCGGTCTCATCTCCGGCAATGAGCGACCGAAAAGAAAACTCCACCGTTAATTGAGAGGATATTTCACATCCTCCTACTCTGGTCATCGACTTAGCGTTAACGTGCCCTCGATCAGTGGCTCCGGGAAAATTACGAATTCCTCACAGTGAGACGAGTGTTAGTTGTCTCAGATCAGTTTGCGTTCGGTCCGTGTCTCCGGGGATATTATGTAGGGCGTATCATTGCAGATACTTCACAATACTGCTCGTGAGTCACTGAATCGGTAGGCAAAGATGACGGCTTTTCTCGCAAGAATCCAATCGGTCGATAGTTTAATAACTGGGGCCACGGGAGAACTATCGGCCTCATTGCAGAGCCTAGTGGTTGTGTTGCCAGCTCCCGGAGCGATTTGCAAGAGAAGTGTTGACAGCCGTTGGGCCTACCTGTGCCTCGCTCTACCACAAACCTCGTTTTGCGTGTAGTTCGGATACGCAGTGGTACTCGAAGGCTCGGTGGGATCGAAATATTGGTCACGTTTAGGCCGGGACATTCAATATGGCCGAACGGGAATGTTTACTCATCCACAAAACACTGAGTCCAGAGGTCAAATACAAGCAGTATTATAACGTAAGAAGAAATATTTTATACAACTTATGTATATGAAACCTATTTTACAAATACAATGTACGGGAGTTAAATTATTGAAAAAATGTCTTGGATATAATCATAAATCAGATGAGGAATTATTTGAATCAGAGGATCTTAACTATTGGTTTATTTAACCCATTTGAAGGACGAATAAATAGATACTCGAAGGCCATTGGTATTTAATAAATATTTGATGACTTACTCCAATAACAACCTTATTTATACTACAATTAATTTTTTTTTGAACATTTCAATTATTATTAGTTCTTTCTAAAAAATTCAGGCAGATAACAGTACTAACTAATTTTTCCTTAGTTAACATTTAATAATAACCAAAAATAAAAACGGCTTTTGCTAGGCCCCGTGGCTATTTTTCATATAAGATTGTGATCCACAACCCGTACAATTTACTCGCGATCAATATAAAAATCTATAATCAAGATAAACATTCACTCAGCTGTTTCTTTGTCCTCTCTCTCTTAGAGTCACGTCTATGGCTGGTGTCATGACGCCTGGCGAATACGATGACATGACGGACAGCCACAGCTGTATTCGTCTTATTGTTCCGAGGACCACTGTCAAGAAGTTTGAATCGCATTTCACATGTATGTACTTACAATACGGCGGCGGTAGGTCATAAATAGACGTAACGAACAAATTATGACGTAAATACCTTACAGTATCATATTCACGTGTCCATACGATTACCGACCCCGGTGGCAGGGATGACGTACGATTTTAACGCACGCGTATGGAACAATATAACATTTAGAGTCAAACAAAAGCTAACAGTTAAGAATTATTATGTACTTTATGTTTATTAGTTATCAAGTATTATGTATTGTTAGCATGCCTCACACTCCGGAGCGGTAACTCATCCGAGTCGCCGATATGGTCACTGACTGCTGCAAAACTTGTCGGTTAAAATAATCGATCGGACTAATGTATGTGCTGCTTTGACTTTCCTTCCACCACAAAATCCAGTACACGTAAACGGCGATGCATGGACCATTTTTCATTATTGGCACTCATTGTTTATTTTCATTTTTATTTATGTATTTATTTTTTTGATCATTGACTATTAAAAATAAAACAAAAAACAAAAAACGGCACAACAAAAGTAGTTTACCACAGCTACATTTTAAAGTGAATGAAAACAATCGATTTCCTAATAATGATAATCTAGTATCGATTCATTATCTATATGAAAAACAATGGTTTTTGATGAAACACTTTATCCTCCATGAAACATTGGTTGAAAGCCACGGGTACATACACTTCCTCATTCATAATATGTGAAAATTTACTTTACTTTTTAAACTGAAAATTGTATAATATGAAGATAAAGTCTGTGATAAGAAATATAATATAAAACACTAGTATGTAACGATCAATGGATGATAAAGCAATCGTTGATATTTTTTCAGACTCAAAAGAAAATGTCTGTCATGTTTTAATGTATCTATCGAGTTTACTGATTTATTTGTAGAGTTAAAATGTATATTTACTGTTTGTTTGCTATTGCAGAATTATTTATCAGTGAGATTTTTTTTTCTTAATTTATGTGTTCTAGATACTAAGGTTTTTCATTTTAATTTTACCATTAAAATATATATAATAAAACGTATCAATTAAAAACGTCGTAAATTAAATTTCACAGTATGTTTGAACGATTTGTCACGAGAAATCACCACGTAGATTCAATTTTTCTCACTTTTAAGCATTCAATTATTGAGTTGGTATATTCTTATTGTGTATTAATGTATTATGTTCATTTATTACTACATTTACACATTTTTCATAATGTGTTTATATAGATCGATGCACGGTTTACAATACGAAAATAATCCTAATTAAGAGCGTTATTCAGTTTTCTTCACGTTTATATAATAAAACAAATATGGAATTTCGGTGAAAGTAAATTGGACAATTTATTACAACTGTTTTATGATCATTGACGTTTACTTGTTTGATTATTTGAAAATAATTGTATGAAAGTAAACGATAATAACACGTGTACTTATAAAAATAAAATATTGATACACATTTGGAGTAAAACAAGATGGTAATTATATTTTTTTGTTTTAATTTAGATTTTTACACTCCCGTAGGGTTGTCAACATTCATTAGATTATAGAGAAATTTTTAATGTTTTAGTCAACGCGTTTTCTATCAATGTTTAAATTATAAGAAATTAAGAATCAATGGTATGCTCATTAGAATTAGTTATATCATTAGTTTATAGATGAAACATCAACCATTGAATCACTCATTTAAACAATTTATAATATACATCAATTTATTTGAATAATTAAATTTAACGTACAACATTTTCTTTCTTTAGAGCGTCGTCGTTAAAATATTGAACAAGATTAAATGGTAGGTACTTTCATGGTAACCCACGATCAAGAGCTTTCTGTATTTGAATTGACCGATGTACGGATCGATTGGATCCGCAAAATGCGCTCCATTTTAACATTTTTTTCTTTGTAATTCGTTTTGCTCAGACCACCGTAATTTAAAGGCTGCACGTTTTGCGCGAAAGGCTAATCGAATTCCAGAGGATAGATTCGATTAATACGTACTGGTGAATATTTAGATAACACGTTCAAAACACGCTTAATGCTGAAAATTTTAATGATGTATACATACATGTTCACTTGGTACGCTTCTTTTAATACGCTCAAATAGATAAGTCAAAGCCGGTGTAGTTTAGGAATTAGGACGAACATTTTACGCAGCTTTTACTCGGGAATTAAAAGCTGACCTTGTTCAGGATTAATTTATCCATCTCACTGATTTGTGGAGACGGCTTTTCAACGTGTACGAACCACCTGAGTTCCTAATTTTGTTGTAATCAATAATTGAAATAATTGAAAATGTGCGTGAACACATTTTTATTATTTTTTGATTGATTCGCGTGAGCTTTCAAAACCTTTGGTATTATTTGCTTTTCGTTAAAACCTATCTGATTAAAAGTTTTCAAATAAAACTGTAGTGTGAAAATTCACGTTTATCGAAAAACGTTTTATTTTAATATCATTAATTTCTACCCTGTAATGCAATATTCGATGACAGTATATAGTCACTTCCATTCTGCGCACATTTACACAAAATAAAGAGTTCGTTTGGGCATTTAATTACAAAATATAACACATTATAAAAATTATAATCATAATGAAATACCAGAAAACATTTCCATAATCACAAAATTTAATTTAATGATAACTGATTATACCATTATATAAGTAACAATAATATTTTGTGTTCCTCAAAATTAAACTGAAACCATAGAAATCACAAAAATAAACTTAATCAATTTTACTACAACAAAATTGGTATATAAAACCGCTGAATATTGAAAAATAACGATACTCTATAATAGTATATTATTATTATTTATTTGTAAGTATTCGATTAGTTGGATTGACGTTAGACGAAAATGAAAAAGGGTTTTGTGCGCTTTTGAGTCATTTTATCACAGTCAAAATAACATTGTGTATTTGTGTACACAAACGAATTCCATACATGCATACAATAGGTACTTCACAGATCAAATTACAATCAAATCTCACAGATAAAACTCGATAAAATCGGAAAAAAAAATGAAAAAAAAAAATGATTTAAAGAAATTTATTAAAAAACTTGATAACACTTTGGTGGTCAGGAAAAAGAAAAAAACCGAAACTGATCAAAGCGTATAAAATACGATGCCATAAACTTTAAGTTAAATGATTTATTGGAAATATAAATTAAAATAAATTCATCATTTGCAACAGTCAACGTTTTACTAATTTAACAACCATTAACTGAATACAGTAAAAAAATATTAAAATTATTATATTTTCGATAATTGTTGTTGTTATTATTATTTTTTTATTTCCTTTAGATCATTTCCTAAATGCTTGTTACTTGTTATTTACTATTCAGTGTTTTATCATAGTACATTACGTTACCTTCATTTTTAAATCAAACAAATTATAACGCATACTATGAGATTGTGTTTATTATAACGATAATAGTTGGTACCTAAGTAATTGTCATTCATCTAATTGAATACATATCAACATATCTATTATTAAAATACCGGAAGTGAACTACTCATTTCATACGAATTTTCATTAGCTAGATTACATTGACTAAGATCCAGAAACAAACTGAAGAATTTTTTGAAAAATAAAATATATTTGATGATTATATTTTCATCCTAGTTTTTTGATTCCGAGTGAAACGAAGGATGGTTTGATTTTATACGATGTTTGTTTTTTTCCTTTTCTTTTCTGAAAACTTTTTGGGGGGTAAACATTTTCTGAAAGTTTTATCCGACGCTTCTAGAATATTCAATCTGAATTAAATGGTGCTCAAATGATTCACTTTACTATCTTTTCAATATTTTGTCCAATCCTAAGAAAATAGCTGTCAAAGACACATAGAAACATACTCAAATATAAATTGCATGTGCATATTTATACCATACAAATTTGTTCATTGATTTAAAATTTGTTTTGTCAAATAAAAAATATGATTGTGTAATCTGAGGAAAACAAATTTTCATTTAGAAAATAATGAAATATTTCAAAAAATACAATCGATTGAGTGTATGTGTGTGTGCGTGCGCAAATGGATGATTTATGTTTGATACTCCTCCAATCAGTGATGCCTCTCCCCTCTACTGCACTTTGATATTTTATTCATTATCAACCCCATTCATTATTGTCACGGCATACGGATCCATCTAAACTCGATCCTGTCTGTCCCCCGTCCTGCGAAGACCAATGATGTTTATTTCTTACATATTCTCCCTCCACGTATGCGACACTGATCCGTACAATTTAACGGCATTTCCTTTCCTCACGCCAATGTCGTCACCTTCATCGTCGTCGTTGTCATCTACGGTCTCCGTTAATTTATTATTTTAAATCCCATGGTCTTAATGATATATAAATATGTAAATAGATAGATAGATACATTCACACAAAGTCTTTCTTGATGTGTCTGTGTCTGTGTGTGTGTATGTGTGTGTGTGTGTGTGTGTGTGTGTGTGTGTGTGTGTGTGTGTGTGTGTGTTTGTGTGTGTTTGTGTGCAAATGTGTATGTACATATAATCACGCATTGAATTCGAAAATTCGTCATTCGTAGGGTATAGGAAAGTGGTGAATCGTAGTCACGCCGTCTTAGTTGGAGCGTTAATGGATAATTTACAGAAAGAAGGTTATTTGCTTTTCATTATCTGTGACTCAACTGGATAAGCTATGCAAAGTTATCACACTTATATTTTATTTTACAAAATGCACACATTTAAATCTTTTAAATGCGCATAACGTTTAATACTTTTAATTATTATAATATTATTTAATATTTATAATAGTAATCAAAACATTTTTTTTCATAGCTATAAACGTATAAGCTTTTGCATTTGTGTGTATGCCAAAAAGGTTAAATATATAACTAAGTAGTAGAATGAAGATATATTATATCGATAGGTTTTAATATTGCACGTTCTCTTTTGTCAACCACTCAAAATAATGATTGTATTTATTTTTAATTTGATTATGATTCACGACATCAAGAGCACATTATAATTAAATGTTTACAAAATTAAAAGTTAATATGATGTTTTTGGTAAGTTTTTAACTATACCCATCATTTTGTATCTTACAACTATGTCTCATTTTGAGCATATAAAATAATGTTCTTAATTTAAATGTTATACAACTTATAATTAAAAAATATAACATGCATACAGAAATATAAACAGTAACTGTGAATGCATTAATTTATTTTCAATTGATGAACAAAATCAAAATTATTGTATTTATGAATCTAAGAAACAGATAATTCTATAAAATGTATACGAAGATTATGTTCTAAGAACTAATCAGACAGTTTTTTTGTAGAGATTGAACAAATATAGATATTTAAATGAAACATTGGCTTAATACTTTTTTTTCTTTAAGTATGGAATTACGAAGTTTGTGTTTTTTTGTTGTTAAATAATTTAACGAAAAAAAAATCAATTTTAGAACAAAAATTTCTTGAACTTTTATTGTGTACTATAAACTTAGTCATTTGTTTTTGATTTATATAGGGCTACACACGTATATATATATATATATATATATATAAATATATATATACATGTAACGTTTGTAAATGTACATACATTTTTAAGAAAGTCCAAAAGTGTATTACATTTTACCCGAAGCACGTATTTGACTGACGTTGTTCGCTATTTCTTTCCCTCTTTTACTCTCTTCTCTGTCATATTTTACAAATGTTTTCTATAGAAATAACAAAACGATATGATTATCAAACGTTTAAAGGAAAAAAAAATGTTTCGCGAACGATGAGGATAACATTGTAAATTCAAACGGTATAACCACTGTGATAAATGATTCATCGTCATTTTATAAACGACCCACTACCTATGAATTCACGTGCTATTATTCGTATGTGTATATATAACACACACACACACACACACACACACACACACACACACACACACACACACACACAACACATTAACTTAAAACAATCGTCAGAATTCGGACCATAAATCTTTAAACGCGAGCCATACACCGCGAAACAACTTGCGCGTTTTGCGCCCACGCACACAATTTATACACCCGACTAATGTTTCATGTGCTAGGGATACATGTGCAAGTGTGTGTTTTATCAAAACTTCAAGGTAATATTTATATATATATATATATATATGTGTGTGTGTGTGTGTGTGTTCGTTGAGTTCGTTTCTGTTTTTCATTCGTTTTTTCGTTCATCTGTTGTTTGGGTTTTTTTGTTTTCTTCCACCGCTGTGGTGTGTACGCATGTTAGTGTAATCGGCTTTTTGAACCAAACCCGAAAAATAGAGGGGGATCACCTGGTGCACTCTCACCATTACAAAACTGTCAACGACCAAACGGCCTACGCGCGAAATATCTAAATGTTTTTACATAAATATCAGACAGTGACGGCGATGCGGCGGCGACGCTATCTCGCAAATCGTACGACATTATTGCGGTCGTTGGTATATTCTCACGCGCACGTACACGCACCAACTCATACACATACGTATACAAAATAATGTAACCACAATGACGACAGTTTTATCGTCCGAAAAACAAATGCACGGAAAGAGGAAAAAATAAGGACAACATGACCGAATAGCATAATAAAGCCAACTCGCATGTGTGTAAACGCAATACGGCCGCTTTTCCTGCCACAGTCTACTACAGCTGTCCTACCATTGACACAGGACCTTCTTTCCCTTCTCTCAGGTGCGTGTGGCCATTCTCCTTCACACACATACAAGCACACTCACACACGCGCGTGCACATTAGTAAGTCATCGTCATTGGAGGTTTTTCCTGTTTCCCTTTTTCATCTCTTGGCCGTCCGTCCCGAGTATTTCGCTTGTAAACCAAACTTCGTGTTTCGCGGTGATACACTTTTACACAAAACACATAGTCAGCCACAGAATTTCGCATATGATTTTCAGTTTGTCGCCAGGGATTCGTGGTTTGATCTCCTGTGAAAGATTTCCGTGCGTTCGCGCGCTGAGAGACATCGCTAGCACATAAAATGGCTCAGTCACCCGACCGACTCTAATATCCACTGCTCGAACGGTTCACGATATTCCTCTCGGCATACATAATATAAATGTACGACCAGCCACTTTGCCTTTTCACGGGTGAAGTTGTATTTTCCTACTACGTCCATCTTGTGTTTAGACGTAAAGCTACAAAATAGTTCACTGTCGATGATACGCATACGTTGTACAACCGGGGACTTGATTGGTTGAACGACAATAGTATTATAAACCGACATTCAAAACACTAACGAAGGCAATTTTCAACGTGTGATATAGTTATGGCAAACGTCGATATAATATGAAATATAAATATAAATTTAATGCACGCAATTAAGACTGTGTAATTTGTTCTCGTTCGGAAAAGTGCAGCATTTAAAGATTGATTTTAAAAATTATTACAAAAATGCGTGTTTTAAGTATCTTCAAGGTATTGCTTGTAAGTTTTTTATAACACTTACTTGTAAATTAATGTTGATTTGCATAATTCTTGTAGCATTTTAATATTTTTAAAGTCAATAATTATCAAATATTCAATATAAAATAATTATTTATGTAATTTCTAGTATTGAAATATAAGTTGTACACACTTAAACGGATTAAATTTTTTGATTCTGAGTAAAACGATAAATTTGTAAAATTGGCTATAGAATCACATGTTTTTTTTATACATGTAATTAGTTTTTTGAGTAATAATAATGCTCTTTAAGTTTCATGTATTATCACTATAGATCAGAAATTTCATATTGTTGGTAATTTTTCTCTTTTATTTATAGTGTGTTTTAAAAGCTAGGAAAAATACCAAAAATTGAGTGATAACGGTAAAATGTACTGTATTCAAGACTTTCATAAAATTAAGTATTTTATTTGGCAATATATCAAAAAAAAAAAAAAAAAAAAAAAAACAGTGATAGATACATGACACTTTCACTGAACACCAACATAACTCGTAAATTAAGGATGTTTTTCAGTGAAAACTTTATACAATTTTGAATTATTCATCTGGTAAAAATGTTCTCTCATTGTTTATATATTATAAAATTCAAATATTTCTTAAAGTATGATTTAAAAAAAAGAAAATGACACTATAAATTATTTTTACAAGTATTTAAGTTTGAAATTATGACTCAAATTACTCTTTTTACGTGCATTTGGATAGGATTTATTTTTATTTGTATTTCATAACATTTTAAATTTCGGGAGCTGAAATGTTAATAAGAGCTTCATCAAATGCTTTAGCTATATTTACGTTTTCGTGTTAATTGATTAAAATAATTTTTTACACAGAAATTAGAAATGTCAAAATATTGCGAAACGGAACATTTTTACGAAAATAGGTATTGAATTTACATGCATTTTTTCTATCATTCCAGTACTATTTTAACTTGAAATTTGGAATTATATAATTTATAGATAACAAATTTTAAATTGTTTTGAAAAATTTACCAGTTGATGATAAAACTATTACTTCAGTTTTACTCGGGATCGTTTTCCGAAATTAATAATATATCGTAAATTTTAAGTATTTTATACCCATCACCACTTACGAGTATATTGTCTGAGATGCAAAAAATACCCAGGGTGTGAAGTAATGTATAGTTTTTTATAGTAAAAATTGACTGGGGATAAATTCTTAAACTAAAACTGAAGACTTGATAAAATATTTTTAAAGTGATATTAAATGATAATTTTGTTACGACCTTTAAATTCGCTACGATTAAGTATTATTTACTTTCGTGTCATTTTTTCAGCTGTCAGTCCATTGTCTTGTCGGTCGAATGAATTTCAGTCGTTTGTTCATATCTCGTACAGCTACGAATTACGATACAGATCATTTGGTCTCACTTGTGGGGAATTGTGTTTAGTGGCATAAATATTAAGAGAGTAATCCAATACCCGAGACTTATGAATCAGACTACTATTGTTAGTGTAGATATACTTTTAATATAAATAAATTTATATATATTAATCAATAGAAATATTTATTTATCTTTAGTATAACTATAATATAAGGTTATAAATGTTTGAAAAAATAATTTATTTATAATTTTCGAAACAGTTTCAAAAACCATTAATTATCATTAATGAAGTATATAATTATGATCATATTAAATTTGCATAACTTTATATTACATATTCCAAAAAAATTATAATATAAATATAATTAAATTTATAAGGAATTTTCAAAGTTTTATCGTAAGCCCGAAAATTGGCAATTATTTTTGAAACTATTGAAAATTCTGTAACAATATTGCATAAGTATATGGTACAATTGTCTAGTTTCTAGCATCATCGTCTTTGGAGTTATGACAAAATAACTAAAATCGATTTCGAAAAAGTGTAGTTTTTAGCAAATTTGATCGTTATTACTCAGTTTTACTTACGTGTTTTATGTACCTACTAGATAAAATGCATTATCTTTAAAGATGCTGAATAAAACTTTTAGACAAGTTAAGTGCATGAAAAAATGTCGATTGAAAAAAAATTAACATCGTCGTGAAACTAATAGACAATTATATTACTTCACATAACTTTGAATCTAAAGAATATTCGATCAAAAATGATATCAAAAATAATTTTTGTGTATTAACAAATGTATAAAATGTTGTATGGACCAATTTATATTGAGAAACATCATGTAAAAAATAACTCCATGCATACCACAATTTGTACGAATCGTATGATAAATATTTAACACAGTGTGTCATACATAAAAAAATTTAGTTTATTGTGAATAAACCAGACATCACTCATATCGAAAATTCCATCATGAATTGTTTTGGCAAAATATATGATGAATCAAACTAAAACACATTGTAATAATAGTAATTGCTCATTTTGAATCTATATCTGTTTCCCGTGAAACGTTACCTGGCCACTCTTCAATCGATACACACGAGTCCCTCACTAGCGTTCATTAACCTGCACCATTTTCATGTACATACCTGGAACAAATTTAAAAAAAAATTAAATGTTATAATATGTTTTATTATTTTTTTTATATTATACAGTGTACCAAAAAATTCGAATGTACGAGCGTTTAATATAGCATTGATGGTAAGTGGTATTCTCTTTTTATCGCGGTGATGTATTATTATTACGTTCAACGCGTTGCACTGATTGATCGGAATATATAACACATTTTTTTTTTATCTTTTCCAGTATGACTGTTTCACGAAGCTAGCGGGACGTAAGATTTAATACGGTAGCTGAATACACACTCCCTGTCTGTTTCGAACTTCCGAATTCGAATATTGAAACGGCACTCTATGCTCCCTCTCATTTGCCATATATATATATACATATATACATATATACATATATGAAGTACATAAAACCCACCCGTCACCTCAAATAATGTAAACCACGATTTTTAGTAAATCTCTGACGGAGGTATATAAATTGAACCCAAGATGAAAAAAAGACGTTCTTTATTTTTTGTTCGCGACCATTATATTACGATTTGAGTCGTACAATTATTAAAGTTTCACAGTCATTATTTGCACAATTTTCACCAAACTGAATATTCAATACCGTGAAAGAGTAAACCAGCTATGAAAAGTTCATAGAAAACGTGTTCACGGGGCATGGCATAAATCATGTTCTATTTACTAAACTCGGCTCGATCATGCACCGAATTTAATTAATTTAGACCGAGTTTTCAAACAATAGCACTGTTTCAAATGTACATCAAGTTATTTGTTTTAGATAATGCGAATCTCAAACGATATAATTCGTTGTCCTTTGGTACTGATTTTGATGAAATAAATATTAAAAAAAAACACATGACAAACTCTACAACCAATAGATTCTATTAAACAGCTCTAAAAAAACCATAGGTCAACGATGGGAATATTTTTTCTGACTTTGATCGTTATTCAATGTGAAAGGTGAGCCATGTTTCATAATTGTATGCCAAATCTAAAAAACATCAATTGTAAGGCACATTTAAAATAAAATCTTAAAAAATCCACGCGTATGCAAAATTACATACAACATTCTATCGTACTTTAGTCTTTAAGTAAACTCATCTTCTAAAATACCGTGATAAAACAAGAAAGACCGTACATAGTAAACCACCACAAAAAAATAACGTCAAAAAACTTGTATGATACCAATTTGTTTAATAAACAAATCCTTGAGTGTACCGGCATCACCACGGGTGTGACTCGGCCGGATCGATATATTATGCGTTTAGTTGTGAAACTAGAGAATCTTGCGGAGGATGAAATATGATTTCAAGAAGATTGTAAGGATTCTTTTTACGACTTTCGTCGTTTTCTATAATTTCCAATATTGCGGCAATAGGCCATGGTTTTAAATCACAATTAGTTTCGGGTCATATAGTCTCGCGTGGCGACGTTTAACTGCGCGCAAGATGGGATCGTGGGACGCATGGAATGAGTAAATGGATTGAAGGGTCCCGGGACCTCCTCGCGCGTGCGAAGACCTCGTTCTGCAAGAGTCGTGCCAGAACTTTTTTTTACCCCGTTCGTCTTCTACGTCTCTTCCCCCAACCCCCTGGACTCTCCGCCATAATTTCTATTATTCACTTGCTCGTGCGCATTCGCGTCCTCGTGTTTGCCATTATTATTCATTCCCTCGTCGTCATCGCAGTCGCTTTCGTCGGTTCTTCGTCTCATCGTGCCGTTGTTATCAAACGCCGTCTGGTAACCGGGTCACGGGGAAATAAGCAAAACTTTGTTGTCACCGTCGTCACCGCCGTTCTCTGAGCGCACGTGACCGATGTACCAATCGACAATCGTCTCGTGTCTGAACGAGGTGGAAGCTGATTTGTAGCACCACTCGTTTGTACCCCACCTCCACGCACGGCCACCGGGTCTCGTCTATGGAGTTTTCACGCCACCACCCCCATATCGTTGTCGATATTTGTCTTTGACGTCCGAACTGGTGACTTTGTGTTCAATAACGAACTGGTATATTTGAACGGGTCAATGTTACGAATGATAAGATCCGCATCGTCATATTACTGACATACGGTTTTTTTTTTGTCGTTTATGGATTGCACAGCATACATTGCATACCGATGCGTGACGGTGGATGCATGGTATCGTATTTAATTCGAACGAATTACAAATTTTATATATCTATGCCAAAAATAAATCGATTAATATAATCGGGTATCGGAATATGGAAGACGAGTAGGGATCATCTAGATTAAATAATAAGTAGATAAAAATTGGAAAAATGATAAAAATGGGAGATGATGATGATCTTCGCGAGGTATTTCCTCCGAGTAGTATGCTCTTAGTATAACTCTAAGTCATAACCATGCAAAACCTACGATGGACACATGAAATGAAACAGCGTCAAACCGACAGACAGGTGTCTGAGGACCTCCTGATTTACAATGCCAAATCAGCCATTATAAGGGCTACCCTCTTCTTCCCCTCCCCTTCCACATGTTCTCCAACACTGACGAACATAAATCACACATGGGATCGATGCAAAGTATAACAATAAAATACAAAGAAATATATACAGCAAATAACGAAGTAGATTGGTTAAAGTACATGGTTCATTAGACTCCTTCAAAAAATCAAAATATTTATGAACAGATCATATGGCTCGAATCTTTTTTGTGATTCGATTCGAATCACCAGGATCGCACAATCGGCCAACCTATAGTCCGGACGCAGCGTGAGATGATATTCATCAGTTACCCATTTACAAAGTATTAACGTTATAGACCGGTTATGTTAATTAAATTTCAATATATGAACAAAAACAGATTTCACATTTGTATTACCTTGTTAAGATCATTAACTCGCTTATACTATGATATAAACTGAATATGGGTATTGTTTTTAGAGGTATCGGCACAGATGCGGTCGGCACAGTTGCGGTCAATACCTTTTCGGTGGCACTTGCGGTCGCTATTTTTTTTTTACACGCATGAACTGGTTTTACAATACTGATACAATAATAATACAATTAAACCTATAATATATTAAAAATCAAACTTTCCTTCTTTTATGTTATTTTTATATGCAAATTGGTACAACGTTATCGATGTCGATGCGAAGATAATAATAATTATATTACATTGCGATTACGACGGGTAAATTATATTTTTCGATTTACGTATGTGTTAGTTGTAGACAAAACAAATTACGAAACACAACCAAGTTAGAAATGGATTTAAGCACATATGCAGTAGGCCAAAAAATTGAAATAATTGAAACAACGAAAAGTAAGCCTTTAGCAATTTTTAACGGTTATCAATTCAGAAAATACAGACAAAATGAAAATGGGACGGTTTGGGTTTGTCTGAGTGAAAAAAAGGATAAGCGTAGAGCCGTATGAGAACTAAAAATACAGAAATAATTAATTTTTCTGACCATTCGTGTAAACTTGATGTGTCAACAAGTGAAGTAAAAAAAATAGTGATCGCAAGTGCCACCAAAAAGGTATTGACCGCAACTGTGCCGACCGCATCTGTGCCGTAATCGTTTTTAGATAAACAGATTTGGATTTTCAAATCAAACAACATTTTCAAATTTTTATGTAATTTATAAATTGGTAGGTACAACTTATAATTATTTTATGTAATTTAGCTGATTTCGTTCATCCAAACAGTTTTGTTCCGAACCTTCGGAAATTTTACGCTCTCCCGAACTATCAGTCATCAGCTGGGCAGTTATATCACCCGTTTCAGTCTAGAATCCCGGATGTTATAATGTAGAAAACGCAACCACTGTAACACTTTGTACGATATGCATAAAATAAGCCCATACAATACCTATCATAATTCATTGCCGAATTTACAATTAGGCTATTTATATTTTTAAATAACAATTTATTTTATAATATAAATAATAAAATATTTATAATATAATAATATTTTATATTTATATTTTATTGGGCTAGGGACCAGATTATTTTGGCCATTATGTTTTTTACTTCTTGTGATTGAAAATATTGAACGTCTAAATGTATTATTTGATATAATTTACGCCATCATTGGATTTTATTACCGTATTAGTGAACATTGGTCGAGTTATCCTGTTTGCTATGTTATGACTTATGAAATATAAAGGCGACAAAATAATAATGTTTATTTTAGTAAATTTTAACCTTTCACCATTGGTAAATGCATAATTGTAAAAATTTAAAAAATAAATATCTAAGGTCAAAACTATACACAATAACTTGCATTTTTTCCATTTTATCTTTAAACATAATTATAAACCTCAAAACCCACTCTACTGATGGTATGTGGCGCAATTAGGGAGGGAAGCTTGGGGGGCACGATAAAAACAAAATATTATAACAATAATGTTGATTTAGGTGGAGGAATAGGTTCACGGCACAAAGGCGGTGGGAACGTCGTTAGATGAGAGGATGAGGAGTACGAGTTCATTTTCGGTAACAAAACTGCTTTTGCCCGAGGGGCGTGGTGTATACTTGATGACGAAGGTGATATATATATATATATATATATATATATATATATATATATATATATATATATATATATATATAAACAAATTTTGTTTTGGGTCTACTCCGCATTGAAAAATGATTTGTGGCTATTTTGTTTTCTTCCCCGTGATTCATGACACAATCCACAAAATAAAAACAAACAAAAAATAAAGTCATAAATTACAACTGTAATTTTTGCTTTTCAAACATTTAATTGAAATACTTAATAAAAGAATATTAAATACAAGACTTTGTAGAGAAAACGAAATTAAAAACAAAATAAAAATAATAATTCACTGCCGACGCGTTTATGGTAGCTTTCCGAAACCCGATTTATATCATTTCGATGTCCACGGTATTTATGAACTAACTAGAAACAAACAAAAAAAACCTCTTGGGTAACCACTGAGAGTTAATTATATAAGTTAACGATGTGTTTGGCCGAGTTTTGACATGATTCTGTATTTAGAACTTTACTGATTTAGCAAATGAGTTGTCCGTGGACCCGTTGTAACTTTGTCTAAAAACGATGTAATTTAGTAGAGTGTTTCTCTATTTCTCTATTCCCCCCATCTCACTCACTCACTCTCTCTCTCTCTCTCTCTCTCTCTCTCTCTCTCTCTCTCTCTCTCTCTCTCTCTCTCTCTCATATTTACCTTTACTGAAAATATATTTTTATCACGTTTTAATGGAATCTATAAATATATATCCATAAATTTATCTTTAATTATATAATTATAAAAATTGCACGCAAAAACTTGTCACTGTAATTCTTGTGTTTTATAATTTTAAGGTCATATGTTTTTTTAATTGATTCCCTGTGATAAAGGAGAATTAATTAATATATTGGCAATTTCACAAAAATCTTATCAGATTAAAACCTTATTTCAGTTAAATATTGATATACATATATATGCATATTAAAAATTAAAATAAGACTTCTTTAGTTTTAATCTTTTTAAGTTTTTGCAATCTACATTGTTTTATTTCGAGTTAAAGAAATATCAATGTCAACACGCTTTGGGAAACCTAAAGAAGAATTACAAAAACAACATGAAAAATATTACATATTGAGTGCATGTAAGATATTTATGTGGCCATTGCTCTTGCTCAAAGCAGCCATCGCTAGTCGGCTGATCTCTATTGTTGTCGTGTTTTATATTGTAAACTATTTATTCGAGCGCAAACGTTTGATGATAAACATTTTCGGCGTCGTATTTCACGGTATATCGAGTGCGAAATGTAGTTCCATTCACAGAAAAGAGCGACCGTGACTTCATACGTATATTATAAACAACGGCATACTACACGTGCATAAAATACACGGATATCGTATTGAACTCAATTTAAATTAGACGATATTTTCATAAACCCTATTTGCAATGTTTAGTTTTAGATCCAAAAATAATGCTGACACTTAAAATGTTCAACAAATACCAACTTGATTATTTTACAGACTTAACAAGATTTTTGAAACATTTTACCATTTCGGGCTATGTATAAAAGTTTTAAGTTATTGAAAATATCTCATATTTTTGGAATTTTTTATCTAAAGGTTTTTTTTTTCATTCTTTTGCATCTTTTCAATTTCTGTTATTTATAAAAAAAAAAAAAAAAAAAAAAAAAAAAATTGGAAATATTATTATTTATACAATTTTAATACCAACTACATATTACTGTTTCTTTATGATCATTTATCAGAGTAATTATGTGTACCTATGAATATATTATAATGAAACTTGTTAACTGTGCTTGATAAAGATACATTCACTAAGTAAAAAAACTAAAAACAAGCTGGTTTTTAAATAAATTTATTTCATAACTTTCATTTTATAATAAATAAATTTTTACTTTTATTTTATTTCTATGACTGTAGAACGTATCATTCAATTCACAAATACACAATTGCAGAAAGTTGAATGTTCTTATTAAAAAATACACTTGGGCTAGCTGTATATATATATATATATATATATATATATATATTATATATGATCTATTTAGCCTCTTGCATCCGCTTGTTGTTTCCTTCGCTTGTTCTACCTCTATCATGAGTTCATCGTATCTTGTATCACTTATTAGAGCACTACATTCATTTCTTGTGATTTCATTAAGTTTTTTCAAATTCCGTTTTAAAATCAGACTTACACATTTCGTTAGCCATTGCTAAAGACGTACTAATATAAGCTTACAAAAATACGAACTAAAGTACAATATTGTACAATTTAGATAAGGTGTATTTTGTGTACCTTTAATATAACGAGTTGATATAATACGAAAACAACAATAAATTAACAAGATACGTGTGGTCATTTATAATCGTAATAAAATCGTACGATACAAATCACTGTTTGTATTTAATATTAGCGAACGTATATAAGACACTACGGTTTTCTCTTACGATAAAAGTGAGTATACGGTTTTGCCCAAATGAGGTTGGTCATAACTAGGTTTGCCCGGTCCAAAGCCGAAATATGACAAATATATATGTTGTATACGTGAATACACTATTGGTTAATATTGGCTCTGTAAACTGTGGTATCTCAGTGTGCTTTATATATTTTCGGAAAACATTAGTTTATCGAAAGTTTTTTTACTGTGTCATATAATAATTTTATTGGAATTTATTCCATGTAACGAATTGCCCATTTAGAAAATTCTTTCTGCGTTTTAAAAGAGTGCAAAGAAAAAAATTAAAACGACGAAAAAACCAATGTGTTCAGGATGGGTTCGAAAAAAAAGATAAAATAAATCTTGTTCCGTTGTTGTATAAAACAGCGAGAGAGAATGAAATTCGTTTGAAGGTTGACATTCAATATTCCGAAACGAAAATAAAACATTTTTACATTTTCAAATACAAAGTAAGGTGCACGATTTTCTTCTTTATTCAAAATCAATCATTTAAAATATTATTCTGAAAAAATCTCGTGGATCTCATCCCACCCGTCACAATGGTGTGAAACTGTTTCGTCCTATTATATATACAAAAAAATCCATTATACATATTAGTTTAACAAAACGCCTGAAAGTCACATAGCATTATTGGTCCACATTGATGTATTTGAGTGACGTGTTACAAATAATAATAACCAAATGGTACACAATTAGTTGTGTACCATTTGAACAATTTTTCTTTAAGTATAAAATGTTAAGTTATTTTTGTAAGTATTTAATCATACAAAATACGATATAATACGATAAGAACATTTTTTTTTTTTGTAAACCAAATAGGATAATAACTTTGTAAAAAAAAAAAAAAAAAAAAAAAAAAAAGACAATCTTGTCCTTCGTTATAATAATTGTACGTTACATTAAACAAAACAAATATTCTGTTGTTTTAAACTAAAACGTTAGATTCTGTTGAGAGATGCGATCAAGGGGATCCAAAAGGCACCCCTAGGCGCATGGTTTCGGAGATACTTAAACAATGCCACTCAGTGGGATCAAAAGTACCAGCCTGTTTTTGGCCTATTGCCCGGTCCCACCGAGAGCCACTACATGTCCAGACCACACGCGAACGAGGTTCGCGGAAGATCAAGGCACCGCGCTGGTCGGCCCGCTGGCTATCGAAACTTCTTTTAGGGAGCTGGAAACACAACCGGCTAGCTTTTCACTGCGGTTCTTCACTCACCCAAGTTATTATAACAATCGGCCAGCTGCGTACTCTCGGCCTGGGCCGTCACCTCCACCTATCACCTCGGAGACTTTTTGTGGAGCGGCTGCGCTCGTTGCAGTATCCTCGGGGACGCGATCCGGATGCAGACAATATCCGGATGCTCGATACATCGTGTCGTGTTGTGTCATGTAAAATAACATTCTGTCATTGGTTGAACCACTCAGAATACTGTGTGGTAGGTCACACGTTCCCACAATGACCTAACGTTACCACCCAGTTGAATACATTTCACTGTTGCCCGCTTGGTTACATTAATTTTGATTATACACCATCAAATAATCAAGGTGGGGAAAGTTAATTATTTTTTTGATCTAGATAAGTTAAGTTGATTCAGAAAAAATAAAGTTAAGTTTAAAGTTTAGAGTAACTTCTGTTTTTTTTTTTCAAATTGTTCAAGTTGTGTGTGTGTGTTTGCGTGTGTGTGTAAGTGTATTTACTGTATGTGTGTCTCTAAACATAATGTATCTCACGTTTAAAGGCAATCGCTTCAAGTTGAATCCGTGACCGGAAATTAATATTTTTGAACTTTGTATGTTAAACCATCTGTCTGAATCCCCGTTTGGATAATGCAATTTCAACTTATCCAAAAGCAATTTAAATCGATACTATATTTTTAAAATGTGTATAATACATTTACTTGTCAGTAGACCCTATTATGATTTGTTTTATGTAGAATACAAATGATATATCTGAATCACACATTCATAAATTCAAAAAATTATTGATAACTTTTATTTATACGTTTATTATGTTTTCTATTATTCTTAACTTTTTTATGAAAGCATCATACTTAATTTCAAAATAATTGTAAGAATACTTTTTAAAATAAATAATACATTGAAATTCACTGGATATTAGTATTTTTTTTAAATTTAAATATTACCAATTACAATATTATATTTATTCCAGTGATGTTAAATTTTAGATAATTTTATACAAGTTAAAAAGGTCACAAAAAATGATAGAGACATTTTTGTTGATGTTCACAAATCTACATGGATTATTGTCATTATTATCCCTCAAATTGTCTTACTTGAAACTTAAAAATTGCATTCACATTTGTATCATACAATTTTAATTTATACATTTTTCAATTCAACATTTAGAAAAAAAAAAACTAAAAAATTTCAAATAGAAGAAAATGTTTTACATTTGTCAAATAATCCTGGAATAGTCTATATATTCGTGATATATTATTATTAAAAATAAAGTGATTATAATTTTGAAAAATAATTTAATACAATTTTTCTCAATGAATTTCATCATATGACTTATTGAGATCATATTTGCCAATATCGTTTTCATTCGTAACATTTTAGTGATTTATTGTGGTAAAATATTGTGTATCTCTATTAAGTGCTTCAATTTCGCAGAATTGATTGGTGCCACAAATATGTGAAACAGTCAATGGTAAAATGTTTATGTGAAAGTGTTTTATTTTCTAAAAGTTGTATTCCGCTTTTGTTTAATTTTGATTAATTAAGATAAAAAATAATTTGTGCTATATATTTTGATCATAGTAATACGTATGCAGAAAAAAAAAAGTAATCAGTGTTTAAATTCCCATTTAAGGTGGTTTCCTTTTCGCCCAAAATTAACGTTTGTTTTTTAGCTGGTATCCTTTTATGGCAATTATGTAATGTATGTTTTCGGCCAGTTTAAAATTTTGAATTTCAAATGATGATAAATAACAAGTTGAGAAACTGAAAATCTCACTTTGCGAGTATTTTTAATTCCTGGTTTTTAAATGTAATTTTACGTAATGCAATAAACTATAATTCTGAATTCAGAATTCAAATTAATTTTATAACTTTTATATTTTCACACCCTTTTTTTAATGTTTCGTTACATTGTACTAGTATTAACGGATGGACGGACTGACACAACGAGAGTATAAAGTGCCCGCACTTAGATATGTTTCGAAACCTAAAAACAATAATTATTTTTTGTTACCTGATTGTCTTAAATATTGCTTTTGATTAATATTATTCTTGAAAGATTATGACATTTAATATTTCGTTTTTAATGAGAATTTCATAGTTGATTGGCAGACAATTGATAATTGTAGAGATATGTATTAAATTAATGTCACTATTTTATTAAAATATCAAAGTGATGAATTTCTGTTTGCTGAATTTATACAAAAATATATTTTGAAAAAAAAAAGGAAAGAAATACATGTATTGAAATATATTAACTTTATATTTTATATGTACACGTGCTGTCTATTCGGTCTGATTAATTTTATTGCACTTTGTTTCATACTTTATGTGGTTACATTGAGATTTAATCCCACGTAACATGTATACCAATATCATAAAATACCTATAATTTTATTCTGGTCAAATACAGACATTATGGAATAGTTGTAAATGGACTCTGGTCGAAAAGTGAATTATTAATTTTGACCAAAAATGGTTCCGCCTACTAATATTATACCATAAATGTGTTTATATAATTAAAAATAATGTATGACACATTCTTGGTAATATTACAATTGTTTAACATGATATAACTGTTATTTCATTACCTATATAATTTTTACTTAATCCACTAATAATGTACGTATATGTAGTAATTTTAGAAATAAATTATACATATCCAAACATATTTGCATGAATAAATATCAAAATAAGTGTAAAATATGATTTGTATTTATGTTTAAATAATAGAATAAAAATAAACAACTTTAAATGGTTCAATAATAAGTATGATTATTTAAGGAAAATTTTATAAAATATGTGTATCAATTGATATCTATCTATGTATACTATTTAAATACAAAACACATGTTTAATGAATCCAAGCATAACAATTAAATAGGTAATGAAAATATATATGCTTTTATTATAATGTATATAAAAGTCTTATTATTATTATTAAAATTTAACTTTCAGGAGCCTACTATGTACTACTATATAATTCTAATTCATTGATATTCAATGTGTTATGTTTAAATATATAAAAATATTGTAAAATGTATATGCATTATTAAGTAATATATTGTAAAAGCTGATGGCGTTTAAAATAAAATAAAATAAAAATAAAAAATTATTATTGTGAAAACTAACTATCTAGAAAATAATTGAGTAGGTAATTGAACTATTGATTTTATATGCACTGTATGAATGACTGTATTTGTCTTATTTTTATAAAATCTAAATAGTTGAAACTGATCAGAAAGCGACTGAGTTTAATGATAAATAATATATATATTTGATTGTAAATACGATTCGATCTTAATGTAAGGAATTAATTCACTAATCGAGTATTGATGAGTCAAAACTATTTTGAGTATTTTTATAAATAGCATTTAGTCAATAATTAAATATGATTTTTGTATGCTCGTGAAATTATTAGAAAAACAATTTGAAGAACATTTGTGTGGATAATAGATAAAATATCTTTAAATGATAATTTTTGAAAAAATAAAACTTTTTATTTAAAGTTAAGTATAGTGTTCAATAGAAATTATAATAAAAACGAAAAAACTCTAATTTTCTATGGCATAATAAACATCTACCTGTACATTTTTCAAAACCTTAGTTGTGGTGGACAAAAACTGTGGGGGAGAAGAGGTATTTTCACATTTAACGACGATGAACCTTCGCCACATGAAAATGTTTATGCCTCCTCACCCCCAGTCCACACCCTTTGCTCCCCGAGGACCATTTCCTTTTTATATTAAACGAATGCGGTACGTGAGACATAACTGGAAGTCTCGTTAACCCTTAATTCAATCACATAAAACGTCAACGACTTTTAAACCCAAAAGTCTTCCACGACGTCCCCGACCGCCATAATTCCATCTCGTCATTAAAAGCTACCTTTATTTTTATATATCTTTTTTTTTTTTTAGTTCTTATTCCTTCGTGGCCGTTTTCCCAATTTTAGCCGGCTATCGTCCCCTTTACGACTGGAAAATCACTTGTGTATCTTAGCGGGGATCCTCAACTGAATCTCATTTCATTGTTATTATCATACCCCAAAGTTGATCTCCGTTTATACAAATTACATTACTATGGGGTCTAGGAAGTGCAATTCATACTCTAGACGTTGATGTCACGAATATTAGTAAATCTCCAGTGACTCGTTTTTTTTTTAGTAACGGCTATAAGTTATTTAAGTATAATAGTAAGTACATTGTGTTACGCATGTATAGTGTGATTCACTGTAAGTCTTGCCTGAGCAAAAAATGTTCTTTTCGATCAATGTTTTTGAAAATTTTTAAATAGAATATATAAAAGTATTTCAAACTCCAAATTAACAATGAAAATGTGTTTAGTGTTTAAAAACATATGGTAACCTTGGGTTTTAATTTTATTTTTATTGATCATTGTTACCTAACTATAGCTATAGCTTAATAATGATAACTTTACGATGTAGAAATTACACATTTTTTGAAAATTCTGATATTTAAATGTCTACTATTAAACCATTACTTTAAGAAATATATACAGTTTAAGAAAAAAGTAACAAATTAAAGTCATTTTTTACAGGATAACCAAAATTTTCCGTTCTGTAATTTAAAATAATTCAATTCAATGCTTATATTTCTAAAAACATTTTCCAATAACATACATATTTTAAATATTTTCTGGTACCTTGTATACATCATATATATATATATATATATATATATATGATGTATGTTATATTTATACGTACAACCCATATCATTTCATAATTCTTTGATCAACCGGATTACGTTTTCATATACTTAATTAAATAATTAATCATGCTGTATACAGGTATACTAAAGGTTTAAATTAAACTTATTCGCACGTTATATAATGACATACTTAATTTCTAGACGAAAGAACTGCGATTATGGTAATTTTTTTTTTCCATTGTTTTCTCAGTACTTGGAAAACACAATCTGTAACGGTCCAAAAACAACTGACTATTCGAAAACCAAGAAGGTTAATAATTTATAACAGTTAAACTGCGAAAACATCAGTAAAAGTGTCCCGTGATCACTGTGTTTAGATGATTTTTTGCCATGGGGAAAAATCGCTAGTGATTCACGACTTTGATAACAGAGCTTCAAGCGTTTCTGATAGACGAGATGGGCTTTGATTTGTAGGTGATTGGTAGTGTAATGTGCGAGTGATTACAATCAATCAAGATGTGGCTTTAATAAACGCACGTTTATTTAAAATGAATCGCGTTTGAACTTGAAATAATTACATGCTTATAAATTAAAAATATTGAATATTTATGAGTCTTGTTAAAATGTTTTATAAATCACACGTCGCTTCAATTATTGTTTAATCTGCCTTCAGTATATGAAACACCAATATTAATTTAAACAACAATGGTTTTTTGAAACTTAATATTATAATTATCTGATGTACTTCGAATAATTCCAATAATCATTAAGATGATTGATACTTACATAGACAATTTTACTGTACATTTTATTTATACTGTGCTATTTAAATTTAATAAGCGTGATAATTATGTTTAATCGGCTGTTTGTTTAGAAAACCAAAACGTTTAAAACTATACTTTGATGTATGTATACATAATGGACAATTAAAAAGCGATGAAACAAATATTTAATAACTCGATCAAAATCGTATGCGTGATAATGAACGATTTACGATACCTACGCATGATAAGTAAATGGTATTAGAGTGTTACTGTGGCCTAAACATGTATAATGAATGACAAAGTGGATGATGCCGAATACTGTTTTTATTACTATTCATGTATAAGCCATAGTAAGTTCATCTCATGGCAAATTAAAGTTTAACCGTATTGTCGGATTATCAGAAGTGGTTAGTTACCTGAGAAGGCTGATTTATTTATTAGTGGAAGAGATTGAGAATTAAATTTACTTCGAGATCCAAGTGTTGATATCAATATAATGGATGGTTTGCACATATGTAAGTCACCTTTTACACAGATCATTAAAAATTAACGTAGTGATTTACATTAGATGAATAATTATAAAAAAAAGGACGTGCATTACGTCTGAGGTTTTCATTTTTCCTTGGTCAATGAAATCGGGATGGGCTTATTGAATTTCAAAGAAATTGTATATTATTTATTTAGTTCAAACCAGTTTAAAGTTGTGTTGGATGCACTGAACTAAATACATGGAACGCGTGTATTAAAGAAAATATGAGCCTACTAGGAGGCCGCCATTTCGAATGCCAAGCATTCCGAGTCATGGCAGAGATAAGGAAATGTAATGATCTCCATGAAAATCTCATGAATCATGATATTAATCTATTTATATTTTCCCGCCTTACTTTAAGTTTTAGCATGCAAAACGTACATTTTGATACTGCTACGATAATTTCTATTTTTTATATACGCGTTCCATGTATTTAGTTCAGTGGTTGGATGACAATGACGACATTTTTTTTAACAAAGTAAGAAAAATCTCGTATTTAAAATACAATCTAAATGCAATTTATAATGTACAGATTCGCTGCGTGAAACTATGGAGCATTATTTCTATTTGAAAAATTATTGATAGAAAAAAAATTTAAAAAATAAACATCATTGTGTAATTAATATAACCTTCACTTCACTTAACATCTAATGTAACTATCTATAAAACTTTCAGAGAAAACCCTAGAATCAGTAATACTACCTTATGATTTTTGTATCATTTTAAACTAGAACTTATATTATTTTTTACCAAAAGTGGAATGTGGGTGTTATTGATTATTTAACGATGTTCGGGTTTCCTCACAAGATAATAGAATGCTAATACTAGCTAATACTAGAGTTAAATAATATGCTTTCAATTCACGAACATTTCAAAAAGTCTTTTGAAAGATATTAAAAATAAAAAATACACTTTATATTTAAAATAATAACGTTATATGATGAAAATAAGCGCTTGCACGAAACAAGATTGACATTCCGATGTAATAACGAAAAATAGCCGACAGCTATTTGCAATTATTATACATAATATATCGATATATGGTTAAAAATGTTTTTTCTTTTAAAACTTGTTTATCGATACCGTAAAGAACATTGATGTTTTTGAGGTGTCCCAACGACAAACAATACGAGTGCATTTCACACGCCGACATTATTATATATGTATTCACGTTTAATTCATTTCAAACTATGAACAACGATATAATTTTAATGCACACGTGTAGGCGAGCACGTAAATAAATCAAATAAAATAACGCCTGTAACGCATTAAATATTCATGAAACTCTACATAAACTAGAATTTTCATTCTTCAATCCGTTCGAAGAAAAAATATAAGTTAAGTTTATTTCCTTGACAAAAAAAATAAATAAATAAAATAAGATTAATGTAGGGTACTTAAAAAATTTGTCTCTACGCCAATTGTCGATGTTTATTTCAAATACATTATACGATCAAATTATTTACACTATATTGCATAACTGAAAGGAAAAATAAAAATGATTCTAATCATAATAACAAAAACGAAAAAAAAAATAATAATAATATTAAAAGGAGTGGTTCATAAACTACGAGCCGGCGAACACAGCGGCATTAAAATAATATGCGCTAGCTAGTGAATAGTCTAGTATTAATACGTCTCGCGATATTATATCGTTATTTATTAATTCTCTTGAAACAAATGGAACATCATCAGAAAAAGAAACGAAAAAATATATTGTGATCATCGGATCATCGCTTAGACATATTGATGTAGAATTACAAACATGTTTCACTCCAACGGAAATCGCAAAAAGTTCAACACGTCACGGGGGAAAAAAAGTACGTGTAAATGTATAATTATAAATGCTGACCATATATCAGACGGAAATATCGTTTTCACAACGAGCATATTCTTGGTGGAAACTATCGTTTTTATTCATTGCCATCCCACTCCAGATCTCCACCCGTGCAACTATTTGATAGGTATAGCCAACGATTCGACCAGATCGTTATACACTTATCACTTCATTTATTTACTTCTGAGTCTAGATGCCGGGCACTTGTTTAGATATGACGTACATGAACTTCCATGCACATAGTTCTTATCCAAACTGTACATTAATTCGCATTAACATGACGTATACTCGGCAAGTAATGATGCATTATACAAACAATATTAAACGTATTTATTTTATTAAATATATAACAAATAGCTTAACATTTAATATAATACAATAAAAATAGTTAAGTACAGTAACTGGTAGTATTCAAAATAATATTTAATTAATTTATTGACAAACTTGTTTAAGTACCTATCTTTCTTATAAATAAAAAAAAATATTTGTTGAACATTAATAAAACAGATAAACTTTATCATAGTCAAAAGCCATTACAGTACTCATCTTTATTTTTATTTTATATTTATTTTATAACACTATTAATATTTAGTTTTTATTATAAATTCTGAAATGTGTATACATTTTTTTTTCGTACGTACTCCAAATAATATGTTTTATTTTTATACAAATAGATTCGGACAACTTTTTGTTTGGTTTTATTGCAGTGTTTTATGTGTGAAACGCTAAATATGGAAAAATCGTGGTCACTATAAATTATGAATCGTTTTCACAATTAATTCAATCGATTTGAATAACTTTATTGTTTTAAAAAAATTATTGCTCTAGACCTAAAAATCATACCAATGATTTATCATAGGGTTTTGTACTCAAGATGTTATTCAATTAGCTTATGCACTTATGCTCAAAATCGCTTTTATGGGTGACTGGAATTTGTTTTGAAAACTGCAGTGACGTAGTTTTATTGAATAGGATATAAGTTGATCTATATATCTATATAATGGCTTTCACATCAGCAGTGCTGATGATTGGATTTTATTTTACTTTCATTACGAAGAACACATAAGAGAAACAGCTGGTACGAATAACCCACTATTAGAATAGCTACACATTATAACATATCTGAATAAGATCAATTTTACGATGGATTAAACATATTTAATTCATAACTGTATGAAAATAAATATTTAATTTAAATGTATAATTTTCATAAATAAAAATCGATAAAAAAAATATAACTGGTGTGTAGTCGGTTACAATTTTTTTATCGATTTAAAAAAAAATTATAACTGACTACACACGCATGCGCATCAGCATACCGCACACAACACCCGACTGCATACGGTCCTGGTAAGAACAGCGTGCAGTCCACCTGTTGGTATTATATACACGAACGCCCGGGTATCTACCCGGGGTCAGACCCTTATTTATAGACTAGACAAGGCGTTTATGTATTCTTCTAGGAATCATTATCACCTGACAAAACAAATTCAAACGTTCTAATGATAATTATTAATTAATATAGTACAATTATTTCATTTATATAATACATTTTTTAGTTAAATTTAGTAATTTAATTTTTGTACTTTTGACCGTTTATTTTCGATAATATCCGATTTTCGTACTCTGTTTATACAATAATTGCACCACGCATACTATAAAATGTGTTTCATCAATAAAATATCACTTGGATAAATATCCATTAAATACAAAAATCAGACAGATTTTATATTAGTGCATTATCTTATGAGGTCAAATAAATATATCAGTCACCCGGAAGAGAGTTCAAAAATATATCAATAGACAGGGAATTGAACCCGGAGTCTCTCACTTGCCGGACGATTGCTTCAGCACCAAGTTTTCCGATAGACATACTTTATCACCGATTTCCGATTCGTTTAACTTATAGCTAACATGCAGTTATAATAAACTATGAGTAAATTTTATTTTTATTTATTTTTTTCATGTCAATCAGGATGTGAGATAAGATCTCTACAGAAAATAATCCATTAATATGTCGTAATTGTATTTTTTATTTCATAAAACTATGAATACAGTCTAGATCTGTATTGTTACGAATGATTTTAATTATTTAAGTACAATTAGATGATTATGAATTATAATTCACTCCAAAAAATATTGATAAAAATAAGTACGAAAAAAAACAGTAAACAGTTGATAACGATTACTTATTTATTATGATAACGTACTTGTAAGCCCAAGTGATGTATAATATTTTGATGTCTTTTAAAAAAATAGTATGATGGTTGATGAAAAAAACAAAATAAAATAGCTCGAAAATATTGTAAACCCTTTTTTTCTTCCTTTCATAGTTATATATGCAATAAAAGTATGGATTTACGTTTGACGTTTGCAATTTAAAATTTCTTATAATATAACGAAGATTGAATATTTTGGTCAAACGCCGTTTATTCAGACATCTTTAAAAAGAGTCTGAATCTTCATGAATAAATAAAAATAATAATAATAGTGAATAAATAAAAAAGAAAAACGGTCATTCATTCAACGGGTCTTGTTATTCTTGTAACTTCCTTTCTCATTATTATCATACGAAAAAGAAATCTTTGATATTTCAAAAAAAAAGTTATGAAGGCGTTGTGACATTTCTAAGGTGTATTATCATTTTGAAGTATAACATTAAATAATGGCATTTTTTTAATAGAGAAAAATCTCAGAATTTTCGGTGACAAGTGATAAAGAGAAACTAAAATTACTAAACGTATTTTAACATTTTGAAAATTTTATAAAAATACATTTTTTTAAGAAGATACGACAATTTTTATTTCGTTATTATTTTAATAAATTTCGATTTGTAGATGTTGATTTTGTAATGAAATTGTCGACAATATTTTTTGAATACTTTTATCTAAGACTCAAATTATTAAGACATACAATGTATACCTACTTGTTCACAACAGTTTAAACTCAAAACATTTTTTCAGTATGTATAGTATCGTTTTTTAATACACAATGAAAAATGAAATTACGGTTTTAAATGTGATTAAAATCATTTAAATGATACAATATCGTATGACACACTTTTATAGATTATTTCATAAATTCACTGATTGAACTTAAACTTAAATATAACGGTTGGTTAAAATTTAAATGTAAATACATACTATTTTAAACTAAAAATGCAGAAAAAAATCATAATTTACATTTAAAGTAAGCGAACGGAGGTGGAAACTATATTCAACATTTTTAAGATTAGTATATATATATATATATATATATATATATATATATATATATATATATAAGTGTCCATTTACAGCTATGATATTCAGAACCTTGTGGTCAGCTACGTTGCTCATTCAAACGCACATAATATAGGAGTATAAATAATATTATCCTAACACAAACATTTCATCGTTCATTGATCGTATAACAAATGAATACCATTCTAGTAGAACAACTGGGAATGAAATTAACAATGCACACAATATAATTATTACATTGTCCACTCTGAATCAGCGAAAGCAGTGGCACGAACAGTTTCAAGGTTTAAAAATAGATATTTCATCATTGTTCTTGTTTTTGACAGTAAACACGACTAAATATATAAATATTAAAATTAAATTGTATATATTGAATAAAGCTTAAATCTTCACAAGATACAAAATCCAAATGTTGTGGATTTCCCATATAATGTATAAGAAACTGAAACACATTTACTTGTTATTCGATTAGTATCATGGCAAGAGGAATAGAAAATGTTAACTTTAATACATTTTTCTGTTTCCCCGTGATATACGTTCGTTTAAATGCATTTGAGACATTAAAAATTAATAAGAGAAATTACAAAATGATAAGTTCATACGTATAATTATTATCCCTAGACACAATTTAGATAAAACAGAAAATTTCAAGTTTTAATTTTATAAATAGTCTTAATACATTTTTTTTATTTTTAAACTAGAATTTATAAAAAAAAATAATAATAAAATAACACTTAAGGGAAAGATAAAAAAACAGGCACTTCGGCATTGCCTTGATAAATAAATTCAAAAAAGTATAGTGAATTTTCTTAGAACTAATTTAGTCTTCATATAATGCCCACCCATAAAAAAAAATCTAATCAAATCGTAATTATTTTGATATTTAACGGCAGTTCATTAAATTTAAAGAAAATTTATTTAGCTATGTGGGGACAATGTAATAAAATGTCCAACGTCTTAGGTTGTCATGAATATCTCATTGACATATTTCTTCTGGTGAAGAGTTTATAAACTGTTAAAACATATTATTTGCATTAATAACGAAATATTCCTATTATATTCTTTTTTTTTTCTTTTTTTTTTACAATTAAATACTGGGCCCCACTGAAAAGACTCGTGTGGGGGCACAGGAGTTCTAAATGTATATATTATATATTTGAATAGTATAATACAAGATATAAATGTAGATATTACAATTAACAAATATACAATTAAACAGAACATATTTTTTTGAATTTTTTTTTTTTTTTGAATTAAAGATTTATATAAGTATTAAACATAAATATATAAAGATACATATACATATACATATACATACATACATATACATAATTCATAAACCATATCAAACTTATAATATCATAAAATATGATCATCTAAGTCTAATAACCAGTAAGAAATTATTTTTTTAAATAATTCAAAAAGAAGACTTAAAATTTCAGATAGTATTTTATTTATTATTTTGGTACCAATTATTTGGAAGTGCCTACTTGATGTTATTTCATTCGACCAAGTCATTGAAAAATTGTTTTTAGCATATCTAGTATTAATGCCATGAGTTATACAATTTAAACTATTATTTTTTCTTAGGAATATAACAGTTGTCTTAAAGTATATTTTTTTTATGTTTAGTAATTTTAAATATTTTTAAAGTGTTTAAGTATGACATCTTATCGATTTATTATAGGATACTTTCAAAATTTGATTTTGGTACACTAGTAGTTCTGTTAAAACATAAAATTCACCACTCCAACCAACCATAACATAAGTAATAATCGACTGTATTAAGGGTAAATATATGTGTCGTATTTTAGTTGAATCTAATATATTCCGTAGATCTTTAAAAATGTAGATCATTCTTCTTTTTTTTTTACTTTAAAAATTAATTTTTTTATTCCATTTCATATTATTACAAATTTCAACTACTAAGTATTGAACTGATATAATGTGTTAATTGATTTACAAGAGCAAGTCAGTGGTACATGGCAAGTTTTGTTATGTATTTTTATATATATATATATATTTTTTTTTTATTGGTATCGTAT
Source organism: Therioaphis trifolii (assembly GCA_027580255.1). Taxonomy (NCBI): domain Eukaryota; kingdom Metazoa; phylum Arthropoda; class Insecta; order Hemiptera; family Aphididae; genus Therioaphis; species Therioaphis trifolii. The sequence continues at coordinate 32,725,594 of CM050404.1, read as the reverse complement.
TTTCAGTTAAAGCGTGTAGAATAACGGAAGTTTTCTCAAAAATAAGGAATAGATTGTTTTGAAGTAACCGTTGTTTTATTATTTGTAGTTCTCAATTAATAACTTTAAATATTTCTTCCCGAGAGTAAGCTTCACATAGCAATATTTCTTAAGGTAATACATTTGTATAAAACGAATTGAGTTCAGCGGGAAATGTATTAGAGACCATTTATTGTATAAATATTAAAAATAATAAGTGAGTACTAATATTAATTTGAAGAGTTTAACGGTTTACAGTTTACCTCTAGGTTTGAAATAATTTGTTCGTTCTCAAAGAAAGATAATTTTTTGAAGATTCATTTTGTTTTAGGAATATGTTGCCATTTGAAGACCAAACAAATTTTTAGTTGAATTTTTACGAAACTCTGGAGCCAGTTTGAATAAATTATTCCCATATGAAGTTAAGTTTTCACGGATGTAAATAAGTAAATCATCATTTCTGTTTAATTGTTTTGTTGAAGATGTTCTCATGACTTTTCTAGATTGTAGAAAGTCAATATTTTCTCTGTGTCGAATAAACTTAACGATTATTCTTCTTGGACATTTTTCATTATTTGTTGAGCCACGTCGACAACAATCATTTATGGAGTTTTCATTTAATTTAATGTTCAGTCTAGTTGCAACTTTTTTCACTAATTCAGAAATATTTTCATTTTTTTCTTCGGGTATATCGTCTATTATTATTTCATTTGAAATTAATGTTTTTTTCGACTTTTTTAAGTTTGCTTTTAAGTAGACTTACTTCATTTTGAAGTAAAGTATTTTCTATGAGAATTTCTTCAAGATAATTAAATTTTTTTATTTATTAATATAAGATTATTATTTACTGTTTCTTTGAATTCAAAAAGATTAGCTTTAAGTTCAATGATAAGGTTTTTGAAATCATTAAGTTGGTTTAGTTTAGGTTAATTGTTTTTGCTGTTAACGTGATCAAAAATTAATTATAGTTACTTGAAAATGCGTGTCCATCATTTAATATACAAACCATTAAGTGAGAATATTTTAAAGACTTGAGAATAAAACGGAATACATTCTCTCGTTTTGATGACTTTGCGACATATAAGTGTGATTCAAAAGACAGTTGGGCAATATAAATGTATATTGTCATCGTTATTATATAATTAAATGTGTAATACGACAAAAATACATTGTTTACTAGAAATATTTTGAAAAATATTGCGAGTGTAATGATAGATAGGATTAAATCCTAACAAATTTTTTTATGCACTCAACTGTACAATTTTGATAAAAGGGTGTCGATAAAAATATGTTATATTTGATTTAAGTTTATGTTTTCGTTAGATTATTCTCGGTTCTAATTTTTATTCATTTTTGCCCACCAAAATATGGTGCAATAATATGTCGTCACAGACTCAACACTGTTACACCAAGAAATGCCAATAAAACAAAAATTAAATCATGATAAACATTAATCATTCATAAAACTCAATAAAGAACTTAAATATTTATGTTTTCGATATACATGTTTTACAAGGCTACATATAAAAATAATATTTTCATAACGACAATAAATATCACATAACCGCTATATTATTATTATGTTCAAAAGATTTGACTGTAATACGGAGTTCGGGATAGGCAATTTTACTACATCTATGAATAGGATTTTCTATGTGGCCGCTAGTTTACGTTTTAGTGACCAACGCGGTTGTAATAGATTTCATCGAACCATTTTTTAGCATTTGCATAAACATAATAATTGAAAAATTGTCATGAAATTAACAAAAAGGGTAGTTATAATTTTATCAACTATTATTATTATTACTTCCAAATACCAATACACTAATTGAAACAATAATAACCGTGGTACCGTAATCTGGTTGTAGAAATTTCTACGTACTATTATCGTAAATTTTAATTTGAAAGCTATTCTAGAATTATAAAACAAATTTAATTCGCTTTTTGTTGATTAATTCATTAAGTCGACAGTGTGAAACGACTGATTCATGTAACATGCTCGGCGGATGTGATAAATACCCGAGTTGAACCCTGGCAAAGCCATAAATAAAATAAAATAATATCGTTGGGTAGCAATTACGTCACGTTACCATTATTAGATCGGTCTAGATAAGCGTATCGCACCGTAAGTTGGGAGTCGGAAGATTAAACCGACAATGGCAGATGACGAAAGACAAATCAGATTCTTTAGGGTTTAAACCGTTATGAATATTCAACCACGGAACGACCGTATATGCATGTGGTTTTAATGTATATGTCATATTAATCATTAATGTTATATGATTTAATGAACATATTCGTTCATTTTTAAAACGATGACGATTCTACGCAAAAGTGTTAAGTGCCTAAGTACGCAATGATAAAATCCAAAATTTTGAATATAACAGAATACGTATTTATATAGGTATACAGTGTGTAAACGGTAATCGAGAACACTCAATATCTTTGCGTAGAGACCTCATATTTGAATTCTGTTTTTTTGGCAGTTGTTATGACATAAAAATACACATTTTTATGGTCTTTGAATTTTTTTTACTTAACTAGTCACGCGCATGCGCATGTCAACTTTTTTTTTTTAAATGGCAACCCCCTGCTTTAACCACTAATTATTTTTTGCCTATTTTTTTAATGAATTTTGGTAGTTGAATCAACTTTCTAAGTCCAACATTGACCAAGTTACAGCAATTCAAAAAAAGAAAATTAGAAAAAAAAATGCTCTCGATTTTCAGATTTTTAGTTGTAATTCTGAAAATAATTATTATAGGATTGTTAAAGATTTGGGGAACAAACGTTTGGTGTGGTTTAATTGGTGGTAAATTGCTTGGTCCATTTTTTTATGATGGAACACTCAATGGTAGACGATATTATAATTTTTTACTAAATGAATTACCAATGATGCTTGATGATATTCCTTTAGATCTGAGAGGTAATATTATTTTTTAACACGACGGTGCTCCAGCTCACAATGCTCACATAGTTCGTGACTATTTAAATGCACAATTTCAAAATCGATGGCTAGGAACTTACGGACCCATTGAGTGGCCACCACGATCACCTGACCTAACTCCACTAGATTTTTTTTTATGGGGACACTTGAAAACAATAGTGTATGCTGATCCCCCTATAAATCTTCAAAATTTAAAAGATAAGATAACAGCAACATGCAATCGACTGACTGATGAACAAATTACTGCTGCAACAAATAAAGAATTTATGTGGCGCGCTGAAGCATGTTTTGTTCACGGCGGAGAACAGTTTGAACAATTTATTCTTTAGATTTTTTTTTTTTTTTAGATTTTTATTAACTAAATAAATTGGCAGCTTAAATAAGAATTGAATTTGTTATTAATTATTAATACGTTCTAATAGATCCATTAAATGTAAAGAAATAAACAACATACTAATTTACGTTTTTTCTGCAATAATAAGTTATGATTTATTATACAAATAAAGAGAAAATTATTCAGTAATTGAAGTTAAAATAACGTATTAATATCACCGTAATAAATAGTTATAAAATTGTCAATCTTTAACAATCCTATAATAATTATTTTCAGAGTTACAATTAAAAAGCTGAAAATCGAGAGCATTTTTTTTCTAATTTTTTTGTTTTTTTGAATTGCTGTAACTTGGTCAATTTTGGACTTAGAAAGTTGATTCAACTACCAAAATTCATTAAAAAAATAGGCAAAAAATAACTAGTGGTTAAAGCAGGGGGTTGCCATTTAAAAAAAAAAAGTTGACATGCGCATGCGCGTGACTAGTTAAGTAAAAAAAATTCAAAGACCATAAAAATGTGTATTTTTATGTCTTAACAACTGTCAAAAAAACAGAATTCAAATATCAGGTCTCTACACAAAGATATTGAGTGTTCTCGATTACCGTTTACACACTGTATATATATATATATACAGTGTGATCACGCTATTCGGTACCACTGAATATCTCAGTTGAGTGACCTTGTATTGAAATGAGGGTTTCGGGAAGTGATAGGGAGTACTTTAATACATATTTTCAGACTAATTGCAAATTTTTAGTTGTCTCGGTACGCGCATGCGCAATACAACTTACTTTTTTTTCAACGACAGCCCACATATTTTTCTGCAGATTCGGGTAGAGTATTTTTTTTTTAACATTTATTGTATAAAAAGTTTTTTTCTATTTTCAAAACTGACCAAGTTAGAGTAAGTCAAATTTTTAATTTATGCATAATTCGTGGCTAATGATATTTCATTTAAATAATAAAATAAATGTGAAAAAATTAAACATTATTTTTAGTGTATGATATTTCGTCAACTGTATTAACTAAATGTAGAACAAAGTAGTTTTAATAATAATAATAATAATATTATAATAAAAAATTAAATGATTAAATAAATTTATCTTATGAATTGATCGAAATTTTCGCCATCATGTTCTAAACATGATTCCAGTCGTTTCAAAAATGCAGTCGATGTTGCTGCCTTGATTTGGTCCTCACTTAAGATATCGCATGCTTCCTGTATTTTGTTTTTTAAGTCCTGAAGATTGACAGGTGGATCTGCATGAACCACAGTCTTCAATTATCCCTTTAAAAAAAAATCCAATGGCGTTAAATCCGGGGATCGTGCAGGCCAAGGAACAACGCCATTAGTACCAATCCAGCGGTTCAGAAATATTTTATTTAAATGTTGTCTAACAATAATTGCATTGTGGGCTGGTGCACCATCTTGCTGGAAAAACATACGTTCTCGAATGTCTAATTATCACATACTCGAGATATTCATTCTAGCGACCAACAGTAATATCAAATTATTATTTGGAAACAGACAAAGTAAATTAAACATTTACTTCACACTTATTTTATTATTTAAATGAAAATATCATTAGGCACGAATTATGCATAAATTAAAATTTTGACTTACTCTAACTTGGTCAGTTTTGAAAATAGAAAAAAACTTTTTATACAATAAATGTTTAAAAAAAAATACTCTACCTGAATCTGCAGAAAAATATGTGGGTTGTCATTTAAAAAAAAGTAAGTTGTATTGCGCATGTGCGTACCGAGAGAGCTAAAAATTTGCAATTGGTCTGAAAATATGTATTAAAGTACTCCCTATCACCTCCCGAAAACCCCATTTTAATACAATGTCACTCAACTGAGATATTCAGTGGTACCGAATAGCGTGATCACACTGTATATATATATATATATATATATATATTTAAGCTATAAATTTGATATAAATATCATCTGTAATACACACATACACACACACACACACACACACACACACACACACACACACCAACGTATTTTATCGGATTAAAAGCTTGTGCGAAATGCTTGACTCGTTATTTTCACGAGAAATTATTATTATTATATCCGGTCACGGATGGGTTTCATAAGTGAATCAAAGACACGAATTCCATCATCGAAGCGCATCGAAACGATCGCGTTTGACTAGTTTACATTAAGTCATTGGACAGAAAATATCGAACAATTTCATGTGTACGACACCACTATTAGTTGTAAACATTCAGGTTAAAATGATGGGTGCCCAAGGCATCAGCAATTTTACCAATAACAACAACCATAATTATAATACTATAGTAATATTAATAGTAATCAATACTAATATGGCAATAAATACAGACAGTGCATTCCGGTTTGACCAGTTAAAAGGCTGGGTAAATACACATACATCCACACACACACACACACACACACACACACACACACACACACACACACACACACACACACACACACACACACACACACACACACACACACACACACACACACACACACACACACACACACACACACACACACACACACATACACTAACACACGCACACGAAAACACGAACATACTATAGCTTCGTATATTTTGGTGTGGAGGTCTGTGTAATAATAATTGCAATAAATCATTGTTTATGTACTAGATCGGGACGCTGGGTACTCTTCATGGTGATTGCTAAATTGGTGTGATGTTAACATGCGCAATCGGGTATGACTAGATGTTTGTGTGTAAATATATCATTGTGGTTGCTCAAAAAACATTAATTATATTACACGTTTTCATCCTCTCCAACGCCTTTTCAATTTTTTTTTCAATTGGTGAACATGGTTGTTTTTTGTCAAACAATAGTTTTTCCGAAAAAAGCGACATTTTGAATTTACTATAAACTATCCGTGTTTACATGTAATTCATTTTTTATTTCTCTGCTATATGATATTCATATTAATACATAAAAGGTATTAAATTAATAACGAAATAATTCATTAATGTACGGTCAGTTTAAAACAATGTTTCTTCTTGAGTATTTATTGTCAAACGTATAAATTGTGATTATAATAAAACGTATCATTTTATTTGGTATCACTTGGAGAGTCTACTCAAAAGTTTCCGAAACGATTCTGTGATACTCATGACAGATGTGTTCCCGCCATACTTTTCTCTGGAAAATTCATCGATCGTTTTCATATAATTTTTTAAAATTTGCTTTCCGACTTGGATTCAGCCTTAGTGAGAAGGAAGGTATGAACGTGAAATACTGTAAAAGCAGTTGCGTTAAACGTGTTAATCGAAATCTTCAAATAGTCAGGTATTATTATTAGTACATTAAAGTTATAAGTTCTTATATAAAGAACGAAATATTTGAAACTTTGATGGAATCTCAACCGGATTCGTGTATACGTGTTTTAACGAGAATTTTATTAGTAGAATTTTAACCTACATGGTGAATAGTGAAGGAATGATAACTTCACAGGAGTATACAAGAGATAATAAATTCAGGAAAAAAGAACCGGAAGTTAACCATAACGTTAAAAGCACCGGTCAACATTGGTTAACTTATAACCGTGCAGGTAAGAACAAATGGTTATAACTTTGTGCACTGTTAAGTAAAAAGTTTTGGGAAAACGAATTATTTCGAACTACTTTGAAGTGTGATGCTGAATTTAAAGAACGGAGATGGAAATACGTAGATACTACTTATCCGGTATAAAAAATTGAATCTTTTTAAGGTTCCTTAATGTATGTATATAGCGTTTGAAATATTCACACACAAAGTTTATTTATACAAACCCAATTTTCAACAATACCATCGGAAAACATTATTACTCAAATTAATATAAGCGTTAATTTATAAGTCAGTTGGTACTCAGTGTACTGTATATTAATAAATAAAATGCCACTTGTCAGTATTTCAAATATATACGTATCTAAATTTATTTTGATTACAAAATAAAAAAAAAAATCATCTATAAATCTATTCATAAATATGACAGCTATACTTTTATTATTATAATTGTTATTTTTTTTTCGAAAATGTTTGAAGTTTTTTTCCGACTACCACACTGATTTTTGAATGCTAGGTGTTTAATTTCATTTATCTCTTGGACTTATAAATAATTTTGTTATTGATCATCGAAATGACGGTGTGAATTGAATTGAAATTAAACCAAGATCGCTTTACTGATATAATGTACTCAAAACAATTCAATTAACAGTATTTTTGGAAAAATGTTTCTCTTTAATTTTTTAAATTGTATCTTACACGGTTTAAATACTTCAAAACTGCATAATTATACTAATTATATAATACAATACTAATTATTTTTATTATTTTTTTTTAATAGATTTGGTAAATTTTAATTTATAAATGCTTTAAGTGTCAAAATGCAGTAACATGAATTATTTTACAGCAAACTAAATCAAATTTGACTTTTTCATTATTATTTTATTAACAAAATTTCTTAAGACTTTTAAATTTCATCAAACATTTATCAGTGGTAACTCAATTATTAAAAAGAAATGAACTAGTCAAAAAATTATGTCCTAAGCTCCGCATGGGCTCATTACTTTCGGAAACGATAATTTTTCGTTAAAAAAAAATAATAAAAAAATAAAACGGCGTTGATAAGTCGAATTAATTTTAACATGTACCTACACTAATTAGGTATGCATCTCACTATCAATATCTTGTTTGAGAAATATAAAATACTATGTATACCATTCTCTATAACGTATAATCTTTAATTTTATTTTAAATAATTATTTTACTTGCGTGTAACTGTCATACAATTCACTCGGATTTTTGCCACTGATAAACTTTTTTTAATATGAAACTGTCGATAATTTATTTTATTTCCTCAACTTTTTTTCAACGTGCTCAGTTTTTTTTTTTTTGTTTTTTGAATAAAATGAAACTCATTATCGTCGACAAGTAAAAACCATGTTGTTTAACTCTATAAGAGAGAAAAAAAAAAGGTCTTACTGTCGTAGTAAACATTGATTGATGGACACCGAGATTTTGTTGACCGTACAAAATGCAATTTGTCTTTCTCCATCTTATTGCCGTGAACAAAACATCGACTTAACCACTTGACCAACAGACCGGGCAGAATAACGATGATGGTAGTGGCTTTCGTGACGTGAAATTTTTCTACTAAGGGTTCAATTCGATTTATGTCAACACATTTCACGGACTAACCAATTACCAGGAGAGTTTTATAGTTAAACCACTTTGCGTGTGTATGACGAGTGTTCTACATACTCGGAACTCGAGTGAATTCATTGAAATTATCATTGACCAAAATATCATAACACTTTTGTCAAACGAAATAGCCTCGTTTGATTACTCATGCTTGAGCATAAAGAGGAATAATTTTATGTTTTCGTTTTAAGGCAGACTAATTTACATCATGCAATTTATGTAATATAAAAAATGTAGAGGAAATAAGATCTTCTATGCTAATTTTATGTATTTAAATATTAATAAAAATCTGATCAATTAAATATGTATAGAATTCTGACTTGATCTACAAAGGATTTTCAATTTGAATTTAAATTGAAAAAAAAAATGTCTCAAACCGTGAAAATGGAAAACTCTATTTCTGAAGTGTTGTGAATTAAACAGATGAATTAATGAAATACGATGCTGTTATATAGAATCAATAAATATAAGGTAACTTTTTTGTGGATATGACTGGATACAGATCTGTAAAAAATTAATGACATTCAGATTTCAGAGTAAATCCGAAAAAACCACGTAGGTAATAAATTTGAAAACAATAAAAAAATGTTCAAGTTTTTGGAGCCAGGATTTCATCTTTTAACTTTAAAAAGAAACACGTATTCAAGGTATTATTAAGTTTTACCCAAAGTATTAAATTGATTCGTAGTATAATGCCATTATCAGTTATCTTAGGTAGTTTCTTTTATAATATTCTTGTAGTATATGAATAAAGTATTATCACAATATTGTGTAACTATGAATACATATTATATTGTGTATATTGAATATAATTAATTATCCATATAAAAATCGTTGAAATCAGAAATATGCAATCAATTAAAATTATGACAAACTCTAATAGTCGAGAATTTTCTAAAAATTATAACGCACATCACAAATGTGAAATTCAAATATAAAATATATTTAGAATCCAAATGTGTAAACTTTAATCTATAACTTTTAATATGACTGTCTGTCTTTAAATATATGTTTTTTGGATAGAGTGAACGGTTTCCAGTTAAATCAAAGAAAAAATTCGAATGACAAATACTTCCTACAAAATCGACTAATCTTAATGATCAATTTGTCTCGTGTAAGTTAATTATAATTACAATAAATCCAGTCAGAATCATCAACAATATTTTATCTAAACTTTGTCATGATTCCATTTAATTATGAAAACTTTGAATTGGGTTGTTTTTAGTTCAATGTAATAATATTTAAGACTATTTGTCTGGCTTGAATTTCATTGAACTGAATACAATGATGTCTGGTCAATTGGAAGTTTGTTGGCTGCGTTTCAACAGCTAGTAATTATTTATACAGATTACTTCAGATTATACATGTTGAAATATAAACTGTTCAATATTTTTAAAACGTAAAAACTAATGTGGAGTAAATATTAAAAAATAAAATATTTTTATATTTTTTGTATGTAAAATAAATTAAATTTTCAAATGTTGTTTTTCGTTAAATTTCACCGTGTACCTTAATTCATTATGAAATGTTTATTTTAATAAATTATACAATTTCCACGTTCAGTAAAAAATAACAGTATTTTTTATCGAAGCTTAAATATGTCAACTCATCTATTTATAAATATACATTAAATTTAACATAAAATGTATAAACACGTAAAAAAAATAACAAACATAAAAGAATGCTTTGACATTTACGTGCAAGTATAATATCAAATTATTACGTTAGTAGAAATAGTCTTAGTTTATCTCTCTTGCAGCTGTATGGAAACATGAACAACATTTACCACCGACTCTCGACAATTCCAATAAATCGTGTTCGTTGAAACGGGTACAGAATCATGATATAATTTTAATAACAGCATTATTCTGAAATACATGACGTACTGGATTAAAGTATTACAATATTCAGTAATATTAATTCATGTTAAATTCAGTTATTTTATTCTGATAATGTATTTATATATAATATTTATAAATACAACTTTAAGATTTTGCAATGTAAACAGAGATTAAACACATAGAACTGAACAAGAAATTCATTCGATTATCGATATGAATAATATTTAAAAAAATAATAAAAAAAAAAAAAAATTAAAAAAATACTATGTTTTAGAATTGTAAATTTTAAATTAAAAGATCATTGTTAAATATGTCTAATTGTCTTTCATTATTTTTGAAATTAATATTTCCTAACACTTAAACCCCCTTAAACGATTTACTTCAATAGTCTTTAACTTGATTTCATTTTTAAGCAAAAAATTATCTCTGATTGTATGTAAACGTTTTAATTGATCATTTTCCTGGTATAATTATAAATTGTCGTATGTTTTGAATACATTCATAAAATTGGTAAATAATAAGTTACAAAAAATGGCCTATTTATACTCATCTATCAAGCGTAATGTGTTATAATTACAAAATTGGATGTTTTATGAAGATTCTTATATGGTATATACAAACACGATCGTTAATAATTAATGGACTGGTCTGTATAGTAAATGAGTAAATTTTAACGTATCACCAATCATAAATTCCCGGGGCTCAGCCAGTAAAATATTTAAAACGACGTATAACACTTGCACCCTCAAGACGTTTAAAATTGAGTGATTATTTATACGTTTTCAGAGATAATTTTAACTCAGAATTTTTTCAACAAATAACATGATTCATTTGCATTTTGATTGTTCTTCACGCAAGTATTGTTATCTTTTTGCGTTCACGTTAAAACATGATTAACAATTCCGATGACGTTTAATTACTCAAAAATAAACGGTATCATGAAGGAAACATTCAAAACAATACAGTTGTCCAAACGAACAATCATTCATCATAAAACTTGTTTAATTTATAGGAAATTCTAGTATGACACTTTCGATATAATTGTTACATATGCATTGTTTATTTTGGATGTACTGTGTGAATGAGGTTGATCAAAATATATGTGTGTGTATATATATATATATATATAGCTTTTCTATACCAATGTAAAAATAAACTATTTAAGTATGAAACAAAATGTATTTATAAATGCATTTTTTCATAAAGACTAGCATTTATATTTTATACTCAAATTATTATCAAATAAAAACTCTATTTGACAAATTCACACTCTCGTGAATGCTATTTTGAGTATAATGTGCAAAATAAAATACGACACAACTTATTAATATTAATAAAGCGCTATCTCAGATTATTATGCGTTCAATATGTACTTTACTCGGTTAAATTGAACACGCATGATATATGAGCCATCCTTTTTTGTGTTATGTAGTTGAGTTTTTGTGAGTATGCTAATTATTATACGACTCTATCATAATATTCTACTTTGTATTTAACCGGGTACTTGAGTTAGCTAAACAAAAGATTTCGGAACTATAATAATATTCGCAGATTATATCAAATGGAACACAAACTAGATTATACTATAGGGCTAACCAGTGCTTAAAATGACAGCCTATGCGCAGTGAGCTATAAAATACTTTTACAACAAACCGTGAAAAAAAGAATGAATACCATTCGCATTGAGTTTTTATACAATTTTTTTTAAATGTTTAATCTTTTAAAGCGAGTAACTGATTGATATTTTACGATACATTTAATCGAATTAAAACGTGGGTTAGAAAAAAAGAAAACGTACGACAAATTTTCCTATCAACTCGATAAATTGCAGTGTGGCCGACGATAATGTTTACAAATGTCTTTTGCCGTCAGATACGTCTGTTGTTACGGAAGGCGTATTCGAGAGGAAAAAAAAATTGAGAAAAAAAAACGAGAACGCCGAACGTCCGGTGGGATATTTTCCCGTATAATGTAGGTACCGCTCGCGCGTATTATTATGCAGTCGATTAGTTCAGTGTCGGTTAATAATGAACGAGCGAAAAGGTCTGGTCGATTTTTACTTTTAATTTAAGCGCAGGCATGCGTGGAAAGAGAGGTGGAAAAAGATAGAGATAGAGATAGAGGGGGACTCGAGAGAGATGAGAGAGAAGAGAAAAACTTTTTTTTTCGCAGCAAACAACGGGTGCGGCGGCACGCCGGTAGGTTACGATGACGACAACGACTGTACGGTTTACTGTGTATACCTATAAACATATATATATATGCATATTTAAATGCGTACACCAAATGCCTCTTTTCCTGGTCAACGACACGCACGCGTTAAGTTCTCGCATTCATTACACGAGACATACGAATGGTGCAGCTGACGTGACAACGATGACATCCTCCGCAAACGTAGCGATGCTATTTTCTTGCACTGAGTACCGTTGTGAAACTAGGTTAGAAATCGTGGGAAAGAGTGTCATGAAACAGCAGTGGTTCCCAATACCAAAACTTGACCCCCAGTCGTTTGGTTACTCCTTTATTTGTTGTGGATACGTGTACGTATGATATTTTGATATACATAAGGTGCATAGCCTACCAGGATGAAAGGTCAAAATCTCCCATAGTTCTTTGATAAGTTCCAAAATTATGAAATAGAATATTTTTCAAAATTAAAATAATTCAAATTTGATAACAATATAGGTACGTACTAGTATTTAAAAATTGTTTATATATATTTTTTTTTTTAATAATGAACCTACTATTTTTTGATCAAACATAGATATAAAAATGCAGAACAGTCAATAAATCTGTACATTTAAAGGGAATTCCGTAAATAACTATATTATTGATGGTGATCATATTTATTTTGTAAAATCAATATGATTAACTGGCTATGATATATAATTAAAACATTCCTGTAAGGTTTAATAAAATCGTAAGCTTTTTTAACAGATTTGATGTAAACGTTCTTCCTCTTTGTACAATTCTGACCACACACACGATGAACTGGTTATAATTAAAATAACACTAACAGATGTTTTAATTCAATGCGTATGAAATACAGTCATCGTTCGTCGTTTAAGCGACTCATGTATCATTTCCAATCACAGTGATATGAAATAAATTTTGCATTATCCAAGTCATCAAAATTGGTTAAATTCAACTCCACAAAACTGTTGCTGTTGACTGTCCAGTTCAAAATGTGTGTTCAACGTGGTGGAGAGAATATCAATCTTCTTTATCATTGAATATTTAATGCGATGAGTATATTTGGCTTGGTTCATGTACATACACATTGACACACACACACACACACACACACACACACACACACACACACACACACACACACACACACACACACACACACACACACACACACTCAACTATAGTCAATGTAATTTAGAAGATCTTGGAGGAAGTGAGAATGTATGTGTTATGTTTGTTTAAATGTATATATGTATGTTATTATATCGTGTGAAAATATAATGTGTTGAAGTACCTGTGAGTGCTCGTGTGTGTGTGTGTGTGTGTGTGTGTGTGTGTGTGTGTGTGTGTGTGTGTGTGTGTGTGTGTGTGTGTGTGTGTGTGTGTGTGTGTGTGTGCGTGTGTGTAGATAAATTTTAGAGATCACTAGAGGTGTTTTCGGTAATAAATGATGCCATCCACTGGTTAACCCGACAACGATGAATACAAAACGGCTTTATATAGCAAGACACTGCAGCCGTGGATATCGCAGCTATGATTTATGTCGTGTTTTTCTTTCGCGAGGTATAAACCAGAAGAGAGATAGATCTCGTTGTTAATATTGTACAAAAACACACACACGCACACAAACTCAGCTATACATACGTATGTGTGTGTGTGTGTGTGTGTGTGTGTGTGTGTGTGTGTGTGTGTGTGTGTGTGTGTGTGTATTATACATTTTATTTTTTTAAGTAATTGCGCACACAGTAATAAAAACAATAATAATTTATTATTCTTACACGCAAGCTCCCTTGGGCGTCATGATTTTCCGTCAGACGTTCCTATTGTCTGTTATATTTAATTATGACTTTTAATTTTTATGGTCAAATACGACATTTTTGTCGGATGTGACAAGGCTTCTCACACTTGTTTATTTCAATTTTATCGTTTTCGAAAACAACCCATAAATCCATAAAAAATGACCTCCCCACTCTAATACTTTCACAAATTTAGAAAAAGACCGTGAACCACACATTTTTCTTTTTCTCGATCCCTGTAAATTTGCAAAGTTTAAAGCAGGAAAAAAATTCAAGCCTATTTCCATGTCAATTTATAAAACATCAAACACATATTGAAAAAATGCATACACTCTTGCACACTCCCGTCATCTAAAGCACTTATTTTTGTTTACTTTTGGTAATAATATTCGTATATACCAAAGAAGTGTCAAAAGTGCCGGATGTAAATGGCAAATGGTACTAAAGAGATTACCAATGAGTATAATTTGTTCTCATCACATAGAAATTGAGTCAGTGATTTTTCGTACGAAACCGATTACAATAAACGATTCGTAACATTTAGAGACGTATTATTTATTAATACCGTTAAAGTGTATAAATAAATATTTACATTACAAACATACTTCATTGTTATAACTTCAAATGATTTAATTTAATAAAATAAACATATTAATTTTGCTTATGTAACACTTATTTAAATGTATTTTTTGTACAATTTAATTAATTTGTTTACCATCAAATCCATTATTCTTAGAAGTTCTGCGTTTGTGTTAGAAAGAGTTAGACTACAAAGTTGTAAAGATAGATGACAATTGGACGGTGGAAAAGTGTGAAGTGATTCTCTTTATTATTCCCTTCAGTTTTCATAAACAATGTATCGAATTACGTACCTACAATAATACACAATTATACTTAACATTATTCCGGATAGGGTCAGTAATTTTTTATTTTATAAACTCAATCTATTATCTACACGAATGTACTTAAGTATGAGTTACTAAAAGTATGAATGATATGCGTATTACAGATCATTAAACGATAATATTTAGATAACATGAAATGTTCATGAAAAAACCCTCTCTAGGTCAGACCTTCTATTAAACTCAATCATTTTTAAAACTTTGCAAATATGAATAGTCCTGGTTCAAATAATTAGTAGTTTTCCATACTCTCTTTAACGGGAAAATCTCTATAACGAAAAACATTATTGGTCCCAAGTGATTCCGTTTTAGAAAGGTTTAACTGTATACTGAATTACGCAATGTATATATTAAAACAGTTAAAAACAGTATTTTATATTAACAATCTAAGTTCAAACAATGATGCACTTTATACAAAATACATGAGATTGTCTAGTTGACTATAGACATATTATGAGAAATTATTAATGAAGATACTAAAAACTCTCAAAGTGCTCAGAATCTAATTAATATTTGTATACAGATTCATGTTATTTTTAATGAAATTTACAACAGTTTGAAAATAATATTTAAAAAAAAAACATCGGGCTGATTAGATTAACACACATCGAAGTGTTTTTCTTTGTACTACTAAATATACCTACATTGATTAGTTCACATGAAATTGTATACTGTTTATGACGATATTTTATGGAAAAAATACTAAAATTAATTTCATTATCCTTTTATCAATAAAAAAATACATAATTCCTTTGTGCAGAGGCACGTCATTATCTGATCCATATATTTATTGATCTATTCGATGTTTTCATACACACATGTATGAAATATAGCACTAGTCTATACAAGACGTGGACTAGCAGTAAAAATAATGACACGCCAACTGGTAAATTTAAAACAAAAATTAAAAGCATAATTATTTATTAAACGAAATGTCACAGAAAAGCACGGGTAAGTATAATAATATATATCGTGTATACCTATATATGTATACCACTGCAAGGGAGAGCTAAATAAAATTAAGAGCTTTTGAAATAAAATCCTAAGAAGTAAAAAGGCCACATGGATCGATGCTAAATGGTTACAAAATATTAAGGATAACGTATCTAATCTGCTGTTACATAATCTGTATGGTAGATGGAACGAAATGCATTTCATGCTGGGCATAGGGCTCAAGCGGGTTTATACATGTCTAGTCAGACCACGTCATCACGATGAAAGCAGTAATGAATTAAATGATAATATGGATGGAAAATAATCTAGGAAAAGATTTCAACGCACATGGCTGGACAGTATCAGAAAAAAAATGCCGAAGAAAGAGATTGAGAAATTAAGAAAGTAACTTCGAAGAAAATAGCCCCTCAATGAAAGGTGAACTGGAATGTATTTATAGTACTATGAAATATAAATGTACCGAAGGAATTGGTTTTTGCGCTTCAAGAGCCGATCTTTGAAACTGCAAACTCGATGCGAAAAAAACGAATTTCGACTTAAATTTAAAATACTTTTAAAGTTTTATTGCTGTTAATAATACTATTCATAATTACTAAAACCACCATAGCTAATTAATGAATAGAAACTATGTTACAGATACAGTTTTCTAAGAAATATGTGTATACACATTAATTTATTTGTATTGTGCATAAAATAACTTATAATATAAAACAACAAACGAAAACGATCATAATTAACTTGATTTGTACTGAAAAAATTGCATTAAATTTGTTTTGTATTATTCTACTCCAGTTCTATTGGGATTTCAAATTATTCTAGTTCTGCTTATGTAACCATTAATAATTGGTCTGATTTCTTTATGAGTCTTAATTCCCTATAATAACAGAAATATAAAAACATTGAAATATTCGTTAAAACACTAGATAAAGATGTAAATTAATTTTCTTTTGTTTGATTCGCTATTTATTATGCAAACATAATTTACTCATAATAAGCCCCACGGCTGAAACCAGACCTTGTATTTGAAAAAAATAATTTATGTTTTATATTATTTATAATTATAACGTTATTATTTATTTATTTATTTTTTTTTTTTTATGTTATTTTAAGTTGAAACGTTATGCAGTTTTTATGTGTTTTGTTAATCCAAATAAAAACGTTTTCATTCTGTGTTCAACGCTATTTTGCTATTATTTTTAAGAATATTATATTTTATTATTATTTAGGGTTAACATAAAAAAAAAATTAAATAAATAAAAATATTTCAACTTTATATCTCTAAAATTGTTAACTTTAGGTTTATATTCATAAAACATTGTTTACTATTGGGTTGTATGTGTTTTGTTGAAAGTATTTAATTGTTTGACATTCTTGAATTATGCAATGTCTGGTTCTGTGAATATCTGCTCACACAAACTTTTATAAAATCTTCAAATTCATCAGATGAATCTAATGTGAAAATAAACATTTGAGTTTATACAATCGCGTTAAACACCAATTATTTTTTTCGACTTGACAAGGTTGCATATTATTTCGTTTTGCGCTATGTTATGTTTTTTAATATTACCAATAGTTAGGGATTAGTGTTTTTTTTTTATCCTACGAGTATTACGATGTTCTATATTTGTCGATTATTGTTTTTCGTTTTAATTTCGCTTACCAATTTAAATTTATTTATTTATTTATTTTATTCATTTATTTTTTTATTATTTTTTTTTTTTTTTGTAGTTAAAACGTTATAATCAAAACGTTCAGATAACGTTTGCAAGCTTTGGTTCAAAAACACGTAACGACACATGGTCGCGTTCCGTGGATTACAGTGTGAGAAAACCACATATTATTTTCTTAACAATGTGCAAATAACAAAAGGTAATCGAGCTCAGTGCATCGCTGCAGGTTTGCGTGCTGTCGAAGACTGTATCCGATCGATCTTTTTTTTCGGACCGTTACAAAATCTCTGAGAAATCATTCGCCATTCACGCGCGTCGCGGAGACCGGTCACACGATGTCACGTCACCTATTGCGATTCGCTTTTTTCGCGAGATACTCGCAGAAAGGACGCCACGAGTTCGTCCCATGGCGTACGTTCCGCTAACGTATAACACAACGCGTAGGTCGTACGTACGATATGGTGTCGAGCGTAGTACTTTACTGACACACACCGACGCGCGTGTTTGCCGATATTATTTTAAAACGATCTCTTCCGCTCGCCGCGACAGCTGCGGTTCACTCCCACGCACGTCGGCACTCGTCTCGTTTCCCACAGACGCGCGGACGCCGTGAAATAAATACGACAACATACAGACACGTCTCTAACGCCCGTCGAGCGATAGCCAGTCATTTTTCAAACACACGCGTATCGCATGATATTATTTCGTCGTCGTCGTGACTATTAGTAATAGACAGGTTTGTGTCTGATAACGTTATTAATGCGTGACGAAACGTAATGAACATTGCATACAGATGGAACGCCCTCTGATGAAACTTTTGGTGAAAAAAAGTTTCTTCTTTGCCATGCAATCAATTGTTAAACAGGTTTGATAAAATACAAACTTAAGGTGAATTATGTTGAATATTATAAAACATAAAAACAGGATATTGAATACATAGGTCCATACATTTATAGTATACATTAAATATTTGATATTTTTGCACCACTGAAAATTAGCTCGAAATCGTTTAACTCAATACATTTTGTACTGTTTCTAAAAAAATTCAATACATTTTTCTCCAGTATCACGTCTGGCGAATAATACCCCACGGTGCTAAGTATGACCTGCTTTTTACGTAGGTGTACGCAGTTTCAATATTTTTGACAGAAAATTAAATATTTTAGACAGGAATAACAGAAACAAATAATTGTATAATAATATTGAACACAGTAGTTGGGGCCCGTAGACCGTAATATAATGTCCAGCTGGATCACATGACGATTTAAATTTTTTTATTTTTTTTTTGAAAAATAATATTTAGGAAATCATTAATACGATACCGAGTGAAAAAATGTTATATAGAAAATAATTTCATAGAAAATAAAAAATGGAAACCTAAAAACATGGAAAATAATAATAACTGGATATTATTTAGTAGACAATTAGTGTGCCAGTAGTATTTTATTTTTCAGTAAAATTATTATTCCAAGATATTATTTTCCATCTATTTGGAATTCAAATAAATGCGTATTCAAACACGTTTATGTATAATTAAAATTTGAGGTGATTTATTCATTTGACAGTTATATCTGAAATTCTAACTAACCGATTTTCGTGATTTTTAATCTGAGTGCTCGATGAGTGCCGATGAACCTTATAAGACAATTTCTAAAAAATTATAAAATAAATAGTAATTTATAAAATAACGTAGTAAATTTTAATTGGCAGCATTTGTTAAGCATAATGGCTGGTTCTTACTATTTTATTATTTTCGTTAATCGTCATTATTATAGCTATTTCGATTTCATAAAATGCCTTCTACATGCAAGGATGACGCCTATCAATCAAGTAGAACTTCAGGTGTAACCACAAACTTACATATTAAAATATTTTTCATTCGTAACGAATCATAACGAAAATGCTGTCCGACTGTATTTCATATATCAATTAACTGTCATCCAAAGTAATTGAAACGATACTAGTGAACATGAAATTCGAGAAATTTAGACAATTTATTAGTCAATGATTTTATTTTCAATGAGGTAATTTTCCATTGGAAAAGAAAAAAAACAAGTACTATTATGCATTACAATAATCTATTTGTGCGTCATAAATGGTCCATCGACGTTTTCACACCGTTTTTCGGGTTATGTTTACGACGTTTCTAGAACGTTGTTTGGATTAAAATGTGAATCATATTGTTTTTTTTTTCAACAAAAATTCGAAAAACCCGTCGAAAAGTGCTCGTGGTAAGCACATAACAATAATATGATCACGGCAGGGCAGGTCGTCCGCCTTTTATAATGCAATATTTTTCTTCCACGCTGCTAAACAGCGGACACTGAGACCACTATAGTATATATACTCGTACACATCGGTGCTTGTGAGTCTTACACTTTTCGAAAGAACCTTAAATCGAGTATAAGAAAGCTTTTTGTTTTTGTTTTTTAAAGACTTTCAATTTTTACGAGTCACTGCTGACACTTTTTCCGTCTACCCAGCGAGTTTATATTGCGTAACGAAATAAACTATGTTCCATGCGTTATCCTAAACGTATACATTTTATATCAATATCAGTTAGTGTGTGTGTGTGTGTGTGTGTGTGTGTGTGTGTTACAATTATTATTAGTGCCAAAAGTTTTTTTTAAGACATTAGCATGGTTCACAATTATATTATTATATATGCAATAAGTAAAACTGTAGATGTCCTATACGGTGGACAATATAATCTATTCCAGCATTCACGGCGAACGTCTCATGCACAGCGTATGATTTACAAACCATCAGTAGACACATCTATTGCTGTGCTAAACCCATTATAAACCCATACATATATATATATACACATACAAATAGTTTCCACTTTGAAATGACTTATAGTTTTCGGCGACTATAAAAGATCTAACGAACCGAAACGTTTTTGAAACGCACTCGAGAACGCCGTCGACCCCATCACGAGAAAACGATTGGCGCGGCGAGATCGATGTATTATTATTATTGCCTTTCGCTGCATGTAGACTCTCGTCGGAAACGAATGCGGGTCGAATGTTTGACTGAATAAATAATATCATGTTCACCGTGTGATTAGAAATTACGATTGAGGCTCAAAACACTTACATTTTAAGCTTTGTCGTATACGCCGATCAAATCGTACGCATAGACACAACACCTAAATTTGAAATAAAGTAACACTTGGAAAATTACGGTAAGTTACCTATAACGGTCGAGTCACACGACCGTCACAGAGTGCTTTATTTGACGCCCTTACTTACCCTTTTATATTTTACAATAATCTTTTTGTTTTATATTTACTTAACCTAATTAAACATATTTTTGTTTACCATGCATATGGTCAAGCGTCGTGATATTGTAATTAAAATTTATATGAATTAATATTTCGAAATGCTTATTAGCTGTTTTTTATATTTTATTTATTCTAGTATATGAAGTATTACAAATGTCTTTTAGACGTTTTTGTGTTCGTTGCCTGATACTACAGCTTGTACATGTAATCGAATCAAATTTGACACACGCTTACTGGTTTATCGATCGACGCAACGTGTAGTATTCAAAAAAAATTGATAATAAAGTTATGTTTATTCGTCATTATCATATTAATTTTGCCGATAAATAACACCGATCCGGATTGTAATTTACATCGATTTTGGACAATGTGGGATGGTCCTCAGATTGGTTGAAGGTATCATCTAGTAAAGGAATGAATGACAATTTGAAAAAGTATGTGAGTGTATGAGTGTAAGTGTGAGTGCACATATCCGCGTAGTACATATTATTATGCATCGTTATTTGCAATACCTTTAAAATTGTTATGTGGACACCCCGATGCATTATTGACGAGATATTTTATATGTCCGTAAATTAAAATTTAATATTTGTAGTCGTAGTGGAAACCGTACAAAGAAAAAAAAATATTACCTACATTTTCATTTATATTTGTGAATATCGGGTTTCCCACCTGAATGATATTTTGAGACGTTTCAATGTTTTATACTTAACAGTAGAAATCGCTAAAACACACAGCACGCACACACACACACACACACACACACACACACACACACACAAATTTAATATTCTCTTCTCTTCCGCTGGTCCGTGAATGGTATGTATCCCAGTTATTTACTTCCAGTCACTAAATCTGATATAATGCTTTTTTTTTAAGTTGGTCTCTTTTCTCCTCTCTGCGTGACACTATTCAATGCTATTCTCTAGTCTTATGGCAATGGTTTGAAACCACTGACTTAATTGAACTTAAATTCATATTAATGTGTGTTTGTGTGTGTGTGTGTGTGTGTGTGTGTGTGTGTGTGTGTGTGTGTGTGTGTGTATGTGTGTGTATGTGTGTGGAAACTTGGTCAACGTTGAAAAAATCCTTGAAAACATAGGGTATATAATAAGATTTCGTGTCCCCCAAGGTGCCTTTTATTTTTATATTTTTTCACACCACATGCCCAGGTGTGGGCTTCAAAAATATTACATCGATTTTTCCCAACAGACGATCCATTACCAAGTTTCCAAATAAACGCGAAAAACATAGTACGTGTGTGCGTGCGTGAGTGTGTGTGTGTGTGTGTGTGTGTGTGTGTGTGTGTGTGTTTTGTGTATGTTGTGTGGATGGGTGGATGTTAGAGAGAAAGAGAGACAGACTGACAGAAAGAAATATTTATATATATATATATATATATATATATATATATATATATATATATATATATATATATATATATATATAGGGAGAGAGAGAGAGAGAGAGAGAGAGAGAGAGAGAGAAAGAGAGTGAGAAAGTGTGAAAGGGAATGAGTGGGGGAGGGTGAAGTTTTATCTAGTCTCGGCGATATACCGCCGACACTGCCGTACGGTTATTGCCCGATAGATACGGTCGTCGTAATTTACGGTGGACGCCCTACGAGTTTCCCTGCAACAGACTGGCGGTGGTGAAGAGACCGATATCGTGTACGAGACTTACCGGGGAGAGGCGTTGTTGTTTTTAATATTTATGTTTTCTAAATTCCCGTTCAATATATATTATATTACATAAATATATACGTAAAATAATATTTAAATTATAAATTACATAAGATACGCTATACATAGCACACCATCGTCGTCGTCATCGCCGGTGGTTGGATTTTGTACAAATATATGTGTTATTGTGTGTGTGTGTGTGTGTGTGTGTGTGTGTGTGTGTGTGTATTTATTCTACAACCATATTTCATACAAACCACGATGTCAACGACGGCCAGATGACTCGTTGCCAAAAACCCGTGCGGCGGACAATGGTTCTACCAATCGGCCACGGTGAATGAATCCCAGAAAATGCCGTTTGGTTTCTAGTTGATTTAAAATTAATAATTTGTAAAACATATTTATAATAACATTAAGATGCTAATCATATCAAACGTTTAAACTAAGAAATAATAATTTAGATAAATAATATTTTTTCTATATTTTTAATTCAAAATGTTATGCCGTTATATTTTCGGTATGAAAAGTGATTCCATGAGTTATGAAGCGCTCATATTGAATATATGTACAGCTGCACATGGGATTATTTATGATTTGTCCGAATGGCGATGGACAAATCTGATCAGGACAAACGTTGCATGGATGGCTATTTTATACAAACGGCTACATTATGTAATAAACACGGCTATAACCCAATGAAAAATCAATCGTAATATTCAAATAATAATGTTTTCACCGGCGTTGGTTCGAAAACGAAATTACTGTTATCAACTCACAATAATACGATTATGATAACCATGGAACAATATGCATGGTGTATTCTTATTATTGTTAGTAATCGGTTCATTGCTAAATTGTGATTATTTATTTAATCCAATATTTTGACGCTATATGATTTTCCAATAATTGATAATAACCACCCAAACCCGATTATTAGTTTTATAAAGCGTTATTGTTTATTTTTAACGGTTGAACACGATCAATACACATTTTTAAATTAGTTTATGGCATCTACGAAATGCTTGTAAACATTCAATTTTTAATTTGTTTTAAATATAATATTTTAGTAGTATATGTAATATTACACTTATGTAATCCTTTTCGAAGTGTCCATTTGGTGATACATTTAAAATGCTTGGTAAAAATACATTCTATTATCATATTGAAAATGCTTACAGTTTAAAAAAAACTCACCTTTTGAGAGAAATATGATAAATTTACAGAGACATTCCTTAAAACATTTAAACAGGTACACTAAATTTTTGAAATTCTAAATTTAAGTTTTTTTTTAATATCAAAATTAATTATTATTGTTTCTCGATGCATACAGTTTTCAATATATGTATTTTCTAGTTTATACTTAATCAAGATTTTGATATTTTAATGAAAATTTACAATTTCATATTATTTCAACCAACTACCAAATAGATCAGTATTCTTTGTTTTTTGAAATATATTGATATTGATATTTTGATATACGTAGTTATATTACGTTAACTTCATGTTTGTGCTTCAGATATAAACAAAACGCATGGTGCTTTGATTAATTAGTAGGTATTACTATCAGACAACACAAGCATATCGTTTTTTATTGTCAGGGTGAAAATTTATTGAAAGTGTTTAGTTAATGGTCTTCAAATCCAATAATTTGGTATCTCTAATTTAACATTTTTGTTTTTAACAAACCTGTTAGAATTTTTCATGATTGCAGGTTGGTAATGATTTAATTAAGGCATTGATTTAATCAATTAATTCGATTTTTTTTTTTTATTATTTATCCGTACTGTAATAAAGAATATGCCACTAATATAGTTAATGATTCATTTGATTTAAGAAGAAAATTAAATTAATTTTACAGGTATTATAAGTCAAAATTAAATCTCAATTAAAAAAAAAAAATAATATAAATCTTCTAAGTAAATATGTTGTTATTAAATGTTATGATTTTTATGTATAAATTAACGTAGTAAAATCATTAAAAATCATCTAGACATACAGTTTAATGAAATTAAATTGTTCGAAAAAAAAATAAAATCCGTCATGAACAGTACTTTATAACTACGTAACTTTATTATAAAAGAATTAAGGTCTTAATAAAATTTATTCATAATGACATCACTCAGAGCTAATTCAGAAAATCAGAGAAATAAAGTAGTACATATTACCAAATTTATCTTTCGTGAGTTCGAAAACGAATTTGATAATAGCAAAAAATGTTGATTGAATATCAAAACATTTAGTTCTAGATTAAATGTCTAGTAAATTCCGAGTGAGTTATTTTTGAAGATCGAATAAATATTGAAACAAAAAATACATGAAGAATCATGCACATACACAAACAAGGTATAAGATTAAAGTTACATAAGGTTTGCCTCTTTTTCGATGTTTTATTTTTTTTTTTTATTTTTGTTTACGTACGATCAACTGAATAGTGATTAAGTGTTCTCAGAGGCATATTCAACGAAGAAATGGAAGCTTTGGCTTCTAGTAGAAATATTTGAAAAGGAGTTCATTTCCTAGAGCATTTTGATGTATGGTAATTGATAAGAAAAATATTTATTTATTTATGATGTATTACTAAATAATTAGTGTAGTCAAAATTTATCATGATACATGCATTGATTCACCCAAATTAAAACATATTATGGTGTATTACAATATTACACGTGTGTTGTGTATGTTTCATAATTATTATGACTTGTGTATGAATATAAAAATATCGTTTTAATTTTTTTTTGCCCTATTTTTAATTTTTTAATTTTGATTTCTTTCAGTATTAAAAAAAAATATCAAGTCTTGTCATATATACTTAACAAAAAGTTAAATTCTTTGTTAGTTTTAACCATTGTAATATTTTATATGAACATCAAATAAATATTTTATCATTGATGTATGTTCCACTGAAAACGTTCAGCCTAATCTCTTTTAATTTCATTTGTTCAAATTTTATAATCATACATAGATTTCATAATTTAAACATAATAAATGTTATACCCATTTATTGTTATGTATTCATAAATCTATTGATTGGATATGCATAACAATTATATATTATGAATTACGCATTTATATAATATGTTCCATAGTATGTGTATGAACAGTATTTATACATTTTATACCTAATATGTTTTAAGATTCTGAATGTATTGAATTGTACATTGATTCACCATGGTGTTTTTTTTTTACAGGTAATTTTTTTTTTCATCCAGCCTTATCAATATCATTAGGTATTTAAATACAATAAACAAATTACAAAATTACATAATTACAATACTTTGAATGATAAGAGCTGATAGCCTGATATGTGTCACAACTGAGCAAGCTCGTTTATGATTTACGGCGTTCCCATACATATTACTTATATATAATTCTTAAAAATGGTAGTTGTCTAATACAATTGAGAATAATGTATTAACTTCTCTAAATTAAAATATCGTATAATTATATAATTAATCGATATTAATAGATAATCCATAATATTTACACATAGATACTTTTTAATAATTGATTTTTACACACATTTTCATCAAGGTCACTTAATATTTTAGTAATTGTTTTTTTTTTATACGATTTTATTGATTATAATTTTATCATTGGTTTTATTAGTCTGATTTTCATATCCATACTTTATTAGACTTTTTACATAATTTCCTAAATTGTTGAATGTAGTTTTAATCATATAATCGCGTGCACTTTTTGTACTCGATAATGATGTGTAAGGTAGTTTTATATAATTATCTATTTTACTGCCTATTATTTCTGTATTATTGAGTATTTGCATTGAATTGCTTCATACGTGTGTTTAATGTGTAATTTATAGATTGATAGTATGTTAGTATTGCTGAAGAAATGTTGGATTTGAGAGTGGTGGCATTTTTTTTTTTTTTTTTTATTGATAGAGCCAAACACCTAAAACACATCTCTGGGTGTTCAATGACGATAAATAGTTTGATCTGATAACATAGAATTAAATTGATGATTGGCAATAGCGTATTGTTAGACGAAGTGATAATGTTTCAACTGGATGTCAACGATTGAAACTGAGCCAAGTCAAGTCACATTAAGTACCTAGTACAACGTACTACCGTGAACGTTAGTTCCAACGTGAAAGAATTTTAATCATTAAGCTCTTGTTCACAGAATATACTTAGTATAATTAAATTTATTATAGCTCTATTGAATACATTTGCTATCGTCAGCACATTTTTTCTCTGTATAAATAAATACACATCTTAAGAGAGAGCCGGAGTTGAATAAACAAATAATGTCTGATTATTTTTCTGTAAAAAAAATTAAGAATAATATTGTTTAATAAAGGTCGACTACGTATAAGCTGCGTGACCTTTTTGGCCAAAAACGTTTCATAAATAAATCAAATACTTTTTTTTGTACTCTTATAGTACGAGTACATCTATTTGTAAATAAAGCATTCGGCATCACATTAGAAGTTTCTTAAGTTTAGTCTTTTCTTGTGCATGCAGTAAACTTGGTGATTTTAATAAAACAACAACAAAAATAGGCTAACAAATAATGTCTCACGGATTATTGCAATTTATAATACTAAAACAGATAGACTTGTGGGTTCACTTATTCTGTGCCATTTTCGATTCGTGTTGTATCGGACCAATATGAACGACAACAAACCTTATCGAATAACATATTTTACGGTAACATAACACACAGTGAAACATGTATTATATGTTCCATTTACACTATAAACACCAGTACAGAATATTATGTTTTCATGGTCCTGGCTGCTGAAATGTATTTTTATAAAAAAGGATATGGCGAACGTACCAGAAAATAATAGTTGTTCAAGCCAAAACTATTACATGGTTTACTTTCACGATTTTACTTAAAGAAGTAAACTATACTATATAGTTTTGATCGTGTTATATATTATTGGTTAATTTCAGTTTATTCATCACTGGAAGGAAAAATGAAAATAGTTTTTATTTTTTTCTAAAATGTATACTTCGCAAAAAAAATTATCATGCCTCAAATACTATAGGACGTCAATACGCATATTTTAAAAACTATTTTATTCAACTACATTACTAAAAATAAAAATAAAATAACTGAAATATAATTAAAACTGGAGAAAATTGATCTAATTCAAATTATCATTGAAGCTTTAAAAAATAATTTTAGAAATAAAAAAATTATAACGTGATGTGAAAAGCAATATCTCATTCTCTAAGAAACAAAACAATGTTAAAATTAGACAACCACAAGGAGTTTTTCCAGCGAGACATGGTTTTGAGTAGAAAAAAAAATAGACTAACTGATGGCCACTCAAATCGCAGTTAACGTAAACGCAGGTACTGCAGTTACGTGAGACACTGGACAGTTGGTCGGGGAGACGAACGAGGCTGCTACGGTTAACGTGTTGTTGTTTATGAAGTTATTATTCCAGCTGATCGATAAAAAAAAATGCCTTTTATTCCGGTCAGAGTAAAAAGAGTTCCACATGGTCGTCATGATGGTTAAACGTACGCCGAGGTCGTTTTCTCTTTTCTTCTACTGTGCCCGTTAACCGGGCGCATATTCAAAATCCACCGTCGTAAAGAAAAACCGCGGATGTCCCCGTGAAAGTTTACACGGATTCGCTGTCAACACCGGCATGGCCGTCATTTCGATGGAGGCCCACAGTTTATTATGGTTGTTATTGTATAGACGTCACGACAACACGAGGAGTGCTGGGGGACGCCGATACCGTTCGACAAGCGTATCGACACCCTGGAAATACACTAGTATAATGCTTACCTTCGTCAGCCAATGTCATGACGATAATATTATCGAAGTCATGTCTTATTTTGATGCAACGAAGATCCGTGTTCGTGTATTCGACTACCACCACACGCTGTAACAGCCGTAATAGTATCGAAACAACATATCCGTAGCATTCGTATGGCCACGATAGTACAAATATATGCGCTAAACCTCTGTTTCTCAACCTTTGTATTATAGCGACACACCATTAAACTATTTCATGCTTTGTGGCACACAATAATAAAAATAAGAATAATGGGTAATATTAAATATTTATAAATAATAAATAATGTAAACTTAAAAATAACAAAGAAAATATAAATATAAAACAGCATTTTAATGAGAAATTCGTGACTGATATTTTTTACATAATGTATCGATACGTGGCTTCGACAAGGCGAATCTTAACTCCTCTTCGACATTAAATAATCTTTCCCTTTTTTTTTGTTTTTAACTTCGTTCAATGCAGAAAAAGCTACCCCGCACAAATATTATGTTGAACATGATAATAACATGAAAAGAGCCAATTGTGTTTAACTCGGATATTCTTTTTTTGTATAAATCTAAAATGCGCCTTACTCGAGTTCATTAAACTTCGTTTGAAGAGTTCAATCGTTTTTTTAATTCTGCGAGTCCTTCTCGCTCTTTTATTTAAATATGTGTGGTTTTTAAACTAGGATTAAATGGATTTCTCACTGAATCAAAAAATTTCGTTTATCAATTTGAATTACGATATCTATACAATTTATTTAATGTCGATAGCTGATAATCTATTTTTATTAATCACAGAAATTATTCCAAGTGCGTATTAATTTTTGTAAATAGTGTCAACAATGTTTGCATATTCATCTAATTTATTTAATATTAGTACTTCTCGTGACACATTTGGACTTACCCGGCGACACACCGGTTGAGAAACACTGCGCTAAACTATACCTAACTGTTAAATCCGGCAGCTATTCCCGAGATGAAAACATATATTATATTGTATATCCTTAAATCAGTTCCGCTAATATTTGAATCGTATCGGTTATATTGTCCAGACTTGATCGATTTTCATACGCGTAAACTGGTTGCCCCACAAATATCTTCATCCACGAACGAGATATTATATGGTAGGAATGAAACATCTTTTAGGGCACAAGTTTTGTCGGTGTATCCAAGTTATTTTTTTCAAATCGGATTTTTCACAACAGGTCCGATTAGCGTCCCTACGAGTTTTTCAACGGAAAATCTGAGTTTTGTTCCAAGCAGTTATGTTAAAAACAGGCTAATAGCTCATACGTTTTTTTTTTCGTTCACGAACGCAGTACTGTTGTTTATAAG
Organism: Therioaphis trifolii; assembly: GCA_027580255.1. Taxonomy (NCBI): domain Eukaryota; kingdom Metazoa; phylum Arthropoda; class Insecta; order Hemiptera; family Aphididae; genus Therioaphis; species Therioaphis trifolii. The sequence goes on along the minus strand of CM050404.1, from coordinate 32,695,667 downwards.
AATTGGTGCAATAGAAAATATTAATAATACCTTCAACCTGTAGTTAGATGGTATTCGCATGTTACAAGTTTATTAATGAATGAAATATTGCGAGTTGAAATAAAGTGCAATTATTTCAATGTATTAACGTTTGTTTAAAATGTTGATTGGTTTTGTATTAACTATCATATCGATAAATACATACTATCAATTATTTGTATCGACATACAATCATCGGGGATGTGATCTGAACCTAATAGTGATTGACCATGGACGTGACTCGAACTTGTATTCGACGAATTGTGGGTACAATCTGAATCTGGCTGTATACCTCATATGATCAGAGTAAAAATAAAACGGATGGAAAAGATTGAAAAAATAACCTTGTGATTGACGGTTTAGAAAAAAACACCCCATGATGATGTTTACCATATATCAATATATATGTACCAAATACATGAGTTGCAACTAATAATCTAGACGGAAATATTTTGTCTTAGGTAACTTTTTTTTTTAGTTGTTTTGAAATTAAAACGCTTTCGAATGTTAAAAAATGATTATGGTTTATAATCCAGTCTCACGTGATGACCTCGGTTTATTTTTTTTCTCTAGAAAAATCGATTTTCCTTTCGAAAACATCGACTATCTACATCCCGTTGCCCCCAGTACCCATTTCATTAGATGTTTCAATATTTCTCGTTCTCGTACAAAGATTACAAAATATAATACGAACTTACGCATAAGCTCACCTAACTATAAGGTACAAAAACATTTTTAGAGAAAATTCATATATCCGTGGGATGCTTGGATTTGCGATTCGCCGTTACTTTAAATTTAAATGCTTATATAACTTAATTTATTGTTTCAGCTATTATGATTAAAATATCGAGATTTCCCCAAAAAAAGGATTTTTATCATTTTATTCTATTTGGTAGTCATTATTTAGTAAAAATAAATCATTAAAAATAACTTAAATAAACATTTTATTGATTTTTTTTTTTTTTTTTTAATTTAACTGTAACGCATATTATTAAAGTATTAGAAAAAGAAAAAAAAAGGTTAAGCAGCTGAAAAAATAATGGTGGTAGAAGTTCGTCAAACATCCCTTTGGTCCCCGGAGATAATAACGTTGATGGGTTTATTGAATTCTAAATAAAATATTATATATTATTCTTTTAGTTAACGAGTCTGATTAAAGATACAGTATAGTATAATATACCTGTTTTTACATATTTTAACGATTTTAGTATAATCGTTGATACGCTTATTTTTATCAAAAATATACAAAATTCATATTTCTGTCAATATACCAAATCGCATAATGATTGCATAACTAACCAAACGCGTGTTAATTTGAAAATTGATGTGAAAAAAGTCGATTTCATAAAAATACATACCTACATTGAATTAAATATGAATAAAAAAAAAAAAAAATATATGAAAATCGGTTTTTCTAAATTTATCAGAGTAATGGATAAATAGTTAAAATCGATTAAGTTTACCTATTTTTAACGAAACGTTTTCCCCTCTTAACTCAATTTCCTAACAGTATTTCTATATCCTTGAAAAATAAAATTAAGAGGTAGAAAATGAGCATTCTAATTACTAATTATATCTGATATTTACGTAAAGAAAATTGTAAACAAAAGTTTTAGACAACATTTATTTTACAAAAAAAGTGTTTCTAGAAAAAAAATATAATACACATCACATACTAACATATGTTTGCTTCACTTAGAATCTGAAATAATGTCTGAATTATTATTACTAATTATAATTAGTAATTCAGTGACTGGATGGTTGAGTGATTGTATATGTTATAAAGGTCTGAAATATTCTGTGTTCATATTTAAATAAATATTGTATACCGAAATCCGCTTTCATAGTTTTTAGCACAAATCGATATTCACTTCTTGTTCCAAAATTGCATTACGTATCTTATTGTCTGATTGACGCCCTTATTCTTTGAGTTCTGACTATTAGACAACAAGAATTGTTCATTTAAAAATTAAATTGCAGTACGATTAATCACTTAATTTATATTTTAACAAACAGCGGATAAAATTATATTCAAGTACTTGTAAGTACCTGGTCAAAATATGATTAAATGCAAGTAACTGTAGCCATTTCGAGCTTGTTTTCTATTTTTACGGCTTGTATGGGGTTATAAATAATACGTTAAAACACTAAAATGTTTCCCAGGCATCGGTTTACGTTATGTGTTGCAATATCATTCATCTTGCCTGTGAGCATCACCATAGCGCAAGTAAAAGCACTTTGATACGAACAAGTCAAAGGACAAGTGACATATTTAACGTACAACTAGAGAGTTTCCGTTTTAATTTTGAAAACGAATATGAGTATAAATAAACCTTTGGCCACTTGCCTGTCTAACACTTTACGTTAAAATGCACATCACGCTTTTAACTCATTTTTGAAAGCAAGTTTCAAATTTCAATGAAATTTAAAACATTTTCACGATTACCCGTGAGTTGTTTATCTTTAAGAAATTAATCATTGTTGTTCTCATAAAACTTCAAGTATGTGAATGCTTAGACGAGATAATTATGGTATCGGATTTGAGTGAGCTCAGTGATACCATAAACAGAACATGACGATGAGTGGTTACGAGTTTCGTGAAATTCTCCAAGACTCACTTGAATAAACAATACTTGATTACTACACCAAAAACTGATAGATTTCAACTGAACGAAAGTTAGTTGATGTGTATCAATTTTAATGTTTTATCATTTTTATACGGCGTTTGACAAAAAAACAAATTTTAGTTTTAAATTCGCCCGAAATTTAAATTACTAATTGTCATTAATTAAATAATTATGTGATCGAAAAACTTTGGAGACTTGGAATCTAGAGTCCAATAACTTCTAATTTTCTCTTCATAATAGCGAAAATAATTTATCTATAACAGTATGAACCATTAAATTATATCAATATAATTAATTTAAAAATAATGTGAAATACTACCAACAAAAATATCCATAATTAATTATTTAACATGTATTTCTAAAATGTAAATATTGTTGTATAATAAAGCCATAATAGTAAATAAATATCTTATTTGCATATTCCCTTATTTTTCTTAAAGTACATAACAACACAGTCTATATTACGTCAATTTTCATAAAATGAGATAAAAATCATTTTTAGTTATAAACATAATAATTTATTCTTGAATTTAACTTTAAATAAATCAAATTTAATTGTTATAAATAACCAATTAACCTTAGCTGTTTAAGCAACAAAAACAGAAAAATATATTCATACATATATATATATATATATATATATAGGATAAATGGATAAATTGGATAAATGATATATAGGGGGCCCATTAATTGTGTTACAGTGAATTAATCATATTAATATTTAATATAACGAAAATAAAATGTATATTAAAAATATTATTTTATACAGGAAAATATAAAAATAATTAGTGTATTTTTGTTTTTAACGAACCTTTTAGAGGTAGTTTTTGGGTCATATTTAAAAAAGGAAATACTTCGCACCACGGGATATTCTTGAGACCTCGGACTAAACATTGGGGGAGAATTTATTGAATTTTAAAGGAACAATAAATTATTTCTTTTGGATTCTTTTCAAAGTCTATAGAATCGACTGAGTTAATGCAATAAAAAGTTAAAAAGTCGAGATTTTTTGATAAATAAACTCAATAAAATAAAGATTGTCAAATATTTTTTAAATACTTAAATACAAACTTCTTTCTTTTTTAATGTTTAACTAATACATTTAAATAAATTTAAAAAAAAGTGTATTCTATAGCCCTGCGAGTCTTTTAAAAACAATCATAAATCGAGTATCTTTAGTATAGATATTTCGAAGATCAATGCCCGGTGGGACTTGTTGTACGAGTATGCATTGTTATTAGTCATTGTGATATTTATAGTCACTCGTGATCAGTTTACGTGTTGTGAGTTGTTCACTGGAATTTGACGTAGGTGTATCCATATCATGAGAATAATTTACTTATAATAATATAAATACTGATAAGTGATAACTCATAAGTCATAAGTTATGAGACATAAAACCAAACTCAATAAACTCCATACAAAATCATCTTGATTTTCAACTTTTTAATTATTTTTGCTAGACTGTCATGCTATACAGCAAATATTTTATAAGTTTACATGTAAAAAGTAACATAGTTCAATATGAAATAATAAAAAAAAGTTTTTAAGAACGATTTTCCTCCGACACAACTGCGCGAGTCAATTTGTTACAGTGTGGTTTAAACAGGCAGAATCATAACTTCTCGTAATTTGCATAACTCGGAGAAGTTATTTATTTAATTGAATCAGAAACGGAATCCAATAATTTAACGTTATTAAAAAATGAATAACTAAACTACAAAAATGTTATTTGATTCTTGAAGAAATAATTAAACAACATAATGACAGAAGTACGGCTAAGTCTATGCTGAGTACGGCATGAAAAAAATTCCGAAGCATCTATATAACGAGATTATACTTTGTACGCATGAGACAATGAAAGGCGACTTTTATTTTCATTTTTCATTTTTAGTGTTTTATTATTATTATTATTATAATTATTATTATTATTATTATTATTATTATTTCTATTCGTTCCTCTCCGGAGGCAACGTTAACGACGGCAAATAAATAAATTGAGGTTTATACCTCGTTTTCCGGAAGTGCACGATTCGAGAATTAAGCACGTACACACAATAATATGTACAAACATACGTATATATTTATTTATATGCATTATTTACGTGTACACGTAAACGCGAGCGTATTGCTCATTTTACGGCTATGCTTGAGAGCCTATACGTTAAAACGATTGGAAAATCCGCACGAACATGCCATTTTAAAGTGTTATGTGCTACGTTGCTCCATTGGTGGTATTTCGCAGTAATTTTTAGTCGAAACGGAGAAAATAAAATGCACACACACACACAAATGTATTGACATTTTGCACATAGCTCGTGGTCCGGACGAGTGCGTGAATCGGATATGGATATTTAGTTTGTTTGTTTGTGAATTTCCAAATGGCGTTTGGCTTCCACGTTGACCTTGTGGTATACTTTTATAAACGTCACGTCGTCACCGCAGTGCGGGACCTTGTGCTATCCGGCTGTGTAAACATCACTATTTGTGTGTGTGTGTGTGTGTGTGTGTGTGTGTGTGTGTGTGTGTGTGTGTGTGTGTGTGTGTGTGTGTGTGTGTGAGCACGTGGTCAGGCATGACAAAATACGACAATATAGACGCAGGTTTCGATTGAATCGTTGATTTGTTCGGGCCATGGCGTCTCCGTTGACGATGATAAAATCGTATACCGCTATTAGCCTTCACGATTTGATGGTGGAGATGCGCATAATAATTAATCATTTCTATGAAATTCGCCGAGTAATCTTGTACTGGTTGCTATGTATACGTTTCAGCAAAGCGTCGGATATCTTATTATGATACTTGGGTCCGTGTTGATAACAGTGTTATGTGTCCACAAACTTACCTACCCAAAAACACACACACACACACACACACACACACACACACACACACACACACACACACACACACACACACATACGTGCGCGTACGCACACGTACTCATGAACGCAAATACATGCACATACACACACATGCATATAGCCAAGACACTTCAAACTACGGTATGATAATAATTAATAGGCCTGAAAATGAATAAGTTAACGGGATCTCGTCGTCGTCGTGTATACCGGGGTAAATTTGATTTGTGCATAGTGCCTCGCGGGAAAATTGCCTTTTAAGCGGCGCGTCGCACGGTATATGAGCGCATCAGACCAGACGCCGCCGCCTCTTCTTTTTCCCGTCGTAACCGCTTCCCGATATCCTGCGAAGACAACGTGCGTCTAACTAACTCAGCGCTCTGGTGCGTCTATCGTGTAATAATAACACATCATATATTCAACGCATGTGCTCGTGTATAATGTCTCTATATCGTTTTCTCCCTAGACACACACCCACCCACCCACCCACACACACACACACACACACACACACACACACACACACACAGATAATTTACCTTTATTGTAATAATGTGCGTGGGCGTATATGCGTTTTTCCCAGAAAAAGGTAGACGAGGGAGGGATGCGTGTTATTAGTATTGTTATGATTATCATTACGCAGAGACGAGCCAGATGCGAGAGTGAAACGTTTAAAAACAGACGCTTTCAATTTGTATGTGCGGCGGGGATCTCTGAACGGAGTGTGCACGGTGCATGTCGGAGTGCACGGGCGTGGCACAACGACACCTGCAGCTGAGGTCGGAGCATATAGATACGTATATATCGTCGAGTGTATGTCGCGTACGGTTTTGAGGGCTGCCCGACTCAACAAAACGAACCCAATTTAAAATAACAATATGGAAATGTTATTATTATTATTATTATCATATTTTACCAAACGGAAATTGTTTCACGCCATTCACCGACGGGAAATTTTAATAAATATTTTATAATGTTAGACCTTTTTCTCGTGTGTGTCCAATATCTGTACATCATTTCGTTGTATTATAATACAACGATATTATATTATTATAGGGCGCATGACGTGCTCTGGGCGTGGATGCTCCGTGGTTACTACCTATTGGCATTCAGACCATAATACCGTTCGTACAGCGTGCCGATTGTGAGGATCTAACCGTTTTCGTATACGCGATATCGGTGTGGAGATCATAATATCGAAACGTTCAACGTACGTAAGCGTAATGTAAATACGTTTTGTATATTTTATGAAGCCAATGCCACCGAGCACGTGTTTTTGTATACAGGCAACTTTTTGAAACGTGAATAAATTGTAAATTTCAGTGCGATCGAAAGAATATTTTGCATAGAAAAAAAAAAAATTATACACAAAACATGGATCGAATCGAGAATGTTTGGTCACACACGGTATGATGAAAAACGCTATTATTTTTTTGAACAAAAACATTTTCCTACGATAGAACTCCAACTTTGATCGCATAATCGACAACAGACATCACTATGTCTACGACGTCGTATTATTTATTTTAATATGTTTTGTTAAATATTGAATTCACCGTGCGTCGTGTGTATTTTTAATACAAACCAACATTGACGTCAAATTTGTATTTTTTTTTTTTTTGTCATTATTATAATTATTATTTAATGCACGAATTGGTTAAAACTCGTAAGTTTATTAGCCACCATTATTTCAGATATTAACTGTAACAGTTAAAAATTAGTATGGTGATGAATATTGATTACACTTAAAATTTATAAACCTGGTTGATGATTTTTGTGGTTTGGTCTTCGTTGAAAGAAAATTAGTGATCGTTTGTCAATCCGGGTTGTTCTTTTGGTTATTTCTCATATGTGTGTTTTATTGTGACGCATGTTTGACAAAAAAATGGTTTACGACAATGATATTTTATGCCACGTGTATGTTCTAATAAATTGAATTGAAAATGTTATATGTTTTAAAACGTGTCATGGCATGATAGTCTCGAATATTGGCCGGTTGTTGTAACCGGATCCTGCTCCTACGGATTCCATACTGTGTTCACGGTATGATGTATCTTGAACTATAGCACGTGGAATTCTGTAGTTATCATTTTGCTTTGGTAAAAAAAAAAATTATTTTTGTGTGATATTGTGTTGTGGTACTGAAAGTAGTACGATATTACTGTTAAATATATATGTATATATACTGATCAATCAATTATTGATAAAAAAATTATCAATTTACACACATTTTGAATACTTTATTTTTGTTTATATTATCGTTATTTCCGCCCAATAAACCGTAAAGTGTTATTCCATTAAATATTTGGAAAGTTTTATTATTTTGTTTAATTTCGCTCAGGTTTTGTCGTGTTTAATACATTACTTTCATATGTTTATTTGTTAGATACGTAACATGTATAAATGCGTAAAATGCATTTTTTTTCATCGTTTTTCCACGTAATATTTATGGATACTGAATACGCATTATATATTATACACAGAGTTATTCAGCAACTATGTTACATCAAATGTATAATATAGATATAAAAGTAGAGTAAAATGTATTGTATGAAAGTTTCATTATTCAGAGAAATCTAAATAAATAACTACTAGAATAAATACATACAAAAGTGATAAATTAACTTTGTATTTTTAAATACTCACAGTAGTTGTAAAGGTTAATTTTTGAAAATAAAAAAGAAACCAATAATTTTTTTTGTGAATTCAAAGTGAAGATATATTGTAAGTAAATTTTAGTGGTTGAAAAACATTAATCAATGCAAAATTTAAGATATGTGAGTGATTCAAATTTTGTGGTGTGCCTGAAATGTGTTATGACCGTATACGCGAACGTGCAACACATGGACCACAAAGTGCTCGAAATAGAATTTTAAAAAAAGTAAAATTGCATTAAAATATAGAGTTATGCATCAATCACAAAGATTAACTGAAAAATTATCTTCACATTAAAATGGCAAAAAAAATGTGGTACCTCTTTGGCTTTGAAAAATGAACCCCAAAAACTACTCCTTAAACAGTATTATAAAATATAAAATTAATTTATCATTTTAGATTTTTCTTATTAGAGAAACTTTTAAAATATACATTTTATTCCATTTTGTATATTAATATGATAAAATTGCTCTTACACAATTGTTTCATCACCTTATATATATTTATATTTATATACCTATAAAAACTAACTTTATGTTATTATATATTTAATTCTAATTTTTTCAATGAATCCCAGATAATACCTAGAGTCTGATAGAAATTAGAAATTCACTTTCTTTTCAAATGTTTCCAAATTATAAATTTAAATTAGCATATTCTTTTGCTTATTTCAGTATAATTTTACATTTTATCTTTTGATGACCGTATTTTAATTTTTAATTTCTTTTAATTTTTTTTTCGCAATATTATGGTAGCATGTAAACAGGACATTATGATAACACTTGGTGGTTTTATTACTTTTTTTTTTAGATTTTAATGAACGTAAGGGATACGATGTGGGAACATGAGAACGTTATGGTACGTTATTATTTATTTTCACTCGGACCACATACTGCGATGAAGATGACGACATGGTATTTTGTTTCGAAACAGTTTTATGATTTTTAATTAATGAAAACTTTAGTGCTTACCGAAAAGTGATGATTCCCGGAAGTGAATAATTATAGTGTTCAGTAAAAATATGATTCTACGGATTCGCATACAGTGATACATATTTTTAGTTTTAGGAATGCATGGTTTTACTTGAATTGTTCTACACGACATTCACGCGAGTCATTTATCACCGTCGTACTCTGCAGTAGCCAATCGTCACGTTATTATATACCTTATATATTTATATACATAAATCATAGTGTCTAACGATCTTTGCCTACGTGTGTCTTCACAATTGTAAAAGGAGAAAAAACGGGAAAACAATACGATCTGATGTATCGTAATTGAATGACGAAAGTGATGGAAGGGATTTGCGGTTGAGGGGGTTATGTAATTACTCTGATACTGTTGTCCATAACATTATGTTCGGTGGTGTTGACGTCGAATCCGTCTACAGTACTCTCGAAACTTGCACGAGACCAATTTATTTATTTATTTTTTATTCTAACAATATATTTTAATCCGACTGAAAAGTGCTTGTGCCGCTGAAATACGTTATGCGGCATATACTGTCTTAAGTTAAAAATCTACTCGTGTTATCAATATGAATACGATTTAATCGAAAACGAGAGATTATTAGCCATGATCAACCCTTTAAGAATGGGTTAATTACTTTATGGAAATTTAGTGGTCTTAAAACGACTACCTATGCGCGCACTAGGCAAAATGATTGTTACACACGGTCGAAAAATTACGATGTGACTTATAAAATATTATCATTTTTAACATCATGGTTTCTATGCAAAGCAAACCAACTCAGCATTTCTCAACCATAAAACCATGACTCAATTTTGGACAGGCTACCGAAAATTTAAAGGTTGATATACAATTTAAACTTTAGGACTACCTGTATGAAATAATTTTGAAAAACAAATGAGATATTATTTTAAAATAACTATTTTTATGTAACAAAAATAAATCCATAATTTTGGACGTTGGTTTTTCAAAGTTATAACTATAAATTATCGGTTTTCATAATATATGAATGTAATTAAACATTTTCTCGGTATCAATAATTGATATTGAATTATCCTTAATGTGAACTTTATAAATAATGTGTGCAGCTATTTCATTATCAAGGAAAAAATAAATTGTTTGTTTTTCAGTAAAGTTTAATACATATTGTGACTTGTAATTAATAAAATAAGTATGAAAAAAATTACGTAAATTGAGATTCAAAGTTTATTTTGGTTGTAATTAGTTAAATAGTAAGGAGGCGGGGGAAAGTGGTTAGCCCCTTCTTGAACGTGATTTTCAAAAAAGTCACATGAAAAATTGGGAAAATACTTTCGGTCACCTGCATATAAAGGCTGAAAACCATTTGATTACCAACTTTCACTGTATTTTAGTGTGTCGTTAAATAGAATCGCCGAACGTCTCAGCTACACCAATATCCTACGATAGTGACGTAGTGAAACGGCGGTTATTTCGTCGTGCCAGTCATTCTGTTCTAGACAGCTATAGTGGACACAAAAAAGTGCTTTGATCAGTCGTGTATAGGACAAAACCACGACGATTTCCTGTCGACCGGCCGCTCGTCTCGGACACCATGCATATTATTACGCTCGTGCATTATATACGAATAATAATAATTATTATTAATATTATTATTATTATTATTATTATTATCATTATTATATTATACGTAAGTATTTTATTGTGTAGATGATTATGAATCTCACGCTCGTATCCCTCAACAGTCATTATTCGGGTCGGCGATGAATAGTTTTAACTCGCACTGCTGCAGCTTCCATAATATAATAATATAGCGAACGCGCCCTTGCTCTCTCGGCCATAGATCGAAATGATTCGACCGGATAAGAACGCACCATTAAAGTAGTTCGAGCAGTTCGCACACCGCCCGGCCGTGTCCGGGGCGTGCAAATGCGCAAAGTTCAGAGTGTTTCGTACATAATATTCTAACGGCCGTCGATTACGACGTGGTAACTGGGTGCCAAGATGCGTGTATGTGAAAGATAGACGGGAGGATGAGCGAAGGGAATACTGAATAATCTATGGGAATTCTCGTCATGGTGTACTAGTGTAAATAGTGACTGGCCGGAGAACAGTGCTTTTATTTTTCCGCGTTCGCCTGCTCCGACGCAAAACAAATATTTTTATTGTTATAACACGACATCTGAGTGCACGATGCGGTCACTTCACCATCAAATATGAAGTATTTTGAATTTTGAACTCACACGCCAAAACTCCTTGAGAAATTTCAAAAAAATACGGTTTCATATTCGTATTAACTACAAATTAAAAAAAATACGGGGATAAATATAGTGAAAAAATATAATGTATAAACTTTATTTTAAATCGTTCGTGAAAAAATTAAAATGTATACACAATGTGGACTAAATTTGCATTAATCAAATTCTAATGAATCACCCTGTGTATGTAGTGTACACATACAATTGCACTTATAAAATGTATTTATAAACGTTTTGTATGTCGGGCCGGAACAGACGGTCTGAGACGTAATGTTCTATAGTTAAAAGCCCGTCGGTTGACAATAACCATAATCAAAACACTGTAATAACCACTTTAAACCATTGTCCGTATCGTTTCGACATGATAATTGGAAGGGATAATAAATTCAAACATCGGATTGTTTGAATTTTTAAATTTTTTTATGCAACAAATCTGAACAAACCGGTAATTGACAATATCGATAGGTACTTGATAGAACACGACTTTGCACTGCATATACTTTGGCGATATGTCTAATGATTAAAATTATATTATTCGTGGTCAAACGTCTATGACAGTGGTTTTCAAATCGGGTGCCGTGGCACACCGGTGTGCCACAAGCAGTCACTTGGTGTACCGTGGTGTTTTGAACATTTTTTTTTTCATTTAAATGACCGATCGAATTGAATAATTATTATGTACGAAATCGATGCGTCCAACCGTTGTGAATCTGCATTATTTAAGTGTATATTATTATATTGATAAATCGAAGGTTTGCAGTAAGAAAGCGACTAAGATAAGTCATGTTAGATAATAATAATTGCACCCGTTAAAAATGTATCGGTAATGCAATTTTTTAGAATACAGTGAAACCTCCCTTAACGGATAACTCTGAATAGCGGACACCTCCAATTAGCGGATGTTTTTACGGGGACAGGAACATATTATTCTCCTCTATTTGTCCCTCTGAATAGCAGACACCTCTAAATAACGGACAATATTTCGGCTGCCGAGAGAGTGCTGTTTTCAGAGGTTTCACTGTATTAAAATTAGAGGTCATAGTGTGCCATGGAAATTTTTGAAGGGCGAAGTGTGCCGTGGTCAAAAAACGTTTGAAAACCACTGGTCTATGATATATTCAAATTCCTTTATATGATCATAATAACGCATAAAACGTTTACTAGACCATATGGAATTATATTCTCCACTTCTATTACAAACATCACTCATCAATAATGATTCATATCTAATGAATAACTAATCAATCATGATGACACATCTATGAAGAAATAATACACGTATCTAGAGAAATTAACGCACGTCTTTGAGATAATAATAATCATGACGGTCTGTTGGTTTATTCGGTATATAAATTTGATGGCAATCGCCACGAGAGCGTTGTGCATTATGGGTTTCAGCATAGAGAAATAACTGTATAGTTCTCACAATATACCACAAAAAGAAACGATCTTCTGCAAAGTAGAATGGCCAGATGATAAGTCTTGTTCGTTAATTATAATGTAATACTTTTAATATTACGGCGAAAAAAAAACACTTTTTCGTTGTTTGAATTTGTTTTATTTATTTGAAATTTTAAAGTATGCGAATCACGTGCAGCAGTTCGAAGAGTGCCTAAATATTTATTCGCATACTATTCCGTTTTGTCTAACGTACAATTAAAAAAAAAGTTACTGAATCAAGTTAAAGACCTTCCAATATAAGCAATGAATTATGAATAAATTACGTGACTATGTCGATAATTAATGTCCACTGACATGTTGTTGGCCACATACGTGGTACAGTAACATTCAGGGGTGCGTAAATATATATATATATATATATATATGTATATGAAAAAAAAAACAATTATAAATTTAACCATTGGCCGTGGTGGATTAAGGAGAGGAAATAGTGAACAAAAGCCAGTTATCGATTAGAGAAAATGTGATATTTGTTTGCCAACGATTTGGTAGATAAAAAAAAGAGCCTCCCACTTTTCGTTTTTTTTCCCATTATTATTTTCATTAAAAAAACTTCACATATACAACCACTTTGGGGTTATAATGTGTGCATGGAAATGACATGCACTCAAGAAGCACTTGTTACTAATTCAGTTAACTATACGGATAAAATGATCGATATTTTGTGGGCAATTAAACAAGTATTGTATTTTGATCAAAGGTAAAATATAAAATAAATGAAAAACCTAGAGAAAACTTGTCAAACGAGAATACTGGAACTACTATGTATACATGAAATCGTAAATTAGTTTCAAATAACACTCCATAAAAATATTATGACATGTATTATTCCTATTGTTCGATAGCGATAAGATAGAATCAATTCATTTATAATGATAAAAAAAATATGATAAAAAAAATGATAAAAAAAAATGATAAAAAAAAAATATAAATACATACTGTTAATTTTGATACCTACTCAAAAAATATGAAAAATAGTAAAACAATATTATGTTATTTTAACAAAAGCTATTTTATGAAACATGAAATAAATTAGTTTCACAAATAAAAAATGAAAGTGTAGCCAACCGTATGATACACAAATTTGGTTTGTATTTACGAGTGGTTTTGATTGAAAAATTCTCATTTTACAAAATCAATGTATAAACCACTTCGTTGTTATTTTATTCCTTATGTATTTGGTTATTTATTTTACTAGTAAAATTAATTTTACACATATTATTTTAGATACTTATGAAATTCACGCATTACCTTTACTGTTTCGTTCTAACTCGATCTTATACATGAACTTTTTACGGATAAACGAAAAAGTGAATCGATAACTCTTGTTTTGAAATGAACAGTTCAAAAAAACTTTTCTACAGGGAGAAGAATAAAACGAAGACGAGTTCACGAGAGATCATTCAACATATTAGCAGAACGTAAACCGAGAACACTCCAAGCCAAACCATGAACACAATTTATTCTCAATTGATGTTCTTATAATCTATTTAGGTACTTATGTAAATATATATACAATTTCAACATATACATGGTATGTGCTGAATATATGTTTTTTTCGTGACCAATTTCGCGTCGTCGCTTTTCTATCACAATTTTTTCCATAAATCCAAAGCTTCACTAGGTTGCCTACAAACTATTATAATTTACTTAACTATTATTATTTAGTTAACTAATTATAATTTCAATTGTTATATATCACATTTATATAATAATTTTTATTATTTTTGGTATTGAGGGTGACATATTCGGAAGGGTTTTCGGTGGCACGTTTTTTTTTTAATCAGTTATTTTTGCGCTTACTGTGAAATGTTTGATACTTGTGCGTATTTATGTCTCGAACAATGATACGATTTTCGACAGTATTTCATATTTTACTTTAGTATTATTTTTCCACGTTTAATGATATGCAGTTCACATTAGTTAGTACGTTTGTTTTTTTAAACCACGAGTGTAGTCTAAAATGATCATACATCAGATTCGGTGACAGTAGCGATATTTTTTTTGACGTAAAATATTTGGACCGGCAGACGGACCAGAAAGGTGGTTGTGATTTGAAGCAAAGCTCTTTGTTTTCACGAACATATCGTTATTAATATTTTTAATATTACAAGTACTGATGAGCATATACGTAATAATATATGATGTTACCTGTATAATAGCAATAAAAAAGGAATCGAGGTGGTGATTACACAATTTTAACGTAGAACGCAGATAATTACTAAACTGTGAGTATAAATTATACGATAAGTAGGCTGACAAAAATATAACAGATTTAATAAAAAAAGCACATAAATGTATACATACAGCTGATAAACCGTACTATTTTTCGTCACATATTATTCATTGTCATGTCTGATTTTTTTTTTCTCGGTTCACTAGGAGAAAAATATCCGTTATTATAATAATATGTTGTGGGTTCATATTTCTCTGCGATATAACGCGACACTGTGGTTGGCGTCGGTCCGAGTGAAATGAGATGGTTATACAATAAAGTATACCACGTATATGTATTATGTAAACGTTCCACAGTTGATTTTGAATATCAGTAAAATTTAGTTCACGTTGAAAAATTCTATTTATTCATCGAACGAGTACTTAGCTGTAATGACCTTTGAGTTTAACTAACAAAACTCACTTTTGTTTGAACCCCGCGGGTAAGTAGGTACTTCAATTTCGTAACATTTGTAAAATAATATTAACATACAACTCACGCCGTACCTTTAAATAGTTGAGTTTTCATTAGCTAACAACTTTGTCAGCATACTAACTTGACATACTAAACTCTGTGTGGTAAACAATTTACGTACCTCATGAAATATCATAAAATTGTTCAAATAGTTACGCTTAAAAATGTTTAAGGACGTGTATTTATTTTGATTTTTTTTTCTTTATTTCGTTTACATTAAATATTGCGTATCGTTCGTGTGCATGTGTGGATATTTCTGACACATCTGAATCCATTAACATTTTCCCACGTGATTGTTTCGAAAAATACCAAAAGGCCTTCTTCGTTTTTTCGAATATACTTTTGAATAATAAATCCGTTATATCCGATCGATACTCACAACGAATTTCCACGAATACGTTCAAAATTAATTTTATCAATTGATATTCTGAAAACTTTTGACTCGTGGCATCTGAGTGATTGATTATTTTTTCCATGTACGAAAATGTATTGATTCTTGATGTATTTTTTTTTTTTTCTAAAAACGCACAAATCGAATACTTGTGTCATACTCAATTATGATAATTTTTATTCCGTAATTTTCATTCAACCGTCCAAACGGCAAAATAAATATTTCTCGATAAATGATGAGCTTTTGTCGTTTGGGAACGGTCCAAAATACTGAGCGCGGAAACATAACATAAACAAAAATACATTTTATTTCCATTCCAAACGAAAATTGGGAAAATGCTATAATCGAAATCCTCGCAGCGATAAAAAACAATTATTCGCAAGTAATAGGAAATAATATATCACCCGTGCAGAAGTAAAACGTCCGCACACGATGTCATTATCGTAACAGTTACGTTGTTCTCGTATATTATGTTTAAACGTTCGTTTGTATGCATTTGGTTTTTATTAAAGATATCGTACGATGAAAAACATAATCACACGTTGAACATATACAAAACCAAATCACAATTATTTTAACTCTTTCAATTAATTTTGATTACAATTCAAATGTTTTAATCTTGTTTCAAAAACAAAAACAAAATGTGTATATACATATATATACGTATATTTATAAAAAGTAATAATAATAAAGATATAAATGTAAATAATTGTGTTTAAATGTTATGCTGTGCGTACTTTTATGGCAAAGATAAACAGCTCAGCGTGTGTCCACATACACATTAATATTTGACCTCCATGTTATATGCATATATCATAAGGATTTACTGCGTTTTGAGTTGACCTAACATAACAACGACTAACGGGGTTTTTTTTTTAACGTTTAAATACATTAATACGTACAAGAGAACTACTACAACGAATCAACGCCACTACCTTCGTCGATTTTCAAGCGTATTACATTGCTGATCGAAGAAAAATACAATTTTCATTTTACGCTCAAATAAAAATGATTCGAATATGAATAACGCCGTTTAAACCGCAAGCGTAATTATCAATGCCTGTTTCCGTACAAAAGAAAAAAAAATGTCTCTCGGGGAAATGTGTCATGGATTTTTTTTTTCATCACAAATAAAAAATACTAAAATCGAATTTATCTCTACATCGTAGATTACCATTAAAGCCAGGGACACACGAGGGATCATCCACTGTGTTTTAGTAGTATCGTGGGAGTTGTAAAATACAAACTAAATACTTCAATTGGGGATTATGTGAGCAAAAAAAAAAAAAAAAAAAATACAATCCAAACGAGCTTATTACAATTTCGTAAGATTTTTATCAAACGCTGCAATAATTATTATGAACCCTGTGTGATCGTATCCGTTTTGGGTTTGCCGTAATTTATGCGTTCATTTGGATTTCTTTTCGATAGAGCCACGGGCTTTTGTAGTTTAAATGAAAATCGATCGTATGCCCCAATCGTGGTTCCGTATCACTGAGAATAGAACATTGTCAATTAAATATGGACACCATTTACTAAAAAGCAAACTGAACCGCGTAAATTTAACTCTAGTTTTCATTTTAATTATGTGAAAATCTGATCTACATAGTTGACATCTAACTGATTTTAAATTTATCTAATTGACCATAAATTAAAGTTTTTAAGTTGGAAAATAGATTAATTTTGGTGAAAAAATAAACATTTATTTCGGAATTGATAACATTTTCAATACAAATAATTGATTTCAACAATGTCATACCTGGAAGTAATTTCAATTGACTATCTTTTTTATAAGTCAAATTTCATTGTATTATACATCTTTTAGGCGTTCTAGATATTTCACTGGTCATACAAATGTTCATCAAGCTTATGTTTTTTTCATTTTTATTAATCATAACTAATACATATTATATTTATACTTATAATAATACTTACAAACTAGTCTGAAATAAAGTTAACTTCAACGTATTAAATTAACTTTTACTTTTAAATACCCACATCTGCATTATTGCTATATTCGAATTCCACTAAGCTTTCCTGCTTGTTATAATATGACAGCAAACAACTTCTATTAAGTACTAACAACTAGACTAGGTAAGTATGTTTAAAGGACTCTAGTTTCCATTAGATGTATTCTAATATGAGTTTGCCAAAGTTGTAAAATAGATTATTAGGGTTAAACTATGATGACAATGGTTTCTTGCTTAAGTATATAGTTCTAGCAAGAAATTAGAAAGTCGTTCTAACATTGTCATTTGATAATAAATTTATAATTACGTATTCATTTTTATCTGATTTTTTTTCACCTCTATTATATGGGACCGCAATGTGAAAATAAAATTATATAAAACTATAATACCACATGAAACGATAATTTACGCGTTATGAGAATATTGCTTTATGGATAGTGGGCAATCACATATTTTATTTATAACACCTTCATGTCATGATATGCGTACGTATAAACTATATAACTATCGTAAACGTATTTTTATACTTTTATACGTATTTCCCAAAATATTATTTCTCTATCTAGAAGAAAAACAATCAATTGTTTACGTACGAAGATACCAAATACATTTAGTCTAATTTGATAATTTTTTCCAGTATGAGATATATTATTGTTATATTTTATTGAATTAAAATAAATATATTTTATAAATATTTCATTTTCATCTGACTTAAGATCATTAAAAATGTACAGTAAATCGATACAATTACTGAAACATGAATGCTATGTTAAACTTTTGCATGAAATGTGAAAACTTTTAAATTTTTCGAAACGAGACATTTTGCTTTTCAAACTGTATTAACAATATAAGTATTATGAAGAAATAACTTGATATTGTGAAATATCAAAAAAACTTTTTTTATATATATATTTCACTAATTTATTATTTATTTTCATACATATTTGTTATATTTATATTTTTTTTCATATCACTCTTAAGTTCAAAAACTAATTTCACTATAATAAAATATTAAATAAAAAATGACGTAGGTGGTATTATATTATAACGAAATGGATGGAAACCCGTTTATGCTGTTTCATAGTGGAGATTAATAAGAATTATTTTCTAATGTGCATTTTATGGGCGGTGAGGTTGTTCGTCGAGAATACATGGTAAAAGCGTTATTACTGAGCGTGGTCAGACGTAAATGGTCAAGAGATGTAGAAAGAGAGGAACACACAGAGAGAGAGAGAAGAGTATTTGTGAATTATATAATTTGTTTCTGTAAACCTTTTTTGGGGATCGGAGGTTTTAAGCAGCTTAACGAGAGACTAGGCTATCAAGGACTTTGTGGTGTACGAGTTCACATAGTTTCAATTCTCGTGTATTTCTCCGCCTCGTTTCGACTTTCTCATGCGTCTCGTTTGAAAACCGTTGCGCGACTGGATTACTAGTAAAGGTCATCATTGTATCGGTGTCGTAATGAGCAGCAAACCTTATTATAAAGTGATTATACACGGAAATAAATAAATAAATATATAAATATATATCTGTGTGTGTGTGTGTTTTGTATAATTATATATTATGTAGTGGTCCTACTCAACGGTTGGCCACCAGGACGACAGAATAACGAGAATGTGTTGACAACGGATGGTTATTTATTTTACTTATAGCTTTTTAACTCACCCCAGAATTTTCGAGCCAAGATTTATGGCTTCTCAATTCTATCTGCCTTTTGTTTGGATTGATTATTTGACGTTATACTCTTGTAGTCTAGTCAACTATAACAGCCTTCGTGAAAGTACCAGACGGAGAGAGATGGAGACAGGCAGAGACGTAGAGAGAGAGGCAAAGGTGGGTAAAACGTAACGTCCACACTAGCAAACACATAATAAAAGGAAAAAACCACTACGATCCCGAAATGACGAACAGTTCATGGAAATGGATCACAATATCTGATATACTTACTCTTTTTTTTAGAAAATTCTGAGTAAATGTATCCAGAAGCACGATATAAGCCATTCGTGTAACGCATGCAAAAGTACACGTCAGACGTACTTTTAGGTATCTGATAATGCTTTCATCCAATGATATGGAGTTGCAAAATACGCACCAAATATAAAACAGTTGATAGCAATGAGAATATTATGTCAAATATAAAACGACAAATCGGTAAGCGTTCATTTCCCATAGTATTATTTTCAATATAACGTGTTGTAAATTTTAATAAAGAGCATTTGTTTTACTACACTAAACAAAGTGTGTATTTACTCAATGCAATTATTCTTCAAAAAACGTAAAAGAATATGTTTGTCCGATTATTATATTTACAAGCATCTTCGAAGTAATTATATACCTATCTGGAAATATATCACATAATATTGTGCTAAAATAAAATATGTATACACCAAAACAAAGAGCACATCGCACGATGTTTCAGAAATAACTATTCTACCCTCATCAACGATTAGGAACGTGATAACGGTAAAATGTAGGAGTAGCTGAAACGTCACAGTAGTTCTACTATATGAATTCGTCACATTGATGAGTTCAAGAGAGACTAATACGATGGATGGATGGATAGAGAGGGTTTCAGAGAAAATGAGGGAAAGAGAGTGATGATTAGAAAAACGAAGTGTTTTTCGGAATCAGAAGAATTTTCCGTTCGTGTTAAGTTAAAAAAAAAAAAAGAGTTATGAATTCGCTTTGACGCTGACCATGTAATTATTTGTGCGTACTGCACGTGGCGTGATTTTGTCAAACTCACAGCGTAGTCTTAAATTTATACGTCTAGATCAGTGGTTCTCAACCGGGGTGACTTGTCACCATTGGGTGACATGTATCCAGTGTAGGGGTGACAAAAAAACGTCGGGGAAAAGTTTAAAAATATGGACATTTTTTCGAAAAAAAACATGTTATTATAACGGCCGTCAAGTGATAGCGAGTAGCGACTACTGTCAAACAACACATTGTCTCCACATTGAATACCTTCGACTATTGACGAAAGCTATGGAAGTGCTACTTATTTTAAACGTCCAGGCTTTGTGGACATGGATTCAGCGAGCACACGAATATCAAAACGAAAAAACGCCAACGTCTCACAAAAAGAACACTATAAGACGATATGAGAATCGCTTTTTCAACCATCAACCCTCGAATTTCAGAACTATGTAAAAATCATCAGTGTCCAATTCGTTTTTTTTTTTATAGCACTTGTATTTCATATTATTATTATTTTGGTGTTAGGGAGACGTAGTATTGGGTTCTCGTGGATGATGGTGACACAAATCAAAAAAGGTTGAGAACTACTGGTCTAGATAGTGACATACGTTGCAATTAACACGGTAGCAGTCTGCTACAATAATACCAACACGTTCCTGTGATATTGAAAGTCATGGCATTTAGGCGGACTATGACTTATTTAGTTTCATTCCAAAACAGCCACGAGACGTGAAGCCAAATTTAAATGTTTAAAAATCTAAAAATTTGATTTTAAATCAAAATCGCCATCTATTTAAAATCCAACGATTGATAATGACGTACGAAAATATTTGATTTTGCGTTCATATCGAACGGAAGAATAAGAATTCGAAAAATGTTTCTTTATCACGTATGTCAGTGGACAAATCAAGCAAATTATACTATGAATTTAAATAATAGCTGTTTAATTGAATATCAGAGATATTTGAATGATATAGCTAGACATATGTCAGCAAAGTTACCACGGTTCGATGCGTCGACATTTTAGAACGATTTTCCGTCGTGATTCATGAAATGGCATGTGACGCATTTTATTCAAGTTTAGTTTGCTCACGTAGCAGTTGATTCACACTTGACTCACGTCATTTTTTTTACTTGAAAAACCAGTCATAGTAATGAAAATTTCGATAAAACAATATAATAACAGCCAAAAATCTCACAAGTGGGAGTTTAAGGGTTTACAGCAAAAATTTCAGTAAAAAAAAAGGAAGTTATCATATTTCATATATGACCTACAAAAAAAAAAATAATAATAAAACAAATAATAATAAACTAACACTATTTAAAACTATTAATTTAAATTTATATACAATTCAGGAAAAACGTGTACCAATATATTATCACTAATAAAAAATACCAATGAACATACCTCACACTCGTTCTGAATATCATTCATAGATTATAAAATCAGATGTCGCAAATAATGGCAAATAAATATTTTTGTTTAATTGTGAGAAATAATAAATACACTTATATTTACTCACTCTTTAACTGACCGTGAATGAAATGAAAATATTTCTGTTTTGCACAAAAGTTGATACATACCTGTAAAATAAATACAAATGATTAATAAATGACCAATAAAACAATACATGGGGTAAATATTTGTTTAATCATTCAAATATAGTATAAATACAAATTAATCATTTACCACACATTTAGTATAAAGAAAAAATTTAGTATTCATCTTAAACATTATTCAATTAAAAATAAATTAATGATGGTCTTTAGAATTTCACTCATGTATTTGATACTTTAATCTACATTACACTTATAACTATACACGTGATTAACTTTCACTATATTAAAATAAATTTGAATGTTTACGGAATATTCAGTACTTAATACAATGAAAAAGTTTTGTTTTTAAAGTTTTTATAATACTCTGAAAATTACAAAGAAAAAACGAATTTTTACCTTAACGGAGATTTTTTTATACGAGTCTTATGTTTCTAAATACGGCTAAATAGATCTTTTTTACGAACATTATTCGTAATACCAAATTGATATAAATTATTATAATGATAATTTCATCATGCCAGCATTTTTTTTAACTTGATAATTTCAACAATAACTGTTAATCATAGATTTTTCATTTTTAAGAAAACGTATGAAGTTGTTTGTGAAATTGTTATTTGAGTTTCATTCAAAATTATCCCCCCCCCCAAAAAAAAGGTTCACAATTTAAAATAATGAGGTTTACATATTGTAAAAATGGATTTTCAAAGAATTTCTAAACGATAACACCTAACATAGTTTTTTTTTTATTCTAAGTACCAAAAACGAACTTCTAAAACCAAAAATTTATCATACTTCTATTATTTTATAAATACACCATTTAATTTAGTCTTTAAATTGTTTTATAAGAGGACGATCATCGTAAAAATATAGTTTAATTTAACATTACCCACTCCCCATTGATCTAGTCAACACCGTAGCTGCGTGAATATGAGAGAATTATATTTTAAGAGAAATTCAAAATGTTTGTATGAATTAATTTCTAAAATAAATATGATATTTAAAATAATAATTATAATTAGAAGCATTGTAGTTGATTTATTTTTATAATTTTAAAAATGTTACGAATTTAATCATTTCTCACATTATAATATATAAAATTCTGGATTACAAAATAGTTATTTTGATTTTTGTTCTAGTGTCTCAATTTAATTTTAAAGTCTTCAACATTGGATTACAAAAATAAAATAAAAATCTTTAAATACAGTCTTATTGTAGCGTGGTACGATAGTATCAATTTGAAAAAAAAATGAAAACTACCGAATAGAACAAAAGATATTGCATTTATCGAATCATCCTGGGACATCTGTACATGATCTTAAAGAAACCTTTACATATATGTATTGATATTGCATATTTATTGCGCCGTGCATGATATTTATTAGATGATTAATAAGATGTCAATGAAAGATAAAGATCTATTGCTTTTCAAAAAAAAAAAAAAAATGTCTTTCTTTTATTTGAACTCTGTTTGGTACTATAGAAAGATAATTTTTCTGTATCTTAGTCGTTTCACGTTTCAGATAAAAACTGAAAAACCGTATAACATAAATGGTAAAATATATAAAGGTAAATTTTAGATTTTGAGTGAAGCGAAGGATCTTATGGTTATAAAATTATGTTTATTTCTTTGTTTTATTTTTCTGGTGACAATTTTTTCTGAACTTAACTTTGTTCAAACGTTTTATCAAGCCACTCTATAAATCGAAAATTCAATTAAGATGGTACTTTGACGGTTAATGAAGTTTTCATCTCAATAGTTTTCCATGAATTCAGAAAAACAGTCTGCAATGGACCAAAATCGCGATCTTCGACGGCAAAGGCTCTTTCATTAACCCTTCGTTAGTCACCTTAATAATTAGAACACACTAAGTCACCCGGGGTAATATAATACCCCATACATTAAATTAATTTTTTTAATTAATTATTTCATAGAATTTATTTTTATTTTTTGCTAATATGTTTTGAATATAGGTATAATTGATATTTTAATAGTTGAAAGCTATTTTTTTAAATATTTCACTGTGAATATACATTTTATTGTAAATTACTTAAAATATTAATTATTGCTAATCATTTTTTTTAGTTAATTGTTTAATTTGTAAAGTTATATTAATAAAGTGACTTAGTCTTTAAATTTGTATTTTGGGTAACTCGTACAACACATTTTGACTATGATTTATCAATTTATGTTGAATAGGAACACTAATACCATAACTGAAAAAGGGTGAAAAAAAAATGAAAAAATAACAACATAATTCAATTTTCAGCATATAATAAGAATTGAAGAAATATTTTTATCCTCAATTAGTAACAATTTTTTAAAAGCATAACAAGATTTAAAAATTTATGATATGTAAATATAAGTTTTTCTTCAAATATAGTTAAAATAATAATTAATAATAAAAAATAAACCATAAAAACTTCTTTTTCTCAGATTAGTTAATAAATAAAATAAAAATTGCAACTTGAACAACTTAATTCAGTCTTGAATTATTAAAAATATATATTTTAATCGCTGTCTATATCATTCAGCATATTAAGTACATTAATTAGATTTTGTTCAAACTCTGTAAACTGTAAAAATTGAAATTTTTTAATTAATTATTTTTTTATACGATCTATAACAAAATTAGTCACCTGGGGTAAAATGTTTCCAGACTCCACTTTGAACGACTGTTTATTATTTAATACTGCACTGATAATGATAAAAATCACACTATTATAATTATTATACTATTATCATTAATGATATCACGGCCGTGGAGGTGAATATGGCTTTACCTCCAAACAAAAAAAACGTTTTTAATATACCTGGGGTATTAAAATACCCCGTGGTGACTAACGATGGGTTAAGTATTTAATTTATAAATTATTTCGTTATTACTCAAAAAACTGTCCCTTAAATCTTAAAATTTCCACAATATATCATTGAACTATCACTACATTCTTAAAAATAAGTTTAAAAAAAAAAATATTAGCGTGAGGCTTGAAATAACACTTTGAAAATACCTTATTTTTTAAAAGTTTATCCCTTAAAAAGTTTTAAATAATTGACAAAAAATTTTGAAAATTGTAATATGACTTAACTCATCACTTAAATAAAAATACTGAAATAATTTCAATAATTGTGAAAAAGGATTTGTTTTATAAGCGTTTTAGTAAACTATTATACAACTTATACGTATCAAACTGTTTTTACGTCAATTTTGAACTTAATAATAAGCTTTACTCAGAACCATTAACTACAGAAATGACCTATTATTTCCTTGAAATTCAATAAACGCATACTCATTAACTTGTCCAAGGAGCTAAGTTTATCACACGGGAAGAAGTGCGTACTTTTTGTAGATGAAATTTGCCCAGCATTTATAAACTGAATAAATTGTATATTGATTCTTTAAATGAAATAGATTATATTTATATTTTATGATTCATACTCAATTTACAATAGATGTTAATCACAAATTAATACATTAATTCTATAACGCATTATCTTACGCAAACGTTTTTCCATATAATGACATATTTTATTGAATTTTATTGAAAAAATTATGTTTTGTATATCCGTCTACTCATATTTTCACAGTTATCTGTTACGTTTAATGACAATTTTAATATTTATTTATTTATTATTTTTTTTTTTTTTGTAACGGTTATTTTATAGATAACACTAATTTTATTTTTACTTATTTCATAAGTATTCTAAAATATAGTTGTTAAAATGTTAGATTTGAGATAATCCTGAGAAAAAAAAAACTAAAATTAATATTTATACCATGTTTAAAATACGTTTAGTTTTAATCCTTCATTTTCCTGTAGAAAAAAAAGGCGAACTGTTTTAATTTTTTTTTTTTTTAATAAACCATTTAGCCTCTCGTTAGAATGCTTGAACTCAAATATGAAATTATATCATAAGCCACGTTAAGTTAAAAATCACAATCTTTAAAACACGTCTAAATTCCCTTGTCTGATCCCGGTACAAACTTTTTATCCTTCTGATGTATAAAAACATAGTGACTTGAAGTATCCGAAATCTTAAACACGGTACATACACATGTCTCTTGTATCTGATATGAATAACAACAACATATCCCGTGAAATATCACTAGAAATAATATTATTAGAAATATTATTAATTGATAATATATATTATTATCATAAGGAAAATATTGTTAGACCAAAGACCAAAGAAGATTTAGTGTAACATTAAACATGCATGTACGATTGCGCAAATTATTCTAACACGTATTACACATTAAAAATGGGTGTATATAATATATAGAAAAGAAAATAATTTTTATAATCATATTCGTTTAGGCGTATTGAGTAGTTTACACTCACAAAAAAGAAGCTCAATTTCGTGTGTCATGTGCTTTTCACAACATTGCGTTGGAAATCGCCATAGTACGTGCAGAGAAAAATAATTATGTCAACATGAGACTTCCATACACATTTCCAACTTATTGTTTTACAATCCTTAGAATAACCAAAGTATATTATTCATTTACAATATTATAGTCTAATAATTATGTATATATATACAATATTTTTCATTGCAATGCATGTATAATAGCTCTACGATTTGATTTTACATTGGATAATGTATAATTTTACATTATTTAAACTGAAATAAAAGATAAATATGGCAATTTGTGTTTGAAAAATATGGTTTTTTCGACACAAATCTAGTTAATTAGAGTGTTTTAAATCTTTGTGTAACATCCTGTGATTCATTAATTCATAAACATAATTAGTATGCATTGTGATTGTGTGTGTGTGTGTGTGTGTGTGTGTGTGTGTGTGTGTGTGTGTGTGTGTTTGTTATTTGTAGAGATTGCGTTATTAATTTATCAAAACCCATATTATGAATTCTTTGTGGAATACTCATCGTTTAGATAAATTGTATACTTACAATTAGTAAGTAATTTTATAATATTTATATTCATGTTTCTACACATATATTTATATTTCATTAATATCTTTTAAAGTAAGAATATTGGCATTGACTTAAATATTTTGATTTTATACAACTGATATACACAGGAAGTGATTTCATGTAGTTTAAAATCGTTTAAACAATCAAATCATAACAACAACGGTTAGTAAAAAATCTACAAAAACATTATTTCAAATCGTTAATGCAAACTAAAATTGTATTTAAATTACTCCAAATGTCTTAATATAATGCTCAAACATGAATTGCTGAAATAGTTCCAGTAAAGATCATCATGATTTGAATGCACGTCAAACGCTCAACATATATAATATTAATCGTAAACACATAGCACGTAAAAGAAACGAAAATAAGCGTGTTATACCAAATACGATTACACAGTGTGAGCTTTAATTTATTCACTAGAAACAAAAAAAAAAAAATGGGAATTGTTCTTAGTGTATACTTAATATAATATAAAATTAGTATGTTATTTGTATTAACAACAAATAGTGATCCAGTGTTTGTTGTAATTTTCTCGCTGACGTAATTTTGGTTTTTCCGCTAAAAATATGATATTTGTATGTGAGTGATATAGTTTAAAATAATAAAATTTTTCAGAAATACCTGCGCAAAACACGTAAATGGTTAGATAGGAAATTACTGACCAAAATAATAGGAAGCCAAGAGTCGGATAAAAATTGTTGAGCGATGGGCTGGGCAAGAGAAAAAAGGTAAAACGGTCGTGGCTTATATTATAACGTTCGGTTGCGAATGGTTATCGTAAAACTGGATTTTTTTTTCATGAAAAATAATGTGACAGAAAGAAACAGTAAAGGAGATGTAGAAAGAAATGGAGAAGAGAAAGAGAGAGATAGATAGAGAGACAGAGATTGAAATAGAGAGAGACCGAGGTAGAAAATATGTTTCATATCGTTTTCTATATATGGCATTCACATGCTGTAATAGTTTTTCTCCAGGTTTAAGGCCAAATACGTGGTCAGATTCAAAAATACATGCTCAATGCGTCCTATCGAAATAGCGTTTTTAAATCGGGGAGGGTAAAAATATTACGAATCGTTTAAGGGTACAGAGTGTCAGCCGCAGATTTAATGGTTGTTTGTCGAGATTAGTGCCATCACAAAGTTATTAGCAATCAGTAAAACATTGTGTGGATTTTAATCTTTGAAAAAACTCAATGACTATGACGATTTAATTTTTTGACATGATAATATTTGTTTAGTTCATATCCAGTTAGTTAATTAATTTATATTTTAAAATAAATTAATCTATCTTCTCTTTTTTTCCTTTTCACACACACACACACACACACACACACACACACACACACACACACACACACACACACACACACACACACACACACACACACACACACATTATACACACATCGTGCATGTATTTGATCCCTAGAATAGTGTTAGTTTATAACGCATAGGCAGTTTGAGTATATTTCAAATTTTTCAGCAATTTATTTTTCTCGATGAATACATAAAAGTGTCTGTTGCATATATACTACATATTACTTACTAGATCACTGTGAAATGTATTTGTATGTAATAAAGAAAAAAAAATACTTAATATGTCGAGAATGAAAACTACCATTAAAACTTAAATGATTCGAGTAAATCATATTTATCTTTAACTCAAAATCAAAAATTTAATTAATCATTTTCGTTTACGTTATCGCAAATTATAAACACTATACACATTGTTGCATTGATTACAAAAATTACGTTTATGTATTTCAGTATGTAAAACGGAATCTCGACGTAGAGAATCTTAACATTTTGTTAAATAATTGAATTAAATGTGATACAAAAGTATGGTGTCATACAACAATAATGTATATCATTTGATATACCTACACAAGTAGTTTAATTGAATTTACTATTGATATATACGGGAGTCTTATAAAATATATATTGAAAAATGTCTCATTCTCAAAATAATGCTCACTGATTCTAACAGAATTATTATTCAGATTTCTTATCTTTATGATGTTATTTTATTAAACATTACTGTGGGTATATGAAAATTATGTGAAAAGTGAATTTAAAATAAAATGTGTATAAATTAATAAATATTTATTATATACAAATTATTTTTGCTTGTTAATAAAGCATACGACTAATTATGAGTGCATTTATTTCAAAGTGTCAAAAAAATGTATTGCTTGTAACTCGTTTATTCTATAACGCATAGTATGATTAAATTTAGTAAAAAAAAAAAACCCCAAAGAAAAAAATAAAAATAAATTTAGTCTAATATAGGTAATTGTAATATGAATAATTTATTCCCGCCAACTGTATAATTTATATTTTTATCCTTTATTTTATTGATTATTTATGTAGGTATATATATATATACGTTTATTGCAATCGCATTTATTTTGTCATTATTACTCGAACCTAAAAAGGAAAATTTCTCTGAAATAAACGAAAGATATTGGATTACGATTGAACTTAAAGGCTTGTGATAAGTATTCTGAAAGTATTTTGTCGTTGACTTAATTATAATATGGTTATGGTTTTGAATTTTAAATTATATAACATAAAAAAAGAAAAAGAGTGTATAAGTTAAGAGCGATGAACTTATAAAAATATGTAATAGTTTCAATGATTGTACTCTAACAAACCTAAACATTGTAAAAGTTATTCCATACATTTCTCTTTTAATCTAATTACAGTTACCATTGTTAT
This sequence comes from Therioaphis trifolii, assembly GCA_027580255.1. NCBI lineage: Eukaryota > Metazoa > Arthropoda > Insecta > Hemiptera > Aphididae > Therioaphis > Therioaphis trifolii. The sequence continues at coordinate 32,665,870 of CM050404.1, read as the reverse complement.
CAATATAGCGTGATTTATGACTTTGGATTATTTGATGTACGTAACGATATTACATGTTAGAATTGCGTAAAAATAATTCAAATTAAAACAAACATATTTTAATGTTCATCGCATATTGTTCACCTTTAAGTCCAATAAAACAATGTGTTTGAACAGCGAGGAATATTATTTATAGCTGTTTTGAGTTGAACATGAAAAGTTTGGTAAACACGATACGAGCCTGGTACAAGCTTCATTTCCCCACATATCGAGCATGACCTGATAATATAAGAATGAGAACACTGTTAACGTTTTACCCAAAAGTTACCGAAACAATGCATTTTGTGTTAAATAATAATAATAATTATTAAAACTACGCGTAACGTAAAATGTAGAGAAAATTTAACGGGGGGTAATAGTATATCAGATACAAAAATTTTACATCCAGAGAGACAAATTTTATATGATTTTTCAATTGTTATTTTTTTATTTTCCAACTTTACGAAATGATATTTCATTAATTTGTCGCATAATTCATTGTGTTTAGGTATTATTTTAATGCTCTGTGTCTGTAATATTATAATTTATATACAAAACGGAAATCTGAGTTTGTAATTAAAAATAGCCAATAAAGAATATTATACTGTTAATTAAAAAGTATAACGTTTCAGTCACTCGTAAAAATTGTTGTGGCAATTGTTGTCGTATTACGTCACCCAAAACGCAATTTAGTTGATTCCTCTTGGTAATAATGTTGGTAATTCGGCATGAATTGCGTGCTACGATAACGACAATTGCGAATTGTACAAGTGTACCTACAAACATCGCATGGATGGATATTACAGTGTTCAGAGTTTCAGACGAAATGTTATCATTCGCTCCCGTCTTCTCGAGGCTGCGCACATTTTCACCACGGTAAACCATCGCTCGCCAAACCTTGACTAACAGTAAAATTCTGGAGTAATAAAATTCAACCAAACAGCAATGGCACTTCAAATTTCAAAACGTTTACATTTCTCTAAACGCACATTTTATGTACCCCAAAACGTTAGGGGTGTGAAAAATTTCCAGAGTTACCAATCATCAGAATACGTAAAACATAGATTGAACATTTAAATTGAGACTTTGTGTTTTTGTTGTCTTGAACTAATAATACTTATGGCCATTTCGATTATAAAACATAAACCATTTATTACTATGATGAAATAAATGTATGTTTTTATTTTATCATCCATTTTTCAAATGTTATGAAAAAATTACATATAATTAACCTATCGAACTGATTACCGTGTAAACAAACGACATTCGTTAATTATCAAATGAGTCTTCACAGATAAGAAATCATTCTATGATTATAAGATCTATGGTTACAACAAACTACTAACTAATGATGCGTGCGTATGACAAACTTTCTTTAGTAGACAGTTTTCACAAACGTGAAATACGCGCTGAACTTTGTTTGTCTATGAGTACGCAAATTAATTACGTACGATTCGTTGAAAAATTGTATCCGATTGTCAAGTGCGTGTGAATTTTCTGTGTTATTCGTTTCAAAATTATATTCAAGGAAAACATTGGCTCACCAAAAGCGATTTGCTTTGAATTTAACGAAATATATTTTATTTAATTGATACAATTAGACGAAGATATCGAAAAGAAACAAACATTATTAAAACATTTTTTTTTTTAAATATGTACATTATTTTACATACAAATTGAAACATTGATCTTACTAACGTGTGTAATGTTCAGTTGAGATTTATTTGAATTAAAAATTACACTTTTGGGAAATATCTATAAGTTTTTTTTTTATTTAAAAAAAAAAATTATTTAAATATAAATACAACAAGAAAAAATAAAATAAAATAAAATCAAAACTGTTGGAAATTCGCTGTTGAAACTTACGGCCTAACTGGATTAATATCTAATGACTTTGCAATTTGAAACAAACCCTTTGTTCAGCCAAAAGTTCTTATCATACCCATGTGTTTGAATGAATAATATTATAAACGTGTTTACAGTTTCAAAAGAAAAAATATTATTTTAAGCACGTTTTCATATACGAAAATCCGAGATGCTGTAGTGATATTATTGATTCAATTTCTCAGCTCTCAAGTTACGTGAGATGAAGTCTTAATAACAATATTTTTTGAAATCATTAAGCGTGTTGCATTTATTAGCTGTTGTATTATCAGGCAATCAATGTAGTAATAACCGAACAATGTATCATCATTAAAAAAGTAGAGCAATAGAAATAGAAACATATTTTAGTTTGGTCAGTAATTTAAGTAGAACAAAATCAGTAGTAAGTATTATAATTGTAATGTAAAAGAAGAAAAATAAAATAAAAGGAGTCTTCAGTGGCAGTCGTGTGACTAGACTGTTAGAGGCATACGCGTTATTTTAAATGTACAAATATATTATGTAATTGTGTATATGTTTGTGTTTTATGCGACGAGAGTGATCGGCGTATACGACACTGTAAACAATATTTTAAACCTTTAGGTATCTATTTTGATAAACACTCGTATTCATGTACTAGTGTTTGTATCACACATTTCCTCGTCAAATCACTATTTGCCGTCATTTTTTTGCCTTTCAACAATAATTTTCATTTTACTATTTACAGTTTCTCCTATCAGTTACGGAATGCCACAGTTAATATGGTTTATTTTATCGTGATTTCACATTGTATTTTATGTGTAATCGCTGTAACACTTTATCAAACTATAATTTCTCATGTTATCTTATCACAATCGGATAAACATAATAATCCATCCACATATGATTATTTAAAATATCGATGTTGATTATATTTTTGAATTGTTGTTTATACGTTATCATACATTCTTGTTGTAAAAATGCTGGTTTTAGTTTTGTATGATATGACTCTTTGAGATTTCTTAGAGGTTAAAATTGAAAACATCAAAAATAAATAAATCCATGAACATACAGTTTTAATTTTCATTTCATTTAAATAAATTTTCAGTTTTTATATTTAATACCATTTTTTTTTAATGCATGGGTATTTGATTAACAGCTTGAAAATAATTTCTACCATTTGTTAAAAATTAATTTTAATTTTTTCTCAGATCATTTAATATATTAAAATTAAATTTAGGGTTTTTATAAGTTGACTAAATACAATAACATTTATTATGAAAATTTCATCTAAATTGTTAATTATTATTCTGGATAGTGTTTCCCATATGGAAGGGATGGATTCAAGAATAGAAGAAAACTTAACACTATTTATTTGTACGTTTGTTGAAATGGCTTCAACGAGTTTAGGACTTTCCATTACTTTTAAAAAGTCACTATCAAACGATTCCATGCGATTGAGTCATGAAAATGTAAGTTTAGTATAATTGATAATCAATGGTGTAACGTACTAGCTACAAACTCTTTAATAGTCCACACGTGCATGTACAATATGTACATGTAAGTGTAAGCACTTCTGTGTGTGTGTGTTTGTGTATAAGTTTGAAATAATAGTTTCATTTCAATTTATTTCAAGTATAATCCTTGTACCAACTTGGGGCCTTTTCCAAAATTTAATTAATTCACAATACCAATCGTCAAGAGAAAAATAATAACCAAATACCGGCTCTAATTTATTCAACCATGTGCTGTCCCACTTACCTTATCAAAAGATCAGCCGCCGTCAAAATGTCGGACACCTTAAAAATAATATATTTTCGCATTTTACATAAATATATAATGCTTGTGAAGCACCAAGTTATCGTTCTTCCCCGAACCTGTCTTACCCTCTTACCACCAGTGTGCTCTAAATGTGCATACTCAACAAGATAAAAACCTCTTTATGCGATCCATTACCGACCGAGGGACCGAGAGGTACGCAGTAGACTTAACCCTCCCCATCCCGTTGTGCACATGGGGCAGCTAGAAAAACCCGGGAAAAGTGTATATAAAAGTTTATTTATTGAGGACTCGGACTACCCGCAAATTGTCTTCGTAAAATCGTATTCCCGATAACCTCTTGAAAAATATCGAACTTCCGATAAAAATAGAAATAAAATCTTTCAGTAATCGAGCGCCATTGGTTCGGGGTCATTCCGACATTAGATATTCCATGACTGGTAAAAATAACTCTCTTTTCTTTTTCCGTCGAAATGTCCATAAACTTGTTTAATCATGACAAGATTTTTGTCGGTAAACTTGAAAAACAATTTTTAAAGTAAGACTAATACGATCATCATACAGTTTATATGATATATATATATATATATTTGACTAGGCGAAAATAATTAAGTAATGATAATTTTTACTGAAATAGTTTCTAAAATAAAACTTATGTAGACTGTTTTTATGTTATTCAAAAATAAATCGCCTGGTAGTAGAAGTTTGTGGTAATGGTACGATTTCATCAATATTAATCTAACTTTCAATGCATAATACGATTCAAATTTGGTAGAATATAAAGGGGAAACACAAGATAAAAGAGTTAGACATTACATACTAGTTACGAAATATATACATTTTAATCTGCGAAAAAAAATATGTAGAATATTTATTATTGACAATTATTATTGAAACACTTTTTGCAAATACAGTTGATATTAAATAACTGTATTTCATTGCATTAAATTTCAATAGTGTTGTATAATAATATTTATGATTTATCACCCAATGAATTCCATTTTGAATAATGTTCCTGTGAAGACTTATGTTGATGAATTGAAATTTTCAGCATTAATTTCGAAATGTTGTAATTTGTCATAATCTATCTTGAATTGTACATGATGGTAATTTTGACGAATATGATATAAGAATTTAAATGTAATTTCTTAAAATACTTTAAGTGATAATTCAATAAACAATTTTTTTTTTTTTTTTACTGAGTTACTAAAAATGATTAATGATACCTATAAAAATTTTAAAGAAATAAAAACAAGCACTAATATATGAATCATTATTAATTAACTATAAAATATTTTATCATATACACATTTATTTTAATGATACAATTTTAACCAATGTGTTCAAAAAGTACTACTAGTCTTATCGAAAAAAGAGTAAAATACAAGTATTTGATAATATGATAATAATAATCATAATAATCAATATTAGTTTAAAAGTACTGAAATAGTTAATACTAACATAAACATGTTGAATAAATGCTTGAAAAAGAAAGCCATCCAATAATACAAGTTCAACTGGAATAGCTTATATGTTTATGATAAACTATTATACATTTTAAGTTCACATTTCTTTTTTTGTATGACAGAAATCAGCTAAGACTTCTATTTCTCAAGTCAACATAATTATGTATTTAAATATTTTGCTAAGTTGCATACTCATAAACTAAAAAGTCTCTAAGACACCTGTATTTGAATATATTTTTATTTTTTATTTTCTTATAATATAGGTTAGTATAGTTAGTATAGGTTTATACAGTGAAACCTTCCTTAACGGACACCTCCAAATAGCAGACATTTGTATGGCATGGGCACATTTCCACATATTTTATTTTTCCCCCTTAACAGTGGATACCTTTAAATAACGGACAATATTTCGGAGACCGATGGTGTCTGGTATTCAAAGGTTTTACTGTAGTGGCCCAAAAATTTAATATTTTATAGTAAACAAAAACTTAATTGTATTGTATTGTGTTCAAATTATATTAAAAAGTGGTTCAGAAGTTCATACCATAGAATATAGACACCAAAGACTGTATACAATATTTAGTGTTTATTTTATTCATATATCCATCCATTTCATAGGTCAATTAAATTAAATAATTCATATGATAAAATACATAGATAATTTTAGTATGGACTATGTGCTGAGTTTACATATCATTGTGTACATTTTTTAAATAAATAACATTTTCTAATTACACAACTAAATAATTATGAATAAAAATACATTGTTTTATATTGAACATTATTTGCGTATGGTCAATATACGTTGTAGCAACCTTATCAATAAGTGTATATACATATAACATATACCTCTTTATATAACCTAACGCTCAACTTCTTTCGAAAACGTATCATGTTAATATATTTCATACCGACGAATACCAATAAAAACAATACAAATTAACAATTTACATATTGTGATGTTTGGCAGTTTAAAAATTGAACTAAAATTCGTCGTATCCTATGTCATATTGTAAATTCAAGTAATCAAGTAAATTAAACATGGTGTAGTGCAATTTTGCGTCTATATGTGTGGGTTTATATTTTGATTCGTTTAATTTTTCAAGTATTGGTTGAAGGTGATCAGGTATACAATACATATTATTTGTAACTGTTTGTTTTATGATAATAATAATATATTATACGTATTTAGTTGGGCAGCCATCAGGCGTAGCATTTCAAAATACATAGCCGATAGACACAAATTTATTAATTCAGCCAAATGAGCAAATAATTACATTCAACAGACTCAACTCGATTTATAGTGACCATTTTTAAACGCTGTAAATTATCTCACATCCAACACAATTATGTTATATTTTCATTTCCACACATTCAATATTAAAATTATATATGTTTAACTTTATTCATAAATATGTTTTTCATCATCATATTTCACATATTTATTGTTTATTGATCTTAATTTATCATACCATCATTTAGTGAAGACTTATTGTCAAATTAAACTCATCATTGTTAGTCTTGCGGCGAGTTAATATTATTGTCATCAATAGTATTACAATCACAATACTATTATTATTATTATTATTATTAAATTACGTAGATTATTTAATATTGGTACACCATATAAGCATTAATTTTTACAAATTATAATTATTTTGTTGATCAGTTTTATACATACAATTTACTTGGTTATTTTGTCTATATATCTCAACTATTGTCACCTAACGATTCCAACCATGCTCATATGAACCCTCTACTGTCCCTCTATACTAGACTCTACTGTCTAGTTTTGTATGGAAGACGATTCTAAATTCCTATCAGTTTCGAAATAAAATCCATTCTCTAAGCACAGTTGCTAGGATAAGGGCAATACAGCGTTTTGCATCCGCCAATGCACATAAGTTAACAATGAATAGAAAACTGGTAAAAAAAAAAAAAAAAAAAACTACTTCATAATTTGAAAATGTTTATTTCTGATAATTGATGGGTAAAATTATGAAATGTTGACGTGATTTGGTCGTGTTCAATAAATGTTCCATTAAACCGCGTTTAACATGACACGCAAGTATAAAAAAAGGTTGTAAAAGTATAAAAAAAAATCCAAAATAGTACTTCTCCTCGAAACATGTCGTAAATGAGTGCGATTTCGATGTATTATTCTATCTGAAAGCTCAGTTAAATACGACTTCGTAATTTTACGAAAAAAAAAAAAAAAAAATAATAACAGATTTCGGAACCACTAGTATTAACGATTTGTTTTAACGATGACCATTAGTTACGTTTAATGATGATGGTATAATTTTTAACCTATTGTTAAAATGAAGGACTGTTATAGCGGAAATCATCACTGGCTTGTTTAATGTAACTCAATAACGGCATGACATAAAATCGATATATCGCAGGTTTTGGTGTGTCATGGTGATCTGAATTGGACCGCACGTTTAAACTGCATCTCATCAATAATTATATTATTTTGTGTCGGAAAGTATGAAAATATTTATTCACGAAATCGATTAAATATCAGTCTAAGCTAATAATAACACCATTGCGCCGTATCACATGGGGCAGTGATTAACGACCATACAAATATAAATAATTTAAACATTTTAAACAATTTTGAAATTGGGCATAGTATCCAAGCAGCTGGTATATTACACACTTAAACAGAAACACCTTGTCGGTCCGGTCCAACGTGCGTACATGATTGTTTCCTTTTAAACAAAATATTGAAAAAACAAAACATTTATAAAGAAAATATGTTAATGCATAGTGACTCTGATTATAATTCAGTATATTATTAAATTGTCTTAAGCGTTAAATGGTATATACGGGTAAATATTGGAAAACAATTTGGAGTACAAATACTAATAAATTAATTCTTGGGCAATTTTACTTTCAGTCTAATGAAACATCATACAAGTTAAAATTCATTCGGTGACTAGATTAAAAAAAAAATAAAAAATAAAAAAAAAAAATAAAAATAATCAATTTTGAAAAAGGCCTATAAATATAAAAAATTTTAAAATTCATAAAGAAATAATGCATAATACACAATCAAATCGTGTGTTTTTCAGCGTATACAATCATAGTAGAAAAATTCACATAACAATTAAAATGAATATCATAATCAGTTTTATGTTTATAACTATTTTTGTATTCACATCAAAATAACCAAAAGAGATTTCACGAAAAACAGTTGTGCCAACATTTTAACGTTCAAAGTACCGACTATGTAGCCAACTTCCTATCCTCGGTAAGGGTCTATACAAAACTTTGGGAGAGTTTTATTTCAACTAGAAAAGGAAAACACCTGATTACACACCGTACTAAAACGGCGGAAATAACATACCATCGTAATTGTGAGATCCAATAACGTTTTTGCTCTCTAGTTTTAAAACTGATTCGGTTCTTAGTCATCGTGTGGCAAATAGAAAAAGAAACAATACACCAAACGAATACCTTATGTTATTATGGGCTATTTCGTTTGATAAAAACTGGTATCTGATACGTACAACGTTTTTGTGTCATTGTACACAATTCTGTAATATACTTTCGCTGGTTTGAAAAGTCTCTTGATAATAATTATAGGTTTGTTATCGTCAGAGTGCCAGTTTGGAAACACGTTGTATTTACGCAGCCCGAGTAATACGCAAACGAGACCACACGAGCAGTGATGGTCATCGGACACCCGCTAACGAGATAATTATATTTAATTGGAGTGGTTACGGTATTTCGCATTCGTGCGCTGCAGGATCGAACACGGTTCGAAATCGTTGGACTCTTTTGTTCGTGCTCAAGTAAACCCCGTATTGTTGATTAGTAATAGTTTTAAACACCTAGACGCGCAAATAATATATGGGAAATTATAAGTGGGTATACCGCTATACCGCACGATGCATATTAATTGGCTATTATAGCACACTTGTAAGATATAATAATAATAACATGTTACCCGTTCTGAAAGAATAATAATTGTTAGAATAATAATTGAATAATGTTTACCATGTTAGTAGTTAACGAACGAAATCGTAACAATTCTAACTCAAAACACCAGTTACCGTGAACAAGACCTGTAACAATATTATTACGAACGCTACCAGCTTCCGAGCCAATTTCATTCAAATGAAACACATGGGATTAATCAATTCTTTCTCCTTGTGTTGTGAATACTATAAATGTTGGAAAAACAACTATTACAACTAATAATAGTCTACTACTCGACCAATGACAAACGTTTCTGCGAACTCTCTATTAATTATATGTATAGAGCGTTGTGAATAACGTTTATCGTCTTATGCGATAACAGTTATAATATCACTTAACTCGAGTACGAAATATGTATACACGAACTTCAGTATATTACAAAATATTAAAATTGCAAAGACGTAACGGTTTCGGGAATAACACCCGAAACAATATTCATTGTTATGAGATTCTTGATTCTGATGAGATGAGCTCAAAACTAAAATAACAAATCTATTGAAATAAATTAACGTGATCCATAACTGAAATACATTAAATTCCGTGCTCATTTAGAAAAAATATAATATTTTTGTTTTTATTATTATAAGTTATAACTATTATTTTGTTTAATTTGTTTCCACAGATAATACGACTTTTATTTCTTCATTGGAAAAACAAATATGATTTTCTTTCAATTATCGTATTAATCATGTTTGTATAGAATATATATATGCTATATATATATTGACATTTTTGCTACGTAATACATTATTTTAGATGATTTCTATTCTATTTGAACAATAAGTGAATAATGGATGAGTTCCCAACAAATAAATATTAGATTTATTGATTGATTATTTTAAGAAATCCTTTAATTAAGACACTTCCACATAATAAGTTATTCATGACATTTAGTAATAACATTATTATTACTAAAAGTTTTAGAGGTTATATTGGCATTTTGTTAAATGGTTATTTGACGACTTTCTTGGTGTCAGTAAATGAATTATTTCTGATGTTAATAATGAAAATATGTATTAGAAATGATATTTATGAAAACAGTATTCATTTTCAGATGAAACTAAGCAATAGTGAGGAAGGTATGTTATAATATTTGTCTTTTATTAAAAGTTAGCTAAGCGTAACAGGTGAAATCGCAGATAAAGGTTTGATGATTTTTGTTATTACCATTTGGAATTAGATTAACTTTGGTTTATAATTTAACTGTGAAATAATGTATTTTTAATTATTATTTTGTGAATCACATAAATAGCTCCAGTATCTGGAATGCTATTGTTATTTTGTCTTGGATTCAAAAGCCACTGGATAGACGGACCCGGTAAAAAAAGGCAATAATTATTATTATATTAAATAATTTATTTTTCGAGATTCAAAAAATTTCGATGGAAAAGGAAAAATTAGTGTTATTGAATAGGTTTAAATGTCTATAGATCTTAAGTTACGAGTAAAATCCATTAGAATTTAAAATTGTATTTTATCCTAGAATGGGATACTACACTTTTACAAAGCTACATATTGGTTGTATCCATTAGGGATAGTCTTATAAATATATTTAATATTAATGATTTATTTTAATTGTATTTCATTTTCCTGTTGGTTTTCATAATGTTTAAAATTTTAATGTGTTACTCTCGTATTTGCAGTTAATTCAATATTCAATTATTTCTTAGCAAAAAAAAAAAAAAAAAAAAATGCATTAGATTAGTGAATTAACTTTTAATTTTTGGAGCGCTTAAATGTTTCATCTCATGTTGAATAGGAATCGCATTACACAACAATCATCACGTGGAGTTTATGTATAATATAATATAATATAATATTATTAACGTTACACGTACACCGTATACTTGCTCCACTGTCGTCGTATATTTTCATAACCATACATTTAATTTTGTAAGCACCCACGCATAGGTGTAAACACAACATTAAACAGTGATTTCTCAATCATTTACAACGCTGACTTTGTACACCAAACAATTTTTTTAATCAAATCTGTTGTTACGGAACAAATGAAACGGCCCTTCTCAGGGCCACCAAAAAGAACAATAAGACGACAACTTAGTGGTTATCATCGATAAGCGACTACACGGGAAAAACCGCGGCGCCTATCGATAATAATCACAACACGCAAGAAATAACGCGATAAAACATCCCGGAACAAACGACATCAAAAAGGGAAAAAGCATGTTTTATGTCATCAATACAACACACGGGTCAACGAGAACGCGCTCGAGTAGTATAAATACGGGTGCGTTCTCGACAACACTCACTCCATCAACTTCCTTCAAACTGTCAATAACTTTCAAGATTCACTTTGAAGCCCGGAGCCAAAACAAGCAAGCAACCAAGCGCAGCCGATCCAGTATTCAACGGCTCTCTACCTATACGGTATCGACGACTCGGCCCAGCCAGCCCGAAGTGCTCCAGTGTTCGACGGCTATCTACCGTTATGCCACCCGCTGCCTTGGCCGGACTTGCCGCGGCTACATAACCAATTTCATACGTACCGGTCACTCTCGCCGCCGGAATCAGTAACCGTCTCTAGGAGATTGTGAGCGTCTCGGCGTGCTGATATACCGCCCGCTGCCAGTGGGACCCGAGCACCTGCGAAGTGACGACGCCGATCCCGTCTAGACTGCGAACAACCTAAAACGGCACTTTTCAGGGCCACCAAAACCAATCCCCCCCGGCGCGCCTCTATAGGCGATCGTCAAGAAGCCACTCGATCAACCTGCAACTTCATCGAGTTCGCGGGACGGTAGTGCTGGTTTCTACCCTAATTTGTATTATAATTTATAAGTATATTGATATAACCTGACACTGTTTCATTACTGCGCCTCCTCAGGCCCAGGACCGCCCGTCGCGGCCGCTTCTCCAAGCTTGCCGCGCGGCCCGGGTTAACTTGTCCCCCCCAATATCTTATGATATATATATATATTGTGCACACATTATTTTAATATAGATAAAACCTGATTACCTAAACCATCGAGTAATTATTTGCGTACGGCAAGGCCTTCATAAGCCTCCGTATCACTGTTGTTTTTTTTTTAATGAGTTGAGATACAATAAACGTTTAGGATCGAATTCAAACGCATATATCTTCTACGCTAGGCCGCTTCTGATACGTTCGTTGTATAATTCTATAACGAATTTGAATCATGGGTTTGATTAGACTTAAAATTTTAATTTTTTTTTCAAATAGCAAGCTTTGAGGAAACTCAAAAAAAAAAATGAGTTGAAAGCAAGTTCACTATATGATGTTTGGAATTTTCTTTCATTTGGCATAAAAACTACCATAACTTTTGTATCGTAATACTGATTTATATATAAATATATTTTTTTTTCTATTCCAAGGTACAACTTTGATTTCACCACACAGGTATATATAAGTGAACATGAGTGGATAATGTTTATCCCCCTAACTCCTTCCTACTATCTTTATATTTTCACTCTTGTATTTTCAGTATTGAATTAGAGTAGACCGCTATCGTCAAACTCGTCACCTAGGCGTTACAGAGTAATTCCATCTGCTCATTCTCGTAATATGTAAATGTAACCTAAATGTAACGAAACAATATCAAAATTACGTGAGAGTTCATTGGTACAAACTCAGTGAATATTGTTATGTTATACATCATACATTTTAAAATAACTATTAGTATAAATTAAGTGAATTTAGTGTCATAAATAAAATGTATTTATAAGTGTTTGTGTGTGTGTGTGTGTGTGTGTATGCGCGCGCGCGCGTTTGAACAACAAATCATATCATCACTGAATGTTTACAAATAGTTGATTGGTTGTGTACAAAGAGTGAAAAACACTCTCACTCATTTATTGTAGAGCCAAATTTTTAACTTAATTTAATTTATTATTATTTTACTTTTTTTTTTAATATTTCGGGTTTCATATTTTATACATATTTATTTTTTTTTTTTTGGCTTCCAAACTGCGTGAGCCAAACTGTGTGAATAACAAAGTTATTCATTCAAATTTAGCAGTATACGTATAAGCGACTCAAAAACATACGCGACAAACTTATTATGTACCAAATCTCGTATATACCATGAGAAAACTTGGTTATTGAAAAATGGTGAAGAACAATGGAAATTGTTTATAATAACGATAAATCGAAAAACTTTTGGCCACATATTTTATCATATTTTTACTTAAGATGAATTTCATGGTTAAATCTTGTGACAAGGAAATACACACTACATTCTCTATCGCGCGATTGCGCGTACGCACGCATGCGTGTACGCAAATAAAACCAAAATGAAGACAGAATAAAAAGTAAAGATAAGGTGAAAAAAATAAATTTTTTAACATTATAGGGGCATATTATTACATTCTAGTGCACTGGTGCATTACGTGTTGTATGGATAATAATGTTAAGAGATAATTATTAACTCATGCTTTGTCACATTTTTCTTTAACGATGACGTGACGTCATACGTCGTTTTAAAAATGGCAAATTATGTGATATTTTTCAAATGACAACATGGCCGCCAAACGTGGCGTTCAATATCTCGCATATTCGTATCTCGGATTTCGCGTAGTCGAAAAATGGACGAAAAAAAATTGGATTTCAAGTTTTCTGTAAAAACAAAGGAGTCACAGGCAAAAGCTGTGTCTCGTACGGCCTGTGTCTCGTACGGGCTGTGTCAGGTGTGCCAGACCACATTCAAAAAATGTTTAAACATTCCGCAATATTATTATCACCAATAATTTCAAGTTTATTAAAACGAGTAACATGATCAAATATTTCACTAGACTTAATTTTTATGTATTAAATATATTCAAAATACTAGAATATAATCATATTTTTATAATTTAAGTATAGAAATAGCATAATCAAAACTGCGTACCTTAATTTATTTTCAAATATTCATTCTTATGCACAATGCTAATTATGCTCTATTATGCATTTCATGTATATTATCCAATAGATATCATTAATGACGTCAATTTAATTAAATTTTTTTTTTAGATAGTCTCAAGAATAAAATCTAACACCTATATCATTTTAAAACATTTTTATTCATTCATAATTTTCATGATTTACTGTATTAAAAACTATAATTATTACAATTAAAAAGTAATTTTTATACTTTTTCATCCTTTTTTAATTACTGAATCAATTTGATATAGACAGCCTTTCAAATTTATTCTCAGTAAATAGCTAAAATATAAAAAAAAACAAATAGTTCAATAGAGTCCCAGAATCAATTATAGTTTACCATTCTTCCAAAGCAGAAAACAAAAAAGGCTTCAACAACATATACATTTTTTTGTACTATGTTATAATTTGATATCAAACTTTGAAACAATACTCTAGATAGCTGTACAGTATTTTCACATGAGCATATATTTTGAGAAGATGATGTTATGAATATTTACAATTGATATCGACAGTTTAATATCATTGATAATATGCATTGACGTGGTGATTATTTATGATTACTTGAACTCAAATACACAGTACTATTTACGTGAACCTGTGTGTGTGTGTGTGTGTGTGTGTGTGTGTGTGTGTGTGTGTGTGTGTGTGTGTGTGTGTGTGTGTGTGTATGTGAGTGTGTGTGTGTGTGTGTGTGTGTGAATGTGTGTGTGTGTGTGTGTGTGTGTGTGTGAACGATCAATTATTTATTTAGTACAAGCTACAACAAAATATATGAAACCACTTAGTTGAACTAGAAATCGAAATCAATCATTTATCTCCTCAAACTAAATATTAGGTACGTAATTTTCACAGGCATAAAATTAATTCAAAAAGTCAAAATCAAAAATAAATAAAACGTTATTGATACAATACTGATTTTCATCATAAATGTATATCACCGCAAATCATATTAAAATTTATTGATTTGGTTAAGAAATATTTGTTTACTATATATGATGAAACATTTTTTTTTTTTAAATACACCAATTATTATTAAACACCATATATTATTTCACCCAACTAAACTCAGCATCGATAAATTAGCAGAACATTTTGAAAAGTAAATATTACTAAAATATGTTAGTCTCCGGGAAAGTGTTTTATTGGTTGATGAGTTTTTATATAACGTTGACTTACATGTTATATAATTTGTGTAAATTGACTATATATAACTTATATGCTAGAAATTATATCTAAAATGTTCGATTTTATTCAACAATAACTTTTATTGAAAATGACAGGAGATGTTCTATATTTTATACTCTAATTGAGTCTTTCTAAAAATGGAAGCCTCGAATCACACAATCATGACTTAAATAATCAATTTTAAATTAAATAAACCCACAAACTCATATTTTTATTTCTATTGAAATACTTAAATAACACCATTAAAAGTTTAATCAAACTGCAAAAAAAAGAGACAGAGTAAACAAAAAAATTGATATTTAAATATGGGTCACACATTTTGAGAACAAACTGACAAGAATTGATGGACTATAAAACGGTTGGCTACGATATCCAAACTGAAAATGTTGAACTCATAGATCATATACTATGGATAGAGCCACGGTTATACCGTATGTGTAACGAGGGCTTGAAGCTTACTGTACATGCGCTCCTTTCTTTTTTTTTTTTGGCGGTAATATCTTATCATTCTAAACACTGTTTATATCTAAGTAATGAACAATCTAACTATTAGTATTATCTACATCTGAGCAATCACGTATGCGCAGAAGTGACATGCCCTTTTGACATAACAATGTATGTTGGCTTCACGTTTTATGCTTATAGCTCTATCCATAGTATATGATCTAAGATTAATATGATTTATTAAACTGTATTTATCACTAAATGTTTGAAAAAATTGAAACTCAAATCTACGAATTTTTCATACATATAATCAATGCATTATCAATCAATCGTTTTTCCGTAAAATTTAAATTTGCCAGGTAAAAATTCAGTCAGTTATGGAAACGGGTATTTGTCCTTTGATATAGTTTTCGGGCAAGTTACTGACGGTGGGTACAAATCCTGTTGTCGTACACCACTTGGACGGATGTGTTTAAGTCTTTAAGATGTGCCGGATTTAGTGTTGAAATTGAACATAACGTAGGAACCATTTCGTTCGAAATTCCTATCACATTGTTCGTCTCTTATAATTTGGTATTATACCTAATATATTTTATTTGAAAACAGTAATAAATAAGTATTTAAATATTTGCTTAGCATTTTAATAAAATCTTTAAATTTGCAAGTGATATTTTGTCAAGTAAAGATGGGGAATAAAATTAACTTTATTCAGTTAGAAAAAAGTTTAAAAAAATGTCAAACTACATAATACGTATCTGTGTCATATATTGCCCTAGTATTTTTATTTATACAAATATGTACTTAACAAGATGCTGAAAACTAAATAATTTAAATTATAGACAATTGTTACCTTAACATAATTTAAGATAAATAATTTTAGTTGAATTGCAAAATAAATAATAAAATTATATTTTATATCCCCCTCCGATTACTGTAAGTCCTAATAATTTATGTCAAAGTTAGTGATATTACTAACAATTATATCGAATAAATATACGAATATATAGTATTTATAATCAATGAGTATACCTATATAATTTTCTAATCTCATTATAATATACCTTTATCATACTCGTATTTTCAATGAAATACGAATAGGCAGTAGGTGTACATATACAGCTGGGTTCCCACGACTCGTGTAGTTGGCGAATATTCGATATATAATACTTGCCATGTCGTGGGAACGGAGTACTCGTACGAATATTCGGTATTCGGTACTCGCTATTCGTTATTTGCCACCTTCCCGCAAATTTTCGGTAAAAATCACACGAGTCAAAGGAAATTTTATTGCTTAAATATACGATATTCATTGGATCATTCCCACGACGCGACGAATTTTTTCCACTTGGTTGATAAATGTTTGTTATCACTAATAGTTATCAGTTATCAGTATTGTGTTATCAATTTATTAGTGTTGTTTATAGTAAGTTCATTATATTAGTGCATTTTATAGTGCATGTTCATTACGGGTAACACATTGTAATTATTTTAAATGATAACTAAAGTAAATTATAATTTATAATACGATTGTAATTCGATATGGACTGGTCAAATGAAATGTGTCTGGAGTTTTTAAAAATTGTATGAAGGACAACTATCGATTTGGAACCCAAAACATCCCACTCACAAAAACCGGAACGTAGTAAACGATGGATGGGTAAAAGTTCAAGACGGACTAAGTTTTGAATGCTCAATAGCAGAATTAAAAAATAAGAAAGACTTCTTGACGGCTAGTTTTAGACCATTATTAAGCAAGGTGAAAAGTAGCATGAAAACAGGAAGTGGAGCAGATGAAATATATAAACCAAAAAGTCACAAAACATTTATCATTTAGTAAAAGCTGCAGCTTATTACCATGATTCAAGACATGATATGGTGCACATATAGTTTTATCAAAATAAAACAATTTATCCATAGATTTACATTATAGATATTTATGATTTACCGTAAATCTCAAAAGTATCGATAGGCGCGTGACGATCGTTGGTCCTACGTCGAATAATTGCATTTATAAATACGACTCGTGGGAATGGTCTCCTCGGCTATTCGGTTAAGTTGACGAATATTCGGTTATTATTCGTCAAATATACGAATCGTGGGAACCAAGCCTTATTAATATCTCGAACGACTAAATGTTTTGCCCGCTAGAATTGTATTTTCCGTATATAATTGATATCCATTTATAGGCTGATATTTCTTATCACGCGGATATAATACATAATAACAGAAAACCACAATAATTTATTTTATACGTACCTAATTATTTCTAGATCTTCATTTTTGAGAATTCGACGAAAAAACAAATTAACTTAATTGCATGATATTGATATTTAGCTATAAAGACAAATACAAATAATACAAATTTTAACCAAATAAGTTAATAATTTAAAAACGAAAATAATTAACTAGTAAAGTTGAATAGTTAAAAAAAAAATAACTTTTTAACTTAAATTTAACTTTTTGACAAGTTAATGCCTACTTGTGTATGTATTGTTTATTTAAGTATCATTTTTATTTCACAAACTGTGCGCATGTGGTTTCACAATGAAACACGAAACATCACTACAGTGACATTAAGTGGCATACATATTAAATTACTCTTAGTAAATCAATGACAGGATTTTTGGGCTTAAGTCGCTTATATCATCTTAAGTTAATATTTTCCATTTATTTATTTTCATGTTGGGACTCACCGGGTGCCAGTTGACAAAAAAAAAGTTTATCCAAACTGTTGTATTGCGCGCATCCGACGAGTCTTGTTTGGATTACCTTCAACGTAACATTAAGATCAATGGAGGCCAGAGGATGATTTTGTTTTTGACTCATCAAACGAATCTATTCTGTAGGAAAAGCTAAACAATCGAACTTTTCACATCAAAAAAGATGGTTATTTGTTTTGTTCAAGCTATTTCATATTGTCCCGTATATCGCTCGTCATTTCTTGAATAAAATACGAACGCAGTTTTCAACCACACGCGTAGAGCAAATTAAAATGAAATCAAGAGCGAAATAATACTGCGGCTCTTCTCTCCTTTCGATCATCGCAAGTTTTCTAATACAATGACTCGAATTCAATACGTTCCCGTACAATTATTTAATGTTGCTTATGACTTTGGACGCACTTTTTACTACAATATTGAAAGTATACTAGTGAGTTCAGAAAAATAGGTCGAGGATGGTCAAGACTCACCGACAATAAAATCAAGATGCTCAGACTACAGGAGAGTGCTTGCTAGTGGGTAAACTGGAAGACAATTTATGGTCACAGAGGTGAGTATAAAATTTTCAGTTGATTATTTTTAGGATTTGGTCTTTTTGAATTTTAATACAATATTGTTAAATTGAATATTTGAGATTAAGAGAAGGCTATTTAATTTTTCGTCCATGTTTATGATAACTTCACTTATTTAAAAAATGTTTTGCCAGACAAAAAAGCACGTATTGGGAAATAAAATCATAACCGATTTAATGTGAAATTATTTATTGATTATATGGATATCGTAACTGTTTAAAATAATATTATCGATCGGCTTCGATCATTTTTTGTTTTGGATTTTTTTCATATTTCGCACGTGAAAAAGCTATGTCACGTGTCCCTAGAAATGTTGTACTACGTATGAATAATAATATTTATTATATACTATGTCCGGGTAAATGCGTTACAAATAATAAAAATAAAATCGACGATTGGAGGTTTACGAATAAAAACACAAAGACTTCTATGATGGAAGTGTCATTTTAAATCATGGATAAATTCGTTAGTGTACGTCAAAAAATGCGATGACAAAATGAAATTGTGTGAAAAGATTGAATATTCCACAGTTGATAATAAATAAATAAATAAATAAATAAATATATATATATATATATATATATATATATATATATATAAAGAAATCACCAAAATCCATTTATAAGTAAAAGAAATAAATGTCATTTTTTTTTCATCAACTTATGAACATTTACGAAAAATTGACGTGAATTCACATAATTTATTTTTGTTATCATAACCACGGTCATGTTACACACAAATCACAAACCGTTGTGACAATGACACAACTGCGTATGACCTATACTCTATAGCACTTACATTTATCGTTTGTCGCATATTGCTAAAAATGAAACATTAAAGACGTTTGTCTCACATATGGCATCTTATTTTTATATATTTGTATTAAATCCAGAAACTTACAATAACTGAAAATAAGCGTCAGAAATATTCAAATAAAATTTGAAAAAAATTAGACGCAAACATTTCAAAATCTAAAAAAGTGAACATTAATTTGTAGTGTCGTCGATGATTCCCTTGTTTTGAATGTCGAATGGAATGCATGTTCGTCTTCCTTGAACGCGCTTCGGCGGTGGATTTGCGAAATTGTCAATATCAGCGTGTTTTAGGGCAGTAGTTCCCGTTGTCTATGCCGTACTTGTCTGTTCATTCATCTCTATTTGATCGCACCAATACATTTGAATATACAGTATCGACGTATATTACGGACCAAAAAAAAAAAAAAAAAAACAAAACAAAACAAAACAAAACACTAGTGAAACGTGAGCGCACTCCTGGATTTAACGACGCATCGTCACCGAAACCGTTGTTTATCGATTGCGGTGACCGTATACTACGTACATACACGTGGCATACCCGTTTTTTTTTTTTTTTTTTTGTATACGACACAACGACGCGCACACGTCCCCTGCTGCCACTACCATTGCGTTAAGCATCCTCAAAATGCTCGCAAATAATAACAATTACCCTTTATTCCTGCGAGACCTACGCCCTTTGTGAATACGTGCGGGATGAATGCGCTCGCGTAGGTATTATTATTGTTCCTTCCACATACACGCACGTGTTTATTATACTCCCTTTGACATTACTTCCTATAACAATTTCACCTGTTCTCGCCGTTAAATTTCTTACTTATTACCACCGGTGAATATAATTCGCAATGTAATTTTCGTTAGTTATTTATTCCTTAACTTTTCTTTGTTTTCAATCAGTTGTTTTAATTTATTCAACGCTATGCGCTTACGTTCCTACAAAAGTAATATGAATGTGGGTTTGTTCCACTGATTTGCTAATAAAACCGCCAAGAGGTTACGTGATGAATCGTGACGAAACGAAAAGACGACCAATTATTTGTATGTGCATTCGTACTGAAGCACGTATACATTTACACAGGGAATACACGACCCTCGTTAAATAACAACAGAATTAATAGCAATAAATAACATCTAATTGTCATTATATAATTCCAATAATGATGGTGAGTTTCCAAAAATATTTAATTAAACACGCAAAACTACACTGAACAACAAGACGCGTTAAAACAATTAAATGATCCAAAACAATCAACAATATGAACAATCCCGGAACGGCGCAGTGAAAAAACATTGTCTTTATCGGTAAGGTAACGATCAATATGAATAGTCAGATTTTATAAGTGGTTCAGACGAGGAATGAAATAGGAAAGATCCAAAGTAGCATTTGTATTTGTTTTATTTTTTAGAACAAGAAATACCCTTCTACTCTTCTTCAACTTTAGTTATTGACAATATGCCATACTGTTTTGAAATGTATGCCACATATTGAGTTGTTTGGAGCTCTCTCATTAAAAATATTAATTTTATTATTATTATCACAATAGTTGCCATAAAATGTTTTGTTATTTTATCTTGGCTCCAATATAATCATGTCAAAATACTCATCCTTGTAGAAAAAACCAATGACGAGACATGTTGTTTTTCAAAAAATATTTAACCTTTTCATCAAAAGTAATTGTTGAAATATATACATTACACACTTATAACTAGATAGACAATAGTATGACTACCAATATGTTTTGGTTGTATGTGCCATAATATGCATATCATTAATATCTCTTATTTTTCTTTTTTCTTTTTTTCTTTTTTTTTTTTTATCACAAAAACCAGTCTTGAATTAAAAATGTATATAAATATAGCTACAGGTTCATATTACGTGACTTACATTTTTAATGTCATCGAATGTTTTGAAGAGAAGGAGCTTTAAGCTCTCATTGTAGAAATATTAAAGTGGTGCCAACACGTCGTGCTCTCTAACACCAGTAACTGTAGGAACATAACCGAGTTCATGGATAAAGCCCTTTTGAACCCAAGTGGAGAAAAAACACGATTTTAACTTGTCATTTCGAGAAGGTTCATTGAAGCTGTTAACGCCGGGGGACGTACGTAAATGAAACGACAAAACTAAAGGTCCCCCCTTATGTAAGACGTAAAAACTAGAAAATCGTGATAAATTTAGTGATGAATAAAGACTATAATGGAAATACAATGAAACGAAAAGTTCTATAATTGGCCCAAAAGATTTTGTGGCGGTTGTTCCACATGCTTAAAAACACTATTGAGAAGAGAGAAAAATGTACACTCAAAATACCATCTACATGTGATTTCCGATCTAAAGAGTTATACAACTTTTGAACAAAGTTAAATGAAATAAAGAATTTCTCCAGGAAAAAAAAATAAACGCCTATGTATTACCAATAGACCGTTTTACTTAGAATCAAGAATTAACATTATAGTTATTCGTGAAAAACAATTTTCTAAATATGTATTTTTTATTTTTCAAGAGTAGGCCCAAGTAAAGAAAATGGATCACAAATATTTTAGGCCGCTTCAAGAATTCAGGTTTTTTTTAAAAACATCTATACCAAGAATTTTATTTTGACCATGAACTAAATGGTCGAATGACAAACTTCCACATCTTATCACTGATAATTTATCAGATTTTATATGGTCAGAACATTGGACTAATATTGCATTTATATATTTTACTGATATATTTTGTGATTATATATTTACAAGAATGAATAAATAATACTCAAAACAATATGTGTTTATCGTCAACACTTCCAAATAAAACATCACGATCTAAAATTTGTTTCTTGCATGGTCACAGTGCACTCAAAGGAACATACACGAATTCTTGTTGGAAATTCACAAAAACTCCAATTTAAATAGCAACTCTTTATTTAAAAGTTTGGTGCGTTAGCCCAAAGTCAATTGTTGTGAGCAAAGTTATAAGTATAATACATTTTTTATCTTCTAGTTGTAATGTCTAAAGTTACTCCGTAAACTATTCTAAGTGTTCGAATCGATCACCTGAATCCGAGACGAGACTGTATTATATACTTTTCCGTAAAATAAATTGAATGCTGAAAACTAGAGTCAAAATGTAGCCCAACCGTTAAACTGCACGCAACACGAAAAACTTCCTATAACTTTTCAGCGTTTTTATGAATAAATAATTCAAAATTATAATATTTTAGAGAATTCAATCGTACAGGGTACAATATCAACTATCAAAAAAAAAAAAAAGATAAATGCATATTGGTATATATATGTATAGTAATAAATGATTGTTAATATTGATGTGACTTAGCACTGTGTTGATTGAATACATTGAATGACTAAACTACTAGTTGATACGTTCCTGAGCTAAGTTAACCTAAGCATATTTATCTGAATACGATATTAACATAATCTTTAATTGATACATTTTTTAAGGGAAAACATTACAATGATTAGATTTAATTTTATATTTTGAGTGAGGCGAAAAATGGAATGGTTTTACAATGATGTTTATTTTTATTTTTTTCTGTGAACACTTGTTTTTCATAAAGTCTAAAAGTGTCTTTCAGAAATGTAATGGATTAAACATTGAATGCAGATTGTACTTTATACGGGTCATATCGTCTTTCGATAGTTTTTTTCAGACGTGTGGAAAAACTACTGAAAAAACCGAATAAAAACTGTAAAATTTTTCGTAAATGACTCTTTCACGAAATCGATTTTAGGATTTTGGTTTTTGAGTCATAATACATAAAGTAATGTTGCACGAAACTTGGAATTTCAACCATTTAAAAATGTAATAACTTTATGGCTAAAAAGATAACTTTACTAATACCTTGTTTTTCTAAAGGTTTATATCTAATAAAATTTTTAATATTTGAAAATTTGTTTTAAAAATGTAACATGACAATACTCATTCACTTAAATAACGCCACTAAAAAACCGTAGGTCAAGATTTTATTGAAATGCATTTTAGTAAATAATAACACAATTTTTATGGAATTGACTGTTTTTATGTCAAATTTAAACTTTAAATGATTATTAAAAAAAAAAAGATAATAGCCTATACTATAATTATGACACTTCCGGTATAAACAGAATAATTGTTAAAAAAATACATTGAACGGTCTTAACAGATTTGATAAAAAAACATACTGTCAATTAAACTAAAAACAGTTCAATTTTTAAATGAATTATTGATTTGTATACTGAGACTTGGCTTGAATCTTTGACATAAAAAAAATATGTATAACTTCTTTAAAATTCAATACACTCATCTGTATTATATTGTACAAGGAACGAAGAATGCCCATTGGTGCAAAGTACGTCCTCTTCGATCGAATAAACATGTTTCATATTTACGAAAAATGTTAGCAATAATACAACAACTATGAAACAAAACAATTATTTTTGATTATTTGAATATTTACAACTTTATACCCGAATAATCACATTCCTAAAATTGAAATGTCCCAACCAAAAACTTAGCATCTGAATGTAAATCACAACGATCACGTTACAAATACACACATTTCTTTTAAAAACGTTGAATAATAAAATCTTAACGTCAAGAGTAAGTTTGCAAAAGAAATAGTAAATATTTGAACATTATGGTTGTAAAAATTGTAATATAGATAAACTTAAGAGACGTGAAAGTTCTCGAGTGTGTCTAACAAAGAGATATAAAAACATGCATTTTGACTTTGTGTTTTTGAGATCAAGTTCAATACGACTTTTCAGAAAGTCATTTTACTTTGAGACTAGAAAAAAGATATATCTATACTAAACATATTAAATATTATATATATACGTATTTAGTATATATTGTAAGTGTGCAAGCACGGAGGACTTTTTTCTTCGAGACGATTTTCTCCACATACTTCTGGTGTATGTATGTGTGTGTGTGTGTGTGTGTGTGTGTGTGTGTGTGTGTGTGTGTGTGTGTGTGTGTGTGTGTGTGTGTGTGTGTTTGCTGCGTTATGGGTGTATATGTTACGCCGAATTTATGAAATTGCCGATTTCACGAAATCGGCAGAAAAATTGCCGATTTCATGAAATCAGCAATGCTGTTGCCTAATACGTGAAATCGGTAATTTGGCTACCAAATTCACGAAATCGGCAAATTTTGATTGCTGGTTTCGTGAATTAGGCAGACTTTTTTCTGCCGATTGCATGAATTCGGTAACACATTATTATGATATAATTACAAATTGTGACATATAAATAAACAATAATTGCACACGTGCTGATCGGCATTACCCCGCCGTAATTATTATTACCTATGATGATAGATGATATGATACGTACGAGCACTTTATCTTGATTACTGAGGCCTTTTTATTGCTTTGATAAAATAATGTAGTAACTACAAACATTACCTACATAGCTACATGTTTAATGTTCAGTCTTCGATTCATCTGTTGAACTAGCTAACAGTGTGTAAAGTGCGAAAGGATAACGGCTCTTTAAGTGCGCTTACGTAGTGAAATTAGTATTTTAATTATTCTTGAGTAACTATGGACTCTAAATGGACATCAGAAAGAGATGCCGAAGCTGTAAAAATTTTAACTGATGACGCTTCTATAAATAAAGACAGACGGTATTACCATGTCCGTGAGAAATTTGATGTAATCGAGGTAGCTGGCGTTCGACGAGTGCGACGGAAGCGCGATCAACGTATTATGGCAGTAATCGATACTTTCCCTAGTATTATTCGTGATATGCATGTGGCCAGTGGACATAAAGGTGAGACGAAAACTCACAAAAAAATAATGGAACACTATTCTAATATTACAATGGCTGCTGTAAAAGCTTATATAGCTAATTGTGAAAGGTGTGCGGAAAAATCAAAAAAAAAATGTACGCGAGGCGTTGTTGTACGGCCTATTTTATCTTCTTCTTTAAATGAACGAGGACAAGTAGATCTGGTCGACTTTCAAAGTTTACCTGACGGTGATTTTAAATTTATTCTTCATTATAAAGAACATTTGACTAAGTTTTCATTTTTCCGGCCTCTAAAGTGCAAAAAGGCTTCGGAAGTAGCGAAAGAACTATTAAACATTTTTTTGACGTTTGGTGCCCCTCATGTTCTGCAGTCCGATAATGGTCGCGAATTCACTGCCAGTATTATAACAGAATTAGCATCATTGTGGCCCGATCTAATACTAGTAAACGGACGGCCACGGTATCCACAAAGCCAAGGATCTGTAGAAAGAGGTAATTGTACGCTGAAGGATTCACTGGTGGCGTGGATGCGAGACAACAAAACTGCAGCGTGGAGTTACGGCATCGCCTTTGTACAATGGGGTGTTAATACCACATACCACGAAGCCATAAAGATGACTCCATATGAAGCAGCCTTTGGCCAAAAACCACGGATGGGACTAGCAACAAAAGTACCTCGTCAATTATTGGAAAATATAATGACAGGTACACTTGAAGAGGATATGTTGGACTTTCTTTTAGATCCAATTACTACATCTACTCCTACCACTCCTGAATATAAAAGCAATGAGGAGATACCAATCAATACTGAAGTGAGTAATAATGTTAAAATAAGTATGGACTGTACATTTTATAAATATTTATAATCGATATCGAAAATTTTATTTTACACAATATACGATATTACCGACAAGCGTATTAATGACATTTATGACGATAACAATATGAAGATAAACACAAATTTCTTCATTATTATTATTATTTTTAAATAAACGATAAATTTTTAAAAATTTATAGCACTCATATCTCTAGTAATATACATGATATTATATTCATATTTTTATTAATTAAATAATTAAAACGTAATATTTTTTATAGACAATGGATTTAAAGCTTACGCAAGATACAGAAAAAGTATTAGAAGTATTAGAAGCTGACAATACTGCGTGTTTGCAGCATAATATTACTCCCGTAAATAAAATTCAGCAAAAACTCGAGAAATTAATAAAGACCACGGAAAAAATTTTGGATATTGAAAGTAACACCGACAAAGTAAGGCTATTCATAAAATTTAAATTAAATTATTAATTATCAATTTATATATATATTTTAGAGTTTTGAATCCACCAATGCGAAACTCGATCATCCTGCTCTTACACGACGCAGCATTGCAGCACAAAATTTAAAATGTCAAGCAGACAGAATGGTAAACAGAGGTAAAGGCATCCTCCCTCCTTTAAAAGTTGGTGACAATGTACTGGTGTCAATACCGTCGGTGGATCGAGGACGGGGAGATGCAGCCAACCTACTTTCAGTTATTGTAGAAGAAAAAGATGGAAAATTTCGTATAGGGACTAAAGAAGGGATTCTAAGCACATGGCTGGAGCGGAACAGTTTGGCAGCTACAAAGTACTGTTCCCTGACGACTGCAGACGTTCAAACAAATGAATATTCGTTACGAGAACTCGTTAGATTGGGGTCAGTTGGTACTGGGCAAGGATATCGACGTTGTACCTGTCGTACGAATTGCACATCTAAAAAGTGCACATGTAAAAAAAATGATATGTTGTGTAATTCGGCGTGCCACCCCGGCCATAGTTGCCAAAATGTTTAAACATATTTTTCATATTAAAACATTAAACATTATTTTTTAGAATTTCCGTAATTTTCTTTACTTTTTTTATACATTAAAATTTTATTTTATTATACTCCCGGTGTTTTACACATTTATTAAAATTGAATTATGTTTAACAATTTTTTTTAAGAAGAATTTTGCCTTTTTTTTTACTTTTTTATATAAGTACTTTTAAATAATTATTACAATTTGATTTTATTATATTTCTTGTGTTTTACACATTTATTAAAATTGAATTATGTTTTATAATTTTTCATGAAGGGTCTTGCCGATTTCACGCAATCGGCAGTATTATGCACTTTGAGTTGCCGATTTCACGTATTAGGCAACAGCATTGCTGATTTCATGAAATCGGCAATTTTTCTGCCGATTTCGTGAAATCGGCAATTTCATAAATTCGGCGTAACATATATAGCATCGATGCCGTTGACGACGAAGACAAGTCACGTGAACATGAAAAGTGGGAGAAAAGGTAGGTTTTTATGCTGATCGTCAGGCGTCATGGCTATGTTACAGAAAAGGGATCCGGTGACAGGGAAATAGTTGATGGGTGAGAGAATTGGGTAGCAGCAGGAGAAAAGCTAGAAAGCAAACTTAAATTAATAAAAACCGTACGGCTAGTGTGCAAACCAATGACGTTGACTAAGTATTTAGGTTTTTCCCCGTTCATTATTGATCTCAGTATATGAATGTGTGTGTGTGTGTGTGTGTGTGTGTGTGTGTGTGTGTGTGTGTGTGTGTGTGTGTGTTTGTGTGTGTGTGTGCGCGCGTGTGTGTGCATGCGTGGGTTAGAGCGTGCATACGTGTCTACGTGTCCATTTGAGATACTTTCACCCTTGATTTTACATCTCTTTCTCGTCAGGGCCACAGTGAGACTCTAATGCACCACTCGCGATAATTAAAACACAAACGTAATATTGTTACACCAGCACACACGTTGGCACGCGTATACAAAATCGTACGTGCCTTGCGTGTACAACCATGATTGCGGCTACGCTTACGGGTGCATTGAAAAACTCGACGTGAATGTGACCGCGCTTAACGAGGCGCACACCTATAATACGCGCGCGCATTCTACTTCGTGTCATTACGCCGAAGCTGGAAAACTATCAACCCCGCCTTGGAATGGCGCGAGTGTTATTATAACAAAATCTTGCTACAGAGGTACCCGGGAGACTGAGAACAATGTGATACGAATTTTTATAAAACACACACACACATACTATGTTGAGAATCATTGTAATATTTTTACGATTTAAAATACGTGGTGTGACGGGTTTTTATTATTAGTCTTATTAATCTTTTTTTGTTGTTGACTTGAACGTTTCCCATTCGAGAGACATTGCTCACTTGATAAAGCTCGCAAGGATGGCGAGATAATAACATTGTGACGACGAAACTTATACTCCTCCAAAATTTTTACAGATTTTTAGTCACCTGCACTTGTTTACGTCATTGTCTCTCACACGTTACGGAGTGGAATATTGTAGACAAAATAGGAAAAACTCATTCGCACCTTGACTTAATATACGTATCATCTAGAACACTCGTGTACGCAAAAGATATTCTGCAAAATATCTCTGAAGTACCCCTTCTTGCATTAAGTTTGTCTTGAAACCATGAAAAAATGTATGTTTTCCATTGTGAAGTAACTTTAATTTAACTGCTTGATAATAACTTTCCGTTATAACTGGGAATTTTCACTTAAAATATGTCTTTTTATTAAAAACATAATTTTTTGTTTTCGAATCTACTATTTATTTATTTATTTATTTATTTAATAAATTTAATGGGTTTGAACTCTTGTGTACGAAATTTCTAGTTAAATATAGTATAGATTATTAATCATTAAATTGTTATATAATATTATAAACAGACAAGCAGAATATTAATACTATGAAGTATCAACGTTTAACACATCATTTATAAATAATGGTGTTAAAATGACACATTATTTACTAAAATTATTTAAGAGAATATAATTGGTATTAAGGTTTTAAATGGGATACATTGGTGTTCATCTGAATAAAACAAGAAAAAAATTAATTTTTCAGTGGCATATTAGAATTAAACTTTTTTAGAAATCTTTTGACACAAAAAAATTTGTTAGATTTGATATAATGTGTTTTTTTTCTATGTATGTTATCGCTCTTGTTGGGTACAAATGATCGTTCAAAAATTTTATCTAGCTTAACTAACAATTTAGAAAAATTTCCAATGATCGTTAGGCCAGATTTTTTTTTTTTTTTTTGATATATGGATTTAAAGTTCAAATGTTAAGGCAAATCAATAATGAAGTGTAAATTAATATTATTTTTCAAAACAAATTATACAATTTGGAATTTCAAATCCAGTAATTTTTTTTACAAGTATCTTTGCCACATATATTTCTAGCACGCCAAAGTTCAAGTTTCATAAAAATTATTTCAATAAGTAACTTTTTAAATGCGCTTAAAGTCGAATTTTTTACGTACATTTTCAGTTGTATTTTAATTTTCATATAATACAATTTTTAGTTTTTGGTTATAATATCTAAATATTTTATACGATCCTCTTTATAAGTAACCTCAGCTATATTTACATATTTTGTAGAAATTGAATGTGTTATTTTTTTAATATGATAGCCATTTTTCAATACACTAAAATGTAGCATTTTTACATTATTTTTAGTGATAGTATAATTATAATTGAATTCTTCTTTTAAATAGCTAACTATACGTCTACAAATATTTACATTTTACATAACAATTATTATAAGTATATTATTTATTGATATAAATGAAAAATATGGATATACCTTGTTTTGCAACCAAATCATTATTTTTTTCCTATATTTAAACTAAAAAACAATTTAAGGTGACAATATAACCATTAACATTACAAAATGTACGTACTTCGCCCAATGGGATATTCATCGCTCCTTGAATAAGTTAATGGGAATATATTGAATTTAAAACAAATGGTAGGTCATTTCGTTAGTAACACAACTCTAAGGTAAGTTTCAGAATCAAAATATACCATATGAATTGACTTATTCTTTCAAATAAATTGTTTAAGTTGAAAACTGAAGGAAAAATAGTTTATAACGTAATTACGTATAATAATTTACTTAAAAGCTTAAAAAACCCCCTTCGTCATGATTTTTGAAACTTGTTCAGTATCGTTAGGGAAGTGTATGAGTAAAGTCATAATACATTTTCAAAATTTCGTGTCGAATAATAAAAATTTACTAAAATAACAAACCCTCAAAGTACCATCTAAATAAAATTTCCGATTTATTGAGATGCTTGATGAATTTTTCGGATTAAGTTAAGTTGAGCACAAAGTGTCTTCAGATAAAAAAAAAATTAACATCATTGTAAAACCATAAGATCCTTCGCTTCACTCAGAATCTAAAATTGCAGGTAGCAAGTTATTGCACAGTAAACTGTAGAACAGACATCTCCATTTTTATGAAATTGACTTATCTAATGAATACACATAACATCCCGTTATTGCATCTAAATGCAGAAAAATTATTCTTTATCAGAAAACGTTAAAAAGTGCATTTCAAAAAAAGGGGAAATAGCCACTTCTTGCACTGGATCCTTCAAATATAATATAATCGATACGGATTTTTTCAGTTATTATCTCAATACCTTATACTTGAAACATAAAAATGGCATCAATTGTTCATCATTAGATTTCTCATTTTTAAATGCATTACTATTTGAGTTTTGCTCAGAATCATTTCCCGAAACCAATGATTTTTCATTGATTTCAAATTTAAATAAAAGCATAGGGCATATATCATTTACTAATCGTAAAAGTAGCGTAGCTAAAGTTTTTTCAATGTATGACAAAGTTAAATCGATTCTTGTCCTACAAGTGAAGAGTACCTATGGTGATAAAAATGTATGTCACACTTTTTTAAAATAATTTTACTAGCAATTCAAAATGTAAATGACCAATAATAATAATAATTAATAACATAATTATATTATTTATTATTTTATATTATATTATACACAATTATTAATATAATATT
Organism: Therioaphis trifolii; assembly: GCA_027580255.1. Classification (NCBI taxonomy): domain Eukaryota; kingdom Metazoa; phylum Arthropoda; class Insecta; order Hemiptera; family Aphididae; genus Therioaphis; species Therioaphis trifolii. The sequence continues at coordinate 32,634,533 of CM050404.1, read as the reverse complement.
AATTCATCACGTTTTACAGATTTAATAAAATATTTTCAAATGGTGAACTGTATTTATTGTTTTGTACGTACAATTTGTATTTAATTGTTTTCATTAATACATTTCCTATTACAACTTCATCAATAGTATTTATTTAAACCAATCTTAAAAACAGATTTTTTTTTTCAAGTACTTTTGACGCTTTTACAGAAATAAGAACATTTTTCTATTACAAGGAGCAATTTTTTATTTACTTTTTTATACAATAAGTTTTTATTCATTGAATATTATACAAAATGTATTGTCATAAAAATAAGTATCAAAACAATGGACAAATATAGCTAGTGACTGAAAAACAATACTCACTGTTGCACAAAATCAACTAATGAAATTTCAAGTACACATTTTTCACAAAAAATGTATTTAATAACGATAGAATTTTAATCTTTTTGAATTAAAATTCTTATTTACGAACATAGTTATGGGCTGCGACAAAAAGTGCAAAAAAAAAATGTGATTATTAGAAACGAAATTTTTTATTTTTTTTTAATTGTTATTTTAAGGTACTGCCATTTGGAATCAGGCCAAATTGTCAACAATACGAATGTAAATTATATATACATTTGACCCATCTGTTAAATTTAATTATATCGACTTCTTGGTCAACTACCAATAATTTTTATAAAAGTCTTTGGAACACTTTTACTTTGATAACCAACAATTGAATAACAATATCATTATCTATACTGAATCGAATAGAAAGAGAGCGGATAATATCGGTTTTGCATCGGATATTTATTTCTTTTTATTTTGTATAATAATACACGCAGTGGTATAAATCATTGAAATGTCTCGTAAGTCATTAATATTGTTAAAATAAAAATGTACAACAAATCGTATTTTGAGGAATAATTTGTTTTCAATTTGCAGTAGTTTTCAAAGAATCATGAAAAAAAAAATCAACCAGGAAATAATGAAAAACATAAAATCATAGTGATATAATATAATTATTTTAATAATGAAATCGATTTATGTCCTTCTGTGTGAATTAAAAAATGAGCTACCTTAAACAGTGTTTTCATTTGGTTTGATTATTGACAATTTTAATGTTGTAAATGTAAAAATGACAAGTACATGATACTAATGTCTGATTAATACCGGTTTGATTCGAACAATCAGAAACTTGGTGATATTTTTTGATTTATCTAATATTATGTTACGTAAACCTAATATTATGGTATATCATTTTATATAAAATATTACATTTTTATCTATATTTGAAACTACTTGTATTGGTTGAAAGTCTTATAATTTCAAGTTACAGCATAATTAATTTACTTCAGTAAGCATGGTTTCAAATTGAAATCGAAACATAACTGCTTATTAAATACCCATAAACGATGTCTGATATAAATGTGGTAGCTAAAAAGTATACGTCAAATGTACTAAAGTAAACATTTATATGAATAGGTAGTTATTTTTTGTAATAATTTAAAGTTTAATTTTGTTAACGTTTGTAGAAACTTATAACTAATAATAATGTACATGCCGTGTTTTCAAAATGGCAAAAGGAAGATTACTCCAGTACTTTGGACCACATTATAATATAATATTACCCTAGGATCTAGTATTTGTCACCAAACTAGAACTAAATGACAAAGTTTTTGAGTCACTAAGACGTTACAAATTATACGCCATATTGTACGTTGTAGACGACTCTACAGTAAAAGATAATTTCAGAGAAGTCGATTACATATTTCATGGATTTATAGTCATTAAAAACTAATAGCTTTTACTGCATTAGCGTATTTTTCATACTGAGATAATTTAATTTAGTTTTTGTAATGACGAGTATTTTCGATCAGGAGACTCTCGTTGGCATTCAAAATAATCATTAATTAATATTGAGTATTATTTTTCTTCATTTTTTTCTTATAGTCATAATTATAATTAGAGAATATTATTTCAAACGGTCGATCTAGTTGTATACACCTCAAAAGAAAACATTTAATCCAATTATTTTTACTCGAAAAATACTTCTTTTTTATTTCTGATTAATCGTTCAAGTTAAAATTTTACTTTATTTGACTGCCCAAAATACTTTCAAACTTTCATTTTTAAAATGTCCATTAGAGCGAAAAAAAACAGAAAAAAAAATTAAATTTATTTTTATATTATTATCAATATATAAAAATATATTTATATACACGGTAATTCAAAAAACGTGCTCACCCCCTTTTTTGGTAAGCTGAACAATTTTAACACAATATTTAAACTTGTTTTTATTTACTTTAAATATTCAATTTATTTCACCTAAACTTTAAAGACAAGTTAATTTTACGCTTGAACACGAAATACAATGTGGAAAAATAGCGTGTGCAAATTTAACTGTAAAGTGACAACTGATAATTAATATAATAACGATATGGGTTATATTTATTATCATTGCCATACGTTTGTTATATAATCTATAACCGTGGGTTACGGACAAAAATATACTTCATTTATGATAGTATAATTTGTTGATAAGTTGCTAATACATAATTTCACCGACAATATCGAAAGGATTGATGCATGTTATTACAGGTGTCCTTAATAAATCAATACGAATAATTCATAAACTATTCGTCCGAATTTTGATTTCAATATATCAAAATGTACAGAAAAATGTTTTGGACAAATTTCCGAGGTAAAAAAGGGGGTTGTCATTTGAAAAAAAAAATTTCTATGCCCACAGGATACACTAAAGGATACACAAAAAAAAGTAGCGGAAAACATAGCCCTTATGGTAACTTGAACATTCAAAAAAAAAATTCAAATTTTTGCATTTTTGCGACCAAAAAAGGGGGTGAGCTCGTTTTTTGAATCACCCTGTATAATAAAATAGTAAAATATAAACTCGATTACTCGATTGGAAAGTTATTAATTCTAAAATAGTTGTTGAACTGCAGACGAATGCGGAATTACAGACTTCATCATCTACATCGTCTTTTTGAAAACGAAATCTTTACAGCCGATCTTTGAAAACGGCTAGTGCCACAAAACTTCCTTCCCTGAGTTCACTCTGTGTCTATGATCACACCATCGATTGTTCCTTGAAAACCCTTCAATCATCACGCGAACGTAGTCACAAAGGCCTCTTTTTTCAACGAAACAACGCAGTAACATTACTATATGTAGCGTGCTTAGAGTTTTAGTTCGGTTAAGATTTTTACCTAAGATTGATCTTAGACCCAGTGGAAAGTTATCTGTAATTTAATTTGTTAATAACATCAACATTCAAACACGCAAAACAATTATTTTCGATTCCTATTTGTATATTTGCCTTCAATCTTACAATCTTGTGTGTATTAAATAAATATGAAAATGTTTTAATATTAAAAAATTGTATTTGTTATTAAAATAAATTATATTATCATTTCCGAAAAAAAAAAAAAAAAACGAAACAATATTCATAGGTACACCAACAATAAAATAACAATTGTTTTTGTTATAACGTATCACCACGAACTATGATAGTACACATTAAATGTAATTTGGGAATTTCCATTTTAGAAGTCTCTTATGAAAAATGTATATAATATTATATAATATTAATCAACCTTCAGCAATAAAATGAAAAATATTTTGTATACAGTTAAATTAATTGTAAAGTTTGATGCTTTGTATTAATTTTTATGATTGGTAAAAAATTATTTTTATGTTTTAACATGTATTATATTCAGTATAAATATAGAGTTTATAAAGATTTTTAAATATAAAATAATTTAATCAAAATTATAAAAAAAGAATTTGAAATTTGAAAAATATTTCAAATTTGTATTAAACCAATACCAATAAATAAATTCAGTTTGTATTTATAAAAAAAATATACATATTATGTAATTTTTATATTATGTTCATTTTAGAAATTTCTTGAAAATTAAATTTCCAAAATTTTAATTCTTTAGGTACACTTAATTATAATAATCGTTATTCTATGAACAATAGACATATTTTATAAATATACTAGGTTATTAATAATATAATATCGTAGCTTTCTATTGTGTTAATATAAAATCTATATCTTAGTTCATGACTTTTAGAGATATTTATTAATCCTACTAAAACTAGTCATACAAACTAATCAATACTTTCTAAAACTAAAACACATTTTTTGGGAGTGTTAAATCTCGAAAACCCTGTACTCTTTGCGTACAATGATATAAATAGTCGGTCCTCGCATCTGACGTCGTCACGTAGTAACCAGGTAATGAAACCGTCAGCTCGACCGTTCTGCCATCACTGTCACTTCCGTCAAAAGACGACATTATTGTTTTCTCGGTGGTTTCCCACGGACTTTTCCAAATGATTTCCTCTGGCATGGTGGTTCGAGACGTTCGTCACAGGAAGCGATCGTAGTCACCCGACACCGTCGTTCACACAGCACCATAGATAATATATAATGGATAGGACATGCGTATATTAGTTACATAGCGGGCAGCGTTCTCGAATAAAGAAGAGAGAAAGCAATATCAAAATCATATTATCTTCTATCCTACTCAGCAAATAATGTCTCTTTTCTTCCATGAATTGTGTGTTTTGCCATGCGTTATATTCATAGATACGTATCTAATATTTATGACTATAGTAAACATATTGAGCTATATACAAAGTGATATATTTGGTAAATGGACTTAAATTAAAAACACTGCTAAATAGTTTATGTTTTGAAATCAGTTTAGTACGAAACCTTAGACCTTCATCTTTACCATTCATAATATTTTTTCGTCGCCCAACGTATTTCGAATGAGTTTTATCATGTGGGCCCGGTCATAGAAAGCAAATACTTTTTCTTATGTGATAGGATTCGCAAAATGGTGAGTTTGAAATGGTGATTCACAAGGTGTTTGATTTGGTAGCTCAAAATCAGCTCTTAATGAAGAACATGTTGATGGAAAATCTACAACATTTCTTCAAAAATTACAACTATAGTTAAGACACCTTTTCTCAAAAAAGGTAAGTAATTTACAATTTTTTGCTAATACATTTGTTGTAATATACAGATAAAATTTTGGTTAAATGACCTATGCAGAAAAATATTAAGTATCTACAAAGGTATATTAAAAACTTGAAATAATTAATAATCAGCTACAGAAGTATTTTTTCTGAATGAAAAAGAAAACAGTTTTTAACTGCAATACAGTACGTACCTTTTGAAATTACATAACGAGTCTTCCATATTTATGTTGATATTATGTACATTATAGTATTTATATATTATTAAGTGATATACCTATTCATTTTTCTTATAAATGTTTCAAATATTAACAAAAAAATATTAATTTTCATGGAAGAATTATATGAAGTCATGGATTGAAAAATGTTTTGCTGAGTGAGACAGAAGATCTTTGGAACGCCTGATAACCAATATGTCCTATCCATTATATATTATCTATGCACAGCACCCAGTCGCACGCTAGTAGAAGACGGCTGGGCGTTCGACCGTCCGGTCACGAGAACGATGGGAGCGGTGACTTTTCTCTCCACTCTAAACAGTTTTCATTTCCTCGGGGACGGCCGCTCCGTTACACCGCTGTTATTCGTGCCGTGTAGTACAGTGACTGCGGTGACGCTCGAGCTTTTATAATTACCACACCTGTGTCGTGCACCGTGAACGATGTCGCACTGCTTTTTTACTTGTTACAGATAATTACGTAATTAAATAAATGAATCAACTTATAAATAAATAACAGGTTTACTGCAACCGGACGCAATTGATGTCGACAAAAAAAGAAACACTGTGTTTTCCGTTGGAATGCGATAGACGCCGATAGTCAAAGCTGGCCGTGATTTGAAATCTGTTGGATTTGAGAAATCCAATCCAGATTTTGGTTGTTTGAAATTAAATTTAAAAAGGATTTAGATTTTTAGATTCAAGATTGAAGTAAAGTGAAGAATATATTGGCTATAAAAATGATGTGTTTTTTTATCCTTATTTTTTTTTTTTTTTATATGCCTGTGGACACATTTTCGGGTAGAAAACTTAGTACAATGGTTACACTCAGTATATTTTGAAATCGAAAATCCTATTTACTCGAGGTCACTTGTCTCTGTTGTGGAAATGTCTTCTTAGCATAACGAAAAACTACTGAAAATTGAGTAAAAACTGTCAAATTTTCAAATGACATTCGTATCAAATCAAATGTCGTTATTAAATTATTGATAAAAGTAAATATTTCTAGAATCTTGAACTTCAAATTATGGTGGAGTTTCCTTTTTTCTTTTGTATGTTAACCAACACCAATAAGAAAATATAAGTAAACGTCTAACGAACGTCGGACATCGCTTACGTCGTACAGTCATACGTTTACATTAGCGCTTTAAAATAGATGTTTTGTCAATGCGATTGCGTTGACATTGCGTTGCGATGTTCGTTTTAGAAACGGAGATATCCCGATTAGCCATAGTAGTGAGTAACGCAGTGCTAAAAGCTGATGTTCAATCAAAAACGTGTGAATAATATCATCACCGAAAGTAGTCCTTACATAAATATAAATAAATAAATAAATAAATAAATAAATAAATAAATAGATGTTTTTTCGATAAAAAAATTGTTATTTTCAGACACAATATTGCTCAATCGTTTATATTACTAGCCAAAAAAAGTGAACCAGTGCTCACTTGTCTCCTATATTGCAGAAGACTAAGATGAGTCATTCAACGAGCAGAGACGTGATCAAAATTGTGAGCAACATTTTTTCCCCTCCTCTTAGTTTCCGAGTGTCTTTTTCCCGTAGTCAGGTGTGTTACGATTGACGATTTCATCAGTGTTTGAGGAGTCATTTCACTTCCCAATTGATGACGTACTAAAATCAATCTGATGTGTGATGAATAGTTAGATTTGCATCGCACAACGACGAGCCGTTTATATCGATAAGTGGTACTTAGGGTACCAAAAAATATATTATTTAGTCTTGTTTATACATAAATTATTTTCCTGTTTAATTTTTTTTTTGTTTCTCGAAATTCTGTTCTCATTACATTCGTGTTGTGTTCTTAATTTAAAATTACGTATTTACTATTTACAAAAACACAGTTATTATAACTTTAATAGCATTATTAATTTCACCAACGACAACGATTTTATATTATAATTATAAATAAACATAAAAACGTTAAATTATTTCTTACCAACACAAATAAAGACATTTTTTTCAATTTTCGTGTAAAAATTTCCTTGTATTATGACGTAATATGATTTAATAAAATATAACTGTGGGGTTTTTATCATGAAGATATTTTTATAAATTATGTTGAATGTTTTTAAGTCCATACCACGCTAGTGATACCACGTCAAAGTGCTCGTTTTGAACAAATGAAAATAGACATTGTAAAAGAGGCTAATGCAAAGAGTTATAATAAAATATAATTTAGTACAGTGTCAAAACTACGCTATAGAATTAGATATTGTAAATTATAACTTCCTTTATTCAACATAAAAAAAAACACAAAAAATATAAGCATATTATAAAATTTCATGATGACGTTTTCTTCAGGGTGCTTCGTGATGACATAAAGACATGAAAGAAATAAATATAAATAAACCACGAAAATGTGATGATTTTTTAATTTTATGATATATATGGTACAGTGCATATTGTTTGACATAAAACAAAAAGGTAACAATATTCGAAAATAATGAGATTGATAAAAGTTGTTTAACAACATGAATAATTCATTCAAGTTGAACGGGTGATATTATACACGAGTGCTCAGTATGTGGTTACGTGCGTACAGTTAAACACAATTTAGACGTGTTCCTGAACTTAAAATATTTTTGATTGATGAATACATATAAAAGTTTTGACCTAAAACACGATTTTGGCATAAATACATGTGTAATGTTTATACAAAACGAAATCATTTCACGAATATAAATAAAAATAATAATAATAATACAAATATGTATACTATAATACCGTATGATAAATGCTTGCATAATGTGTTTACAATAGATATTTTACCGTTTATAACGTATATGATAGCACAACGACGCACCCCTCAGAAAACATTTATTTCAGGTACCTATTAGTCATAATGGTCGAATTTCTTTTTATTTAATAAACTCAAACAAGTTAAATTCAATGTTAGATATTTGCGAATTAACAAACATCTATAAAAGCTTGTTTGGTCAATGACAAGTTTTTTATTTATTTTTTTTATTTTCCTAACTATGTTTAATGGTATTATAATTTATCGTATCACAAGGTTTCAACCTCTATAATATAACGTTTTCATAAAAAAAAAAAAAAAAGAAAAAGAAAAACCATTATTTCATTTTGTTTGACTTTTATTAATAGCACAGTAGTCTTTAATAATGGATTTACATTAATAAACGTTTGACAAAAGGTACAATTAATATATCATATTAATTTAATTTATAAAGCCATACGGCTACTAAAATCAACGTGAGCTTATATTTTATTAAATATTAAAAAATTCTGGTTTGTTTTGAATACCTATACATAACGAATTAACGTTTGTTATATATTTTTTTCTTTAAAGATATATGCAGATGTTACTTCTCACATACAAATTTAAATGGTTTGTATGTTAATGGTCGTCAATATTTTCTGAATTAAAATCACCGAAAATAGGTTCGTTATTTCTTGAAATTAAACGTAAAATCAGTCACAAATATATATGAAATTATTTAGAACGGTCGTCGTGTTGTTTGTTCTCTAAACTAAATAACTGCAACTATGCCAGCGATACTTATATCAGTAGCAATGAAATTGTTCTTGAAGTGAATGTTTATAATTATAATTTTTTGACGTGAATTAGAAATTACTAAAAATAATGAGGCAAAGAATCTATAATGAACATAATAATTAAACATAAAATCTAAGTGCTTTTATACAAAAACGCTAAATTACGAGTAATGAATATTTACTGATATTCATGAATATTATTTAAGAACAAAAATTCATTGAAAATAAAATAATGGTGCAGATCTATGTTGGACCTTGTGAGGACACTTCTTTAAAATACACATCAATAATCCTAAAATGTAGAACGATAATCTAGCAAAACATGTCAAGTTATAGAGCTATACAAATATCGGCGCAGTTTTAATTTAAGGAATTTAAAACGATCCGTGGAATACATATAATTATTTTTAAGTCAAATGATTAAAACGAGTGTATTTAAAGAATGTTAATTCAATGGGTACTTCTTTTAATTTTTTCTCCTAATTTCACTACCTACTCCAGATTTTTCAATCGCATTTTTCTGAGTGTTTTTTTAATTACGAATTTATATAAGCTGTAAATTATTATTTGAACCCTATTTGCAATAGGTGTAATATAAACATTTTAATTTTTTTTTTTATAAAAAAAATGATCATTTATGAAAAAAATGGATAAGTAAAATTAGCATATTATATAGAAAAATTGCTGTTATAAGGTTAAAACTTATAAAAAAAGTTATTTAAATTTTATTAAAACAAAGAAAAAACAACATGAATTAAATCATAGCGAAAGAACTATTATTTTTGCTCGTAAAATAAATTAGTCAACATAGATTTTTTTTCTTGTTCTTTGTGTCGGAACTTTAATTTATGCACGGTGTTTTGAACATTATTTGTTCAAAAGTTTGGTGTTTCGGAAAAAAACAATTCGTTCTCGAAAATGGATCGATTCTGATGCGTATGCTATAAGTTTAACGACGGACAAGCAGTGTGCGTATCCGAAAACAATAATAAAAACCTTAACGATTCTCCATTTTGAAATCGACAAACACATACTGCGTACGCGGGCGAATGTATTGTTTGAATATGACATGCATGCTCTCACACATACAGCATCGAGTCAAATGTAAAATGTTGAAAAGTATATTTGTATAATAACATTCATAGTGCGCAGTAAGTGTTGCTTATTTGTTTCTTTTTTTCATATATACTTAGAGATAGAACTTGACACACACTATACACACTCACACACACACACACGTGCGCGCGTGCGAATGTATTTTCAAATACACACACGTATAGTACAATAAGTGTATTTTTCGTCACTGTACATAGGGAAATAATTTCTGTATTCGCGTGTAACGCGGATGTAATTTAATTGATCGTATCGATTCCCGAAATCAATATAGGCTCGAGTAGTTTTTCTTGGCTTAAAAATATAAACGTGAGTACGTTTGTCGCTAGCACAAAACCCATAATATGTGAAATATAACTACCTACGTACATTAAATTTCAGATGTAATTTTAACGTAAATATCCACTTATAACAATCAACAAGTATAATTCGGTCATCCTTTATCACAGTAAAACAATATTACCTGTGATGGACGCGTCTAGACGGAATAATTTCTGACTTCGTACACATATTATAATGTGTTTTATCAGATGTTTCATACGCTATTATTCCCGGTCAGAGTGATATTAACAGTCGTCAAGTAGTGCGCGTCGATTTTCTTTCACATTACCCACCTGGAGACAACAACATACTCGTATTACAATCCATCGACAACTTTTTCAAACGTATACCCCGATTGTTTTTTATCTCAAAAAAGCCCTCTGGCTGAGCATTTCCGAACTCGCCTTTGAGCGTCCATTCCGTATAGAAATTATATTCTGGACACGGATATGTTAATATTCCTAATTCGTTGTGAATTGTCAGACGACGGTAAAAATGGAAATTTGTCCTTAGCATTTTAATGTCCTACCATTGGTGGCTGACCTATAGACGTGCGTATTTGAAATGTTTGTATGCAGGATGAGTGTTTTCATGTAAAAACTTTCGATGTGTAATTAAATATATCACATGATTTTCACGTGACGTTTAGCGTCACAGTAACAACGCGTACTGAACGATCTAATTAAAGCTGTTGTAGCATGGCGTAAAAGTGCCGATTGGCACGATGGTGGCCGTACGGCTTCGTTGTGTAGCAGTCGGTGGATGGAGATTGTCTATTATCAAAGTGATTCTATACTGACTGTAATGAACACTAGTTATCGAGTTCATTTAGCCCATTAATATTGGCGGGTCTGTCATTACCGGACCTTTGAATAATCAACCATGTATAGTTTGTGATGTGAATTGTTCGGGAGAATTTTAGGACACTCGGTGAACTCACGGCCGATAACGGTGTGAAGTATTCGTGCCGATCTCAACTATATTAATTCGTGGATGGCAAACGATGTCGGTGCAGTTTCAATGGGCGATTAATCAATATTCGTTTAGAAATAATTGTACTAAGTCGAAGTAGTGATGTCTAATAAATAGTTGTTGAAACTTGACGATTGGCGTCGCACAAGTTTCGCATATGATCGATGAGCGAGTGATAATATTGAGTCAATTGACTCAACAGCGCTTTAGTAGTAGAAACACAATATCGTTATAATATTTTTAATTTGTTTTCTACTCTCACATTTTGTAATCCAAGATAAAGGACTTTTTGTGTACACCAATCAATAAAAAGTAAATTATATAATATTGAGTAGTGCCAGAATTTTTGACGTTTATTTTCTCAACACTAACTTAACTATAACCGTGTGTTTTTAATCAGTAACAACATTTTATCTATGTTATTTTCAAATATTTCGTTCTCTCGTGGAAATCTTACAATCGATATGATAGTTAAATCGAATTGATTTTTGTTTCGCCATGTTTGTCCTTAATTTATTTTTACTACCGTGGGATTGCACCTGATCGCCTAAACGTAAATTCGAACGGTAAGTTTTGTTTCCCCGTCGACCAACGTCGTGTTTAAATTTTCCGAAATCCAATTATACACAAATATACCAGTGGTGTGTAAAAATTAATTTTTCAATCATACATACAGAATGTTATTCTTGTTTGCGTTTTTTCTGCAACGAGCACATAGTAATCAAACATATTTGCATTGAGGTACCTATATTTATTTTATTCTGATCGAAATGGCAATGTCCACACAAAGGTCAAACAAAACCTCACCAGAAAATAACGATGCATGTACATTTTTGTATTTTTTTTTTCATAAAAAAATTAAATATTTCGATTTATCACCTGTGCGATTTTGATTAAATTCAATGATAAAATACTATTGCACAACATGCGCTCTAAATTAAAGATTAAAGCAAATAGAGCGAAACCACCACAAACTTTAAACTCCGTGATACATGTTCATCGTATTAATAATAAATTTGTGGTAGGTAGTATAGATAATTATAACGTTAATGTTTGGTAATTATACTGACTACTCTGAGATTTACATTATGCTTGTATTCTATGCTCATGGATATTACGTAATTTACTGTAGCCGAAGACACACCACGTCGTGCGTATGTCTTGCGTTCAATCAAATTAATATTCCTTACTTAATGGTTTTCCGAAATACGTTTGACATATAGTGACTTTATTGAGGGGAGGGGTCACAAGTGGTCACGTTTATGACCGCTTATATAATCACAGAGTCTCAAAATTATTCATTTGTAACCTCCATACTTATGGTTTTTCGTTTGTAGAAATCGACGGAAACCGATCGCCGACTAACAAAACCACCGATTTATGTGTATTTTTATCATTTTTTTTTTCCGGGACTTGGTATAATTTTGGTATATGACACCATGACAGATACATTTATACTGTTCATAAGAATACACTTAACAGTTTGTTAAAATTTCATTTAGTCACACCGACAGATCGTAATATACGTATATCAAAAATATGAATATTTTAAATACGACATATTTGATGACTTTATCACTCGGGCATGATATTATGAATATATTGATAACATGACGGTATTGGAATCATTTACTGAACAAGACTGGTTTTGTAGGATGGCTCATAGTATTCTTATCTTTGAATTGTATTTAACATGTACATAACAGATACTATTATTTCAATTTATCTACTGCTGGACAAAAAATAGCGTGATCCTTTGAAAGCATATTCTACCAGACAAACTTTAACGTTTCTAAGAATAATTTGATTTTAAGAATTTTTTTTCCTAAAAAGAGATAGAGATAATGTTGATTGCACACTTAAAATCAAAAAAAAAAAAAATATATATATATATATAAATAATAAAATAAAAAATCTCTGAAAGTGGATTATGTTCGAACTTTAATAAAACCATTTCAAAATTGAATTTAAAAAAATGTACTCTAATATAACTTGTGAGAAGCATTTTTTTATCAAAAAAAAAAAAAAAAAAAAATCAAAAATACACCACTCAACGAAACTTGACAAGTTTCCCACTAAGACATATATTCAATTAAATATTATATAGGTTCTCCATAAACCTCTTGATAATTTTTTCATTAGTTTTATAATTTTATTGTTATGGATTTATTTATTATAACATACTTAATATAAATTAGGTATGCTGATACATTTTGAAGATTGACATACAAACAATCCGAGTGACATTCGTTTCTCGTCCTCCATTGTTAACTACTGGAAATTATTCCATACTTCTCAAATAATTATTACAAAATACATTATTATTTTAGAAATTGCGGAAAAATATCTTTTTAGGATAGCACAGTAACATGACTTTCATTACACTGTAAATCAATGAAAAGTTATAATCAAATAGTTTCTGTAATACCAACAAACATTGTAATACAGTATTTATAGCGTCTAGATAAATGTTTTAAAAAAGAATATCAAGAACAATTTATATATATATATATATATATATATAACTAAGAGTTGATTTATCGTGCCGATTTTAGCAAGATAATCTATTTGAGAAATATATTTCAATTTTTGAATTAAATCTTAAGTTTCAAAATTGAATATTTCAATGAAAATCGATGATAATCAATTTAAGTCAATTACACGATTAAAAATGTAATATAAAATCAAATAGCCATGTTTTAAATAATTTAAATATATATCACGTGTACTATAATATTTAATTCAGTTTTCCTAATGACCAATTTTCAAAAATTAATAAATCAAGTTAAAAAATTAATTTGGTAATATGAAAATGTTTTATTTAAATAGAATATCAGTATGAATCGGTTAGTACCGATAAGGCGATAACACATTGTTGCGTGCACTGTTATTATGGCCTACATAACGTTACAATTCAAGTATTTTAACATTTAACCCCAAAGTACTTAAATTTAATTAAATAATACTACATCATACTACACAGTTCTCTTCAGTATGTTATGTTCATTTTGTTGACTAAAGTGGTTTAAAAGGAATATTTCAAAAAGCTGGGGACCCTCGTAAACAATAAAATTAACAAGAAGGGCACGCATAACGTTAACAAAATGTTTTCATGTGACGTATGTAAGTAACTTGGTGCAATATAACTTTTTTATTATTATTATTTTTTTTTTTTAATTCAAAACTACTGAATATCTATAATTTAAAGAAAATGTACAATCTGTTTTAAAATAAGGTGTAAATATTTTGCAAAAATTGAATAAAATTAACATGAATATAGTTGTGATCGATGAAAATGAGCAAAGGCAAACTATTATATAGATTGGTTATTTATTCAATTTGTACGATGAATCAAATCAAGTATATTATCAAAATTATCAAAAAATTATATTAAGTACTTTTTGAAAATTACATAAAATCAAAAAATAATACTTAATAAGTGAAATAAATACCTATAACACATAATTAATGGTATAATAGTGCACAATATTCCCAATATTTAAAGTCTAATTATCAAGATAATTAATTTTTATCTTTTTTTTTTTTTTTTTTTTTTTTTTTTGTCATACTTTCAATAATATAATAGTGTTAACTGTATTTTTTTCTGAAAATGTGTTAATACCAGAGAGTTTATCCAATAACTCGTCAACTATAATTGCATCCTATTAAATTATTTTATACCCAAGCCCGATCTTAAAACTGATTACGCATCACTATATAATTTACGTTATTTTACACGGAGTTATTTATTAATTTACGATATGTAATGCGTTTGAAAGAGATTTAAACTTCATAAAGTTGAATCCGTTTACATATAAAACTCTTGAGAAATATCTATGCAATGAATCACATTCTTTAATACTATTTAAGTTTCGAATTAAGACAAAGTTAGATGAAATCCTTAAGCATTACAAATATAATTTCTGTTACTACTGTAAGTTTTTCCCATTTTCTTACTTGAAATATTGTATTATATATATACACACTATACATGATACTGAATACCTTCAAATTCATTCGTAATTTCCTGAAGAGTGATGTGTCTGTGCAACTGCGTAAGAGTAATACACATATTTTCATGGAATAAAAAAAATTAATATGTAAAAATAAACTAAGAAAAAAACATTAATATGGCGTAAACAACATACATGCTCATAAGTTTTAAGTCAATATATTCAGTGCAAAATTAAATTTAAAATTCTCAAATCGAACAAAATACGTATTTTTGAATGCCAATCCATTCATTGAACCTTTATCACGCAAATAACTGTCGTACAAACACTGTGGTTGTAATTATCTATTAGATACTGGATTTATTATAAAATTATAATATATGTAATGTAGTATTGTAATGTAATTTTATATGATGTAATGTATAACGAGTAACTGTTGAGCTATCATAGTTTTTGATATAACCAAGATAATAATAAAAAAAAAAATATATATATATATTTATTTCAATACGTCGTCATAGGTATATTACCTATAAAAGAAGAAAAAAAAAAGGACGTTGTGTTTACCAGTTTAGAGATGACGCGCGCAACAATGATAATAAGCACGAACAACAAAGATGACACCAAAATACTAATAACAATGTGTTAGTTGTGTAACAAGTTATTAGAGCAATAAAATGATCACTATACATGAAATCACACTAGATGTTTTGTTTGATGATTTCCAATCATAATTCACGACTCGGTGTCGACGATTCCCACTTAGTCGCTCGTGCAAGATAATCTGTAATTGCATTTGACTCGTAATCGATACCATGATGGAATTTGATGTGCCCCATCACGTTTGATTTACAATTATATTGTTATTATGGTATTTAGTAATTTTATGAGATGTTACAAACACAACCCATTGTCGATAATATTTCATTGAAGAAAACATCATTCAACACTAGTAATAATGCTGTCTTTTATAGTTAAAAACAGAAGCTTTCAGACAACTAAAGACCATATTTTTAAATTGTAAAATAAAACATTATCCAATTAATAAAGGCAGCAATGTGATGGAGATACACGTTTTTCTTTGTTTCACTCTTAAAACCAGATATTATTGGTGGTCGGTGAATATAAACCACCAAAATAGATCATTTTTTACAATCGTACGCACAAAAATGTTGTCTGATATTGTTTTAAAATTAAAAAGAAATAATCTGTTCTGAAAACTCAAGCTGAGGTCTATGGATATTGTTATAACTAGCTTAATTGTTTAGAGTGTGCGAAACGCTGTAGACAATGACTGATAACAATTCACGTCTCAAGGAAAATTAGTTATAAAATAATTACTGAGTCAACGTGAATTTCATTACGATGCAGTGATAGGATAGAAGCTTATTGAAACGATGTAATTAAACAAACTGTTAACTACTTTGTAAAATAACTGAAATGGCAGGAAAGAGACACGTTATTTTAAATGGAATGTAAATGTTAATTCTATATTGCTCACACTTAAAGTCATTCATTTATTTATTTCGTATAGCTTCATACACAAATAAATTTTACTAAAAACATTTAATAAAATAATGGAATAATAACTGATATATGATATATTAAGCAAATGACATGACTTAAATAGAATTACGATAAATTCAAAAATAACATGCATTGGAGATAAGGAATATCAAATAGGTATATGAAATTGTATTCTAATGTATGTCAAGAATTATAATCCAGGGTATTGCTTCCAGAGTCAACGCATATAATATGCTTTCAAACCACGGTTGCAAACTGTTTTTTTTTCTGAGCGAAACGAATGATCTTATAATTTTACAAAAATGTTAATTTTTTTTCCGGAGACACTTTTTGCTCCACTTAATTTTGTTTAAAAGTTTCATCCAGCAACCGAATAGTTCGGAAATTCTATGTATATGGTACTTTAAGGACTTATTACGTTCTCATCTCAAAATTTTTCCAAGAAAGCGGAAAAATAGCCACAGATAGACTGAAAATTGCGAAATTTGCCGTAAACGACATTTTCATTAAATCGAATTTAATAATTTTGTCATAATTCAAAAAGTAATGATGCTATAAACTTGAAACTTTTACCACATATTATTTACGTGGAAGTACACATATTGAATAAAATTTGAAAAAATATTCAATATTTATTTAACTGGAAATAATATCTTTGAAATTCAATATATCTATCCCTATGACTTGTCCAAGGATCGAGAAATATCTCATGGGGCGAATTACATATTTGTTTTAATTTTTTTTGATTAAAAATTAAACTATTTTCCACTTAAAATTTTAAAATCATTATGTTACAAATTTAAAATACTGAAACTTAGTATTTCAACTAATTATTAGTTGTACTTTTGACTATATATTATATATATATACACAATGTTTAAAACATGTATTCGAGTTTGTTATTTGTTTTAGTATTTAGACTTTAATTTACAAGGATTTTTTTAATTTTGTTATGATAAACTTATACTGAGGTCTAAGGTAAAATAATGATTCCCTGTTTAAAAAAACTGTTTATTATTTAAACTATGTAACAAATGAAACATTTAAAAAAACCTTGAAAATAAAAAAAAAACAGAATTTTAAACTTTTATATATTTAAACCTTTTTTTTTTTTGCAACCCTGCTTCAAACCTTTAGGTTGTCTTTTCTTCTTTAGCACTCTGTTACGATGCGATTCATTGTTTCTTATTTATTCTTAGACTGGGTTTTCTTGGAACCCCATTTATGTAAAAGAGTGCCTTATCGACCAAGACCAGTCCGTAGTATTTTTATTGTAGACCAGGTACCTTTGGTTTCATCCCTAGAAATCCATGTTCAGGGTCAATCACTAACTTCCCGTATGGTGTAGTAAAACTATCCCACTCTTTATTCTATTCCTCCAGTGCTATGTGATAAGCCAACAGAAAATACAAATAATGGCTTCTTTCGGAGAAACGACCTTTCCAGAACACATGAACCTAATCTGACTTGATCTAAATTGGTTGAACACGCTTGGTGTTCAACAAATAATTTTAATTTATAAATATCACAATCAATACCATTCTATTCCACTGTTGGCTCAATAAAAACATTGAAAACGCAAATGTAATTCTACGGCAACTGGCGACGATAGAGAAAATAATAATTATTGAATAAGAATCACTCCGATGGCGATTCTAAACACAAATTATTTCTTTACATATTGCAACCATATAACCTTATACTCATATTCATAACTCATACACTTAATATTATTTTTGGAGCACCCAGAGCTTGAGAATAAGTACTTACTTATAATATGCATGTGTCACTGTGACAGTTAGGTATTTTCAAAAATACATATGAAGAATAATGTTTTAATAGGATATGTATAATTTAAAAAAATATATATATTTATATAAATGTATCATATATAAAATAATAATATAATATAATAAATAATTATAATTATAATATTATAATATTATTATATTTTATATAATATCATATATAAAATTATTTATATATACTTTATATTAACAATTAACTTACCTGAATAGTTTAATATGCTATTGCTTGGTTACTCCACAAATTACACATTTGTAACCCATTTTTTAATATGTTTTTATTTGAAGTATTTGAACTGTCGGTCAGTCCAGTTCGGAAATCGAAATACAATGATTTTAAATTTAATTTTACAACACATTTCACCGGTTTACTTCGTGATAAAGATTAGTTTATCATGAATATCATGGTTTATCTTTTATTTTACTTTTATCACTTTTATGGTATATCGTATATTATACGATAATTTTACAGTCAGTCACTGAAAAGCGCCCTCTATATTTCCACGCTCGGTATGCAATCACTTCTTGTGTAGTAGTATAAGGTCTATGATTGCAACAAACGCGCGCGCACTCTTACACACACACACACACACACACACACACACACACACACACACACACACACACACACACACACACACACACACACACACACACACTCACACACACACTACTCATCGTTCTCTCGTCTGATGATCATCGGTGACGCGCTCGATGCTCGATATTATCGGTGCACCTGGCCCAAAACTCTGCCCGTTTTACGTGTGGTGCCAAAGATGTTATATATGTACTGGCCATGATTGAGTAGGTAAGAGGAGTATCAATCAAGTCTTTGATTTCAATCGATGGTAATATTTTAATGTTCATAACTTCCCTGTCCAGGTATTTGTGCTATGGTATTGGACATACGGACACTAAGCAAGTTGAATGCTTGAATGCGAATACATTTTACAGTATTTGGATGGAAAATCAACGTGTAATAAGTAATATTAGGTAATATCATTGGTTTTAGAATATACTTTGTTTCAATATAACTGTGTAATGACGTACGTTCTCAAGTGAATACTGGATTACAAGAGTTTGAAAAACACAATTAAATTTAACAACGTTTTGAAACTATTTACAGTATTTTTAGATAGTGTGTCAAAAATAAATAAATAGAATACAATTACAATTTATGAATGAAAAATGTTTTCTCAAAAGTGTAAAGGTAATCATTAAATTATTTTTTATTTGTAACCGCCTACGAGTTCGTTCTATTCTATGGTTGCTATAATTCAGTTTTCCAATGATTGGTTTACTTAGTTTTTTAAATGTATATTTTTTTGAACTATCGATCAAAACTATTCTTTCAAAAAGTTTAAAGAATCATGATTAATTAATGATCAAACTTTAATTAGATAAAATTGTACATTTTTTTTTTCATTCGGTTTATAAAATGTTGAATTTGATTTTTTCAATGTTAATATTAGATTTTAAATTTTTAATTTTGATTTCTAAAAATTTTAAAAACTATTTTTATACTTGTTTATTGTTACAAAATACTATAAAATTTATATAAAAAAAAATAAAAAATTAAAAGTAATGAATAGAAAATAAGAATTATTACATTAATCGAACAGATCTAATTTGCCTTGCGTGTGTGTGTGTGTGTGTGTGTGTGTGTGTGTGTGTGTGTGTGTGTGTGTGTGTGTGTGTGTCTGTGTCTGTGTCTGTGTCTTTGTCTGTGTCTGTGTCTTTGTCTGTGTCTGTGTCTGTGTGTGTCTGTATACTTAAATACTATAAATTATTATTTTTTTTTTTGTATAAAAGTTCATTATATTAGATTAAATATTGTGATTTTGACTTATTACATTTTTTTGTACTGGCAGCGACGTATCTTTTTCTAACTAATTGGCGTATCTTATTTATTTTTATGTTACAGTTCAATGGCGCAATGTTCACCAAAAAATATTAAATACATAAATATTATTTTGTATAGTTATTATAAAACTAAAAATGTAATTGATATCTAATCATACTCTTATAAATATTTATTTTAACCAAAGATTTATTTAAAAAATATCCGAAAACCACAGAAAACCAATAAACATCTATGATTCAACGTTTTGCCGTGAAATAGGGACAATCACACTTTTATTATTCGTATGAATAGATATGACTGATGATGTATGTATAATTTATATCCTTAATCTTCACATGCGTAATATTTAAAAAAAATTATTGAAGTTCTAATATAAGATTCTGAGTGAAGCGAAGAATCTGATGGTTTGACAATGATATTTATTATTATTTATTTTTTTTTTATTAATACTTTTTTTTCTGGAAACACTGTTTGCTTTACTTAATTTTGTCTAACAGTTTCATCCAGCAACTTTATAGATTCGAAATTCAATAGAAATGGTACGTTGAGAGTTTTTAAGCTCTCTCCTAAATAGTTTTTACAGACGAATGGAAAAACAGCCTACAATGTACCAAAACGGTAAAATTCGCCGTAAACGCCGTACACTTTTATTAAATCGACTTTATTAATTTCGTCAGTACTCCAAAAATTATGTCGCAAGAAACTTGACATTTTCACCATATATTATTGAAGTATAAACTACATGCTTTAAAAAAAGTTTTAAAAAAAAAAAATGAGATTTTTTGGGCTAAAAATGGAATTTTGAATATTTCTTGTTTTTTAAAGTTTATTCATCATTAAGTTTTAAATATTTGACAATAACTTTTGAAAATTTAATATCACTTTACACATACACTTCTCTAAAGAATCTAAACAAATTCAAATATTGTGACTTCTGATTTTTATTTTGTACGCGTTTGTTTGTAATAATATGTTATGACGTCAATTTTAAATTTCAAATATTTATTTGAAAAAAATGTTCAATCAAAATGGTATATTTAAATTTTGAAGCTTTGCTTAGAATCATCTAACAGAAGAAATGATAGATCATTTCTTTAACATTCAATTCACCCATGTCTATTAACTCGTCCGAGAAGCAAAGAATACCCATTGGGATTAAGTACGTAGTTTTTTATTATACGTTTATATCCAGTGATACATTTGATTCCATTTCTGTTTTCCGTGACATAGGTACTTACTTAATATAATATGTTTGATCAAGAAAGCATAATAATCTATTATTAATGAGTGCTTTACGAATCAAAATCAATATATTATCTCATTGTCTATTCATAGAAAAAATTGTTAGACATTCAAAAGTTTCCCTTAAAGCTATCCACCGTACATCAAATACTCATCGATTATTTTGAAATATTAATTAATTATGGTGCATGGTTAACAACCATAACCGTGTAATATCAATCACGGTGTTTCTTGAAAGGATGCTATTATATTATATTCTCTTCTATTTATATTTTTATCATATTTTTCATGTGAACCTAAGAGTGCAGGTTTACACAATGGAACACGGGCAGAAGATTAATTTGAAATAGGTATGTATTTTGTAAATAATACGTTTTGCAGTATTATTCAAACCACTATCGGCGTTCACGTAAAATTGAAAATGTTAACTGTCGTAATAAATTACTTTCCCGCGGCATGCCGATAGCAGCATTCATTGTTTTGTTGTTCAGGAAAAACCCACACGTCAATATTATACTTTAAGGTTTCACACAATGGGTGTACCGATGTCTTAACATAACAAATCATAGAAGTATATCTATGTATACTTCAGTAATAACACACGCACTCGTTTATACTCCCTATCAGATTGTAATAACGTTATAATAACAATATGTTTATCAGCTACTTATTGTGATATTAATAGATTGAACTGCATCTGCCATCGATCTTAATTTATTGTTTAACTTCAAAAGTATACCCATGTACTCTACACGTGTGTGTGTATGTGTGTGTGTGTGTACGTGTGTGTAGGTGTGTGTACGTGTATTGGAAAAATAGGTGAGAGCGCAATGTCATATTGCATCAAAGAATCAATTTTCTATTATTTGACTGTAACGCAAGCATGTCGGGGTATGCCAGATTATTAATCCCACATATTATTTAAGGTCTGTGATAGAGGAGAGACGTTCGGACGGAGTTGATATCCGAAACTTGATTCATTTTAATAGTTAACCTCTCTACCTTCCCGACTATTTCGTCCCTTCTTAGTTGTCCCTCGAGGTAACAGAGACTACAGAACTTAATGCCGTATACTCACATCGATGTTAGTCCGTTCAATGAATGAATTACGACTTAACTGAAATCACCGTATGATATTCAACTGAGAGTTTTTATTATTTTCCGTGGAGAAAAAATGATGTATAGTTTTGATAAATTCGATGAAACGAGTTGACTAGAATCGTATATCACGAGTCCCGAAATGTTGAACAGTCGCTCTTATCACTGTTGCCACTGCTGTCACCAAAATTTAGTTAAAATAACGTCCAAAAAACTATTCTGATATGAATGTATTATCAAGTTTTATGCGACAGTTAATTAAATTTTGACTATAGCTATTTGTAATTTAAACCTTTTACCTCCATATAGTTGACTTGTATTTTATTTGTGACAAAGTATCACACAATCGATTATAATTATAACTATAGAGGGCAATACTTCTCAAGTATTATCGTATTCGCACCATTTTTATCGATTCAACTCGGATGAATGAATTAACGAATGAGTGTCGAAACAATGCAATCTATCTGCATCTATAAAAGCTGATATGAAAATATCGTTGCCCGGAAAACCATGGTGAATCTAAATATCATTTAAAGGATGGTTGAATTATAGGTAACACATTAACATAAATAACGAATTATTGAACCCTTAAAAGAAGAAGAGAATTAAACATGTAAATATTCAATTGTCATTTATCATAGTTTGTATTGACATCATAAACCCCCATAACCCTTAACCTAACATTTAACGTTTGATACAGATATAAATAACCGGATTTTATATTCGTTATTCTATAATAATGACATAACATTCATATTTACTTATCTATTTAAAGAAAAAAAGTCCAAGTAGGTTGGGTGATCACTCAGAGGATTCCCAAAACAGTTTACTACAGTAAGCGTCACATACTATCACGGGACTAAATCTAGACTATTATTATTATTTTTTTTTATTTATATATTTGAGTAATTTACAATCTATACAACATTATGTACAATTAGCAAATTTGATGGTTAATGTAATATAAAGTAACAGGATTTAACATTTGTGGGCAAGCACTCAGCAGCACAACCCGACCGTGAACATTTTAGATGTCATAATTTTTTTTTTATTATTTTAGTAGGTCTCTAGGCCACTGTCTTTTGAGTCTTCTGCGTACATTGCCAGGAAGTGAGGTGGAAAATGATGCTTTATTAATGGATTGCTGTGAGAGTTTAAGTTGGAGTGAAATTTAGAGTAATGTGCTTTTGCTAATTGATTGAGTGTAGGAATTTTTGGGTCTTTGTGAAGATTATTGTTTGTGAAATACCAAGGAGAAGATGTTATTAATCGTAGGCAGATAGATTGAAAAGCTTGAAGCGTGTTGGTGTTAGAGGGCTTTGCGGAGCCCCATAACTGGATGGCATATGTCCAAGTTTGTCGAATAATTGATTTATATATAGTAAGTTTATTGGACAGGGAAAGTTTGGATTTTAAGAGTGGTCTAAGGATATGAAGTCTAGAATTAACAGTTTTACGTTTAAGTTTTATGTGTGGGCTCCAGGTTAAGCGTTTGTCTAGAGTAAGCCCCAGGGGATGCGATACTAATAACTATTGGTGGCACCATGACGTGTGCCACCAAGGCAATACGCCACCACACATATTTCCCAATTTAAGTGACGTTGATTTGCAAACGAATACGACGACGGTGACGAATTTCTAGTCGCATACGTTAAGAGGAATTTAAATTCAGTGACGACGAGCCGTAGCATTATTAGTTGTGCACCGCAAATGTTATGTAATATAGGGTGATCACTATTTGTCGACTGAGAAATCTACGGGAATGGACCATGTGGATTACCGAATGTTCAGTTAAATTGTTCAGTGGGAATGATTCGTATAACGGTGCAGCGTTTTGATGAATTCACGTTTATTTATGTTTCCAAACAGAAATTTATATATTAGAAAATACAGCGTCGACGGCAGTTCAAATTTCACGCAAAACATTTAAATGAGTTTTTTCTGTCTGCTCGTCCACAATGAAACTTCTATATCTCCGTGATAAAATACTGTCTTGGTGTTGACTTATACTATCTTAACACTTAACCATATTTATCATTATTATTATTGTAATTAGTATTATTATTATTATTGTTGTATAAAAACTTGTATGGTATATAATAGAATATTCCATTGGTTACATTATTAATGATGGCTATTAACGTAAAATACATCATACCGTTACACTATCCATCTACAGTCAACGAGTTTCCATAGAGTTTTAGTTATCAATTCTGATTATCTAAATGTCGTACCATTTTCCAAATAACTTTCAAGTTTTAGACGTTGAGATTTTTTTCGTTTTTTTGTTTTTTTGTTTTTTTTTTTTTTTTTAGTAGAAACTAATTTTTATATACAAACAAAGGGTGAATTATTATTTAAATATATATAATAGAGAATATTTTGAATAGATAAATAAGTCATTTGTTTTACCGATCTTAAAAATTAAACATTATGAAATGATAATGAAAAGAAAAAAAAAATGAAGGAAAAAATAAATTTGAGAAACGACATGACTTGGTGTATGGTCAGGAATTAAACGTTTTGATTATGTTTTATTAGTTATGATCTGAAATTCTAAAATAATATAGTTAACAATTTACCGTTTCCCAAAAGGAATGTAGAAGAGATTTTAAGATAAAAACGACGATACTATAGATACAAGTCTACAATAAAGCGAAAATTAGATCAATGTAGAAATTATGAGTTTCATCTCGAAATTTCCATTGGGATAACACCGATGAAATTGACTTAAAATTATCTCAAAACAACTCAGACAAAATAATACATGGTTATTTTATGGTTATTTCTCCAGTTTTTTTTCCTCTTGCTCACGTTGATTATAAACTGAACACTTTCAATTGTTTATTGAAACCTAACGTATTGAACTTGTTTAAACTATATCATCAGGTGGATGGAAAAATTAAAAAAAAATCATGGACTTGGTTGAAAGAAAAATAAGTTCTATTTTCTTGCATCTAACTACATATGACGTTGAATTAATTTAAACCATTTAATTTATAATAAACTTATGTAGTGAAAGATAAATGTTACTAGAACCTCAAGACAAACGAGAGTTGTAACTTCCTAAAGAAACATTTGTCAAGAACACAAAAATGCATTCGATTAATAAATTATATGATATTCTACATGATACGTGTTATATTACATTTAAAAAAATTTCTAAAAATAGTGATTCCGTAGAACTGATATTTTGACAATATTAAATTAATATCATATATTAAAACACTATTTTTTTAATTTTACAAATTTCTATTCAGTATAATTAATATTAAAATTTTAAATTGTTACATTTTAAAACAATATTTTATTTTTTCAAATTCAAAGTTAATTTTTCAACTGATATCACATCTTACTTGTATTTAAATATACCAAATTAAAATTAATTCAATTATCATGGACAATTTAAAATGATAATTTACAAAAATTAATATACATCAAGTCAATCAACTAATAGTTTGAAAAGTGATAAAGTATATTTACAAAAGAGAATAAAAAAATGAATTGTAGTTTATATGTCTTAATTTGTATTTTATAAGCCTCGTAAATTGTGTATACTTTTTAAATTGTCCGTATTTCAATATGTTAAAAATTTAGAAAAATATAAACTAATATTACTGATATACGAGATATTTTATGAGGAGTGTTGATAATTTAAGAACAGTAATTTATATTCTGAAAATGACTCATATTAAAATATTAATAAAATCAATGATGATACTGTAAAAACAAAAATTGTTGCAAATTATAAAAAGTTTGGTAGATCCTAAAAAATATAAAAAATAAATCAAACTCTTCTAGAATAAGGTGTACATTGTAATCAGGCACATTTTTGTATTTATCATGCAAGTAGTTCACTTATTGGAATTCAATTATCACTGTAACATTTATTTAAAACTATAATAAACCACGTATTGAGTGTAGAGTAACAACTTAAACATAATTTCATAGTTTTTCGAAATACGAATACCCGTAATATCATCTCTAATGATCGATCATTTATATTTCAGCTTTCTGATGCTAAGGTAAACAAGACATGATAGCATTCAAAAAAGTCTTTTGAAAATGAAATCAATGTGGATTATAAAGGAACGTTTTTGAGTGTTTATAATAATGAACGAAGGTTATTTTTGAAACGTTAAATAATAAATTCCCAAAGGTAAATTACATTTTATAAATTAAACATGTTTGTATATTTGTTAAAAAAAAATTACCATCGTGTCCACGCCTAATGGCTTTACATTATAAGTTATCATATTTTGTCCCTACAAGGGTCAACGACTTTTTTTTAACGTGAGAATATTCCGAGATTACGACATGCGACCAAAGTACAAAAAAATCTATTGTATTCGTCCAAAAACGTCAACTCGGGATGTTTTCTTTTTTATTTCTTTTTTTTTTTTTTTTGTTCATCCGTTCATATTTTCTCAAACCCGAACCGATGCAAAAATATACTTTTCTCCGACGCGAACACTTATCCGAAAATAGCGTCGACAACGTTTGCAAATAATATAATGTATGATTTATTATTTGCGTTGAAACCGCGCAAACACACACACACACACACACACACACACATATGTATATATATATATATATATATATATATATATATATATATATATATATATATATATATATATATATATACACGCACATATACATGTCGTGTGTGAATTTACAGGGTACATTTAGTCACAGAGGTAGTGATTTCAGAGCCGTGTCAAGTCAAACCCATCATCACGGACGGTGCAGTGTCGTCGGCGTCGTGGTTATACAGATTTTCGTGACACATATTTGGATCGACATGTGTGCTGACGGGAGACATAGTTTACGGTACAAATACGGTTCGCCTGATTATATTATTATCATTATAATACAATGTACACACGTACCGAATGTATTACCTACGACAACTGTGCCAATGTGTCTGACGGTTATGCTGCACGATAGAAGTATAAATAATTTCATCATTATAGCCGTTCTGAACACGGTTGAATTGAACGGTGGTATTTGGCCGGTGGCATGTATGTCAAAACTTAGGGAAAAATTTGTTTTCTTCTTCTTCGTCTTCATGTGCGCCACATGGTTTGGTGTCTAAAGTATGCAATATTATATTTTATCATAGTCATATAAATCACTCAGAAAAATATAATACGAGGTTGAGCTTTATGTATGTCATACAAAGTTTATTTATTATTCGTCACTTGTATGCAAAAAAAAAAAAATTGGTACACATCATTTATTTTTTTTTTTTTAAACTCCATACGTACAACATTTGTACGAATTTAACTTAAATTTCTGTGCAAACTTATTAATATTGTGTATATGGATTGTCAACTTAAAACATCGAAACAACATCGATACAAATAATTTTTACTCCACTTTGTAATGTAAAATTGATAAAATGTATAAAATCTTTCATTTATTTTAATTTATAATGATGAGAGGAAAATTTACAATCAAGCGCATTCAATTCTGTATTAGATCTGGCGTAAACAAAACTGGGAGTTAACTGGGACACCTGTCTCCTACATTATACTTTTTTATGATTAATGTTAATTAATTTCACCTATGTGATGAGCCATGGCGACATTGCAAAAAGTTGAAAGATCACAGTATTGTAAATTTCCACTATTGTTAAAAAAAAAAACTCTGGTGTTAAAACGTAAAAATACTATAGTCATTCACGTTTAAACGTGTTTTCAATATAGTATGTTAGTGAAGTGTCATAATATTGTATGTTTCAATGATAAATAACGAAAACTAAACTATTCGAATAGAGTCGAATATGTATTAAAAGGTCCTCCTTGAGTGATTTCTTGGTTTCAGCGGTGTTGTTCGCAAATTAGCGTAAATTATTGCCAGTATCTTCTCCAGGGAATATATCGGCTTAGCTAGATACAAATAATACACGAGTTGATGATAAAATATGAAAATGATTTAGTCGTGTAGTGATCAGACTGATACACTCTGAATTTGTGTCATCGCCTTATACTTTCTAGAAAGTCTGTTCGACAATAGATGTTCTCAATGAAATTGAATCAACTTTGCGAGTATCAGTGTAAACACAGATTTATCAAAACTCACGGTGACGTACAAAAATAAATGTACGGCACTCTTACGAAGTAAACTCACGAGTGACAATATGGTTAAATGCCTCCACAATATCAGTAAAACTTTGTTTAGTGACTGAATAAAATGTCGCTGACACGTTATAATTTATTGAATTATACCTCTTTAAATTTTAAAACGTAATGACAGGTACGTACGGTTGTCCTTTACATAGTGACGAGAATCGATAATAGTTAATCCTGTAGTCTCCGAGTTTCTCTTGACGCATTTACTTTGTATTTGTGTTATTTTATTTAAACATTCGTTTTGTTCTCCGTACATCGAGTTAGCTTTATATTGTCTCGGAAGATTAAAACTCAGATATTTGTTTTTAATTTGAACCACACGGAAGACAAAATTACGGTTTTGTGCACTTAAGACATTCGCGTGCACAACGTTTAGAAGAAAAAAAAACATTTTTCGTCTTTTCGGATCAAATTCCGTGTAAAATTTATTTGAATTGACATGCACTACACCGACAGTTCCATGTATTAACACATACACTTATTTTCGTGGTTAGAATGAGTGAATTTTAATGTTTGCCGATAATGACGCTCACGTTCATAAATAATGTAAATCAATTTGAATAAATTTACTCGACTATTTTCCAAGTCGTGCACATAAAAATTCTAATTAGAATATGACACTTGAACGTGGGTATAATAATTTTATATTATCATCCTGGGTTTAACGCTTGAATATCTCTCACTCGTATCTACTTTTCATGCAATGCATACCATTAATGATGGCATATGAAATCATATCGTTTACTAGGTGATGAATCGTGTGCTATCGTATAAATATATTTTCAAACGAGAATTTAAGTTTGGAAAACTAAACGTATACAGCATTATAATCTGCCACTATGGATGAATAGGTGCAAACAGATTTAACCATTATACATGGAAAAAAAGTATGGTTATTCTTACGATATTAGTATTCAGTACATAAAATAACAATAAATATTTATGTTTTTATTATTTTTACACATTAGTTTTTGACGTTAAGTTATAGAAAAAATAAAATTTCGAAAAAATCAAAAAATATTGTCATCACATAATTGTGCAAAAAATCACCATAAAATATTATTTTCACCGTTTTGTTAAAATTCTACTCTTAAATTAAGTGTCATGCTATTAGTGTCATTTTCATCACTGTACACCAGGGCTGGCCACGACGAGGCTCGCGAGCCGCATGTGGCTCTTAAATCAATTTCGATTGAAAATGGAATGAAAAATGTTTCTTCATTTTATAAACATTACTTTACAAAGTGGCTCACCTCGAATTAACTTTATAAATTAGCGGCTCCCAAAGTGAAGGTTAGTGGCCACCCCTGCTATACACCATCATTTGATAGAAAAAATGTTGAAAATTGATTTGTATGAAAATGCTACATACAACTCGATGTTTATAGTGTTTTTTGTTTTTATTTTTTTTCATAATTATTTGGAATTCATATTACATGATTAGTTTACAAACTGTGGTAAATTAGATGCATTAAATACAATATTTGATATGCTACCATACTTTTTTTAATCGTGTATATATTCAAAAAGCATTTAATAGATTATGAAAATAAAAATACCACAAACGAAAACATCAACTCTTTATAATATTACGTGTAATAATTAATGAAGTTGACATTTTATAGAACATTGTTTTCTTTTTTCGGGGCACGTGAAGACAGGAACTAAACATATATACGCATCAGGACCGAGAAGATTACACTAAACTGCTTAAATATATTTTATATTGTCTAATGTATGGTAATACACACAAAGAAAAGAAAAAAAGTTTTTCCGTAGCTTAAATGTATATTCAATCGTTTTTTTTATTTTGTATTTATTTATTTATTTTTACTTTATTTTATTCTAGAAATATTTTAATT
Organism: Therioaphis trifolii; assembly: GCA_027580255.1. Taxonomy (NCBI): domain Eukaryota; kingdom Metazoa; phylum Arthropoda; class Insecta; order Hemiptera; family Aphididae; genus Therioaphis; species Therioaphis trifolii. Next base: position 32,603,901 of record CM050404.1, on the reverse strand, counting down.
CATTTTTACAAAGCTCTACGATAAACCAGAAGTATAATTTTAAAACATGAATATTTATTTATCATATAAACTATAGCGAGCCCGTATTACATATTCACCCTATTTTTGTAACTTTTTTTTATAGAATTACGAGTATACACGAAGATAAAAAAAAAAATTTGCATATACGAACGTTGTTTTTCAAAATATAACACTGCTGATCTACACGTATATTTGGCATACCATTGATCAGAAGATTCAAGTAGGGAGGGTTTAGTCAGATTCATACTGAGAGGGTGATGGGCTACTATTCTAGCTGGTAAGTAAGCGACCCACTATGTACTATTCAGTGACCATGAATTAGAAAATTAAGTTTATTTCTAATTTATGACTATTAATTATTATTATATAGATCTGCTATAAGTGCAATTTTGTTTGTTTGTTTTATTTTCTGTTAAGTTTGAGGGAGTCACTTTATAAATTACCCTCACCATTTGACACCCTAATATGTAAAATTATGTGATAATCGTTTTTATAAAACTACAAAAATTGAATTTACTTTCAACTATAAACTATACAGTATACATGTTAAAATAATGCATAAAGAATTTTAGGGTTTAACGAAAACAAAATTGTATTATTAGGTTTTTTAATTTTTCTTTATGCATGTTATTATATTTTTATTTAATAGTCAAAATTACTTTTTAAAAAAGGTTTATATCAATTTTAGATCACATAAAGATTTTATTTAAAATTACAGTATTTACAATAAAATATTGAAAACCGTATAAATCTTAGCTCAAAACATACAAATTAATGTTTATAAATTAAAATATAGAAGACATACTGTCGTTCAATAGTATGAATGTCAGATGCAAAATAGTATATTATATTGTATGTATTATATTATGTATATTATATACATGTTACACAGTTTACACCTACATAATATATTGTGCGATAAAATGTCATGACATAATATTTGTTTAATAATCAAAAAATTAAAATATTTAAAATGTTATTTGTATAACTTTAAAGAAAAATCAAAAGAATTATTTCAACTAGTTTTTAGAAAAATATTGGAAGTTGTAGTTCTAATAAAGTTTCATTCGTTAATTTTCTACAATATATTTAAGTTGTCTTATTAATAAATAATACTTCCATTATTCAAAATTATAATAAATATCAATAATTTCTTATCTAATATATCATGGAAGAATAAATCGATATCATTTAATAATTTATTAAAATGTTTGTTTAAAATATCGTACTTTTGTCAAATACTATTTTATCTGAAACAAATTTTTAAAAAGAGTTTTGAAAACCATTATAACTAAATAAAGTAATATTTTAATAAGATATTTCACCACCATTTTTTTTTTTTTTTTTTTTTTTTATTATTATTAATTTGAATTACAAAATTTCTATTTTGATTTCATTTTTCCAAATAGTAGAATAAATTAAAAAAAAAAAAAAAAAAAACAATATATTTTGATTCCTAAATAAAAAAATTAAAATAAAAAATAAATAATACGTTTTTGATGTAGTGCCATATTAATCTATTGTACCAATTAACCAAAAACATGAAATAAAATAATGGAAAAATATAGAAAAGAACAAAAATTATTGCGTTTGCTGAACCATCCTGGGACACTGTAGATTCCTAGATCAATTTATATTTTAAATTATAGGGTATTAGAAAGAACGATTTATTAAGAAAAAATTGACTTAATGTAGAAAATATTTTATAATCATCTTTTAAGAATTGGAATTACTTTTTATTATTAACTCTGGTAATTTAGTACACTCGCTGATTTAACTTATTAAAACTATTCTTTCAATATCGATAAACTCCATCGATTCAATTCAGTTTTACAGATCCATGAACTAAATACTAGTCGCAGGTTTAGTCCGTTTGGGGCTGGAGTAAAACGATATTTGATAATCTATCTATTTTTATTTTTTGAGTAAGCATTCATATTATCAGAGAAAAATACTCTTTTTTCACATTATAATATGTTTTGTTTTAAATCATTGATGTCTGAATTATTTTACTTTAATATAATATGTGAATCCATTCAATTTTTAAAAATCAATGCGATCTAAAATTATTGTATATAATATGTTACAAACATGTTCATAGATTTGATTTTAATAAATAACAAACTACCTACGTATCTCATTTTATAAACATTACCATGTTAAAGCGCCATAATATTTAAAAGTTACTATGTTGCAATATTATTTAGTTTTACAATTTTTTGTTTACCACATTGAAAAAAATAAGTTTAATTAACTAGGTAATAAATACTGATATGTTTTTTTTTTTTATTTTAAAAATTATACATAATTTAATAGCTAAATTTTACACAAAGAACAAACATACATAATTTATCTACCTTCTTTGAGCTGGCGCTTGTGCTTAAAGCACAGAGTTGAATATAATGACTATAAATACATTTGATTTAGCAAAAAAAAAAATATAACAACAGACTTTCTTAAATTACGTTACAAAATGAATTAAACATAGGAAAAAGACAAAAATTATTGTTATTATATAGGTTTATAGATAATGAAAAACATTATACATTATTAAATACTAAAAATTAAATGTCAAATAATTGATAATAATAACCATTCAAGAATAGGTTTTTTGATAGTAAAACTCTTATTTGCAAATATAATTGATTTTAAAGATAAAGGCATAGAATTATAATAGGTCGGTGCACGATAGTCCACAAATGTTTACCCAACGATTTTATGAAATATATAACTTTGGCATTATAGGCAAAATGTTTTCTTTCATTTGATCAATAAAACATTTTGAAATCAATAAACACGTACCTAGGTAATTTATCCTTTTTAACCACGCCTTTGTTTTATTTCAATAAAAAATAAAAATTTAGTATTTATGTCACTAGTACCATTTTTTTAATTCAATATTTTTATTTGATAGCGTTAAGAAATTATAATATTTATTGTAAACTTTTTTTTTGTATTTTTAAAAATCAATTATATTTTTTAAATATTCTGCAGTGATAGGATTATTTCCTTTAATATTTTCATAAAACATGGCCCTGAAAATACCAATTAGAAAAATATTTTATATTAATTCTAAATTGAATAACAGTTCTCATATTTTCCACGTAAATAATGTGACGTAATATTTGAAAGGAACGTTATGGTTAATATGTATCAGTAGAGGTGAGCCGTGAGGAGTAATGTACTCGCTATTGTACGGACTGGATGGAAAACGAATGATTTTCTATTCGTGGCCACGACTCTAACCGGTTTTTTGGAAGTGTTGAGGTCATGGCAATAAAGTATTTTTTCAGCGAAAATGTCATAAAATGTTCATAAAATGCATTTGTTGCCACCACAATGGCTTCTGCAAGTTGGAACGGGCTTAACGAACAATCACACTAGATAAATGTGAATACAATGCGTGAATTGTTCTAACAGATTTGAACTGCATTGCTTCTCATTGGCTGAAGTCTCCATGTCCCTACGTATCGTCGATCTTAAGTGAGCACGTGTGTGTGTGTGTGTGTGTGTTTGTGTGTGTGTATGTGTGTGTGTGTGTGTGTGTGTGTGTGTGTGTGTGTGTGTGTGTGTGTGTGTGTGTGTGTGTGTGTGTGTGTGTGTGTGTGTGTGTGTGTGTGTGTGTGTGTGTGTGTGTGTGTGTGTGTGTGTGTGTGTGTGTGTGTGTGTGTGTGTGGCAGGCAGCGGTCTTTTCGGTAAACGTGTGTTAGTAGTATAGCAGTAATGTCATACTACGTTCTGTATTCAACTCAACTGGGAGTTTACCGAGAATTTATTTTTATTATTTTGTTATATTTTTGTCATTTTTTCCTCGAGGCCAAAGTATTAAAACATCTTAAAAAAAAGTTTTAAAAAAAGTCGCAAGTTTTAATCAAAAGTTTAGGTAAACCAAGAGAATCGTACTCGCGCTTGCAAATAGTTTCGTCATGAATTCATGGTAAAAGGACACGTTTAAATAATTACGCAAAATGAAAAGTTGCAACGAAACAGTATCGTAACATTAACAATATAACGCTTAAAAACTATTTCAAACGGATGTGTATACACTATACGGATTATCCTTATATTTATATGACGGTACAACCTTGAGAATTCGTTTGTGCATACAATTTGTTGGCGACATTCGTTTCACTCTTTAAGAAGATTTATTAACACATATTTAGATCATTCAATTGTAATTTTGTATTACTCCTTCCGTGATATACACGTGTAGGCCTCGTAAAATATATTTTTGCAAACCATTAAAGGCCAACGTATAAACCTTCTTCCAGAAAGTAGTATTTCTTAATCTGCTTGGCTATGAGATTGAGGGAGGGTAAAATATGGATGGAACCGATACCACACGATATGTGAACGAAACTGTGCTGGATCGAGAATCTACGATGAACCTGACCGGATGGCCGATTGAAAGAATCGATCGATCATGGTAAGGTTACACATTCAACTTTCAAACCAACCCCTTCTCACCAGAAAGCGTGATGGTAGGCCTTTTAATCGAGGTCACAAATCGTGATCCAAAACTTGTCGTATTTGTGAAAGCAGTGGTACCATTATACACGTTTCGCGTTCGTGACACACCACGTCAACTAGCGCACCAGGCAATGTCGTCTAGATCGGGCACGGCGAAAACGATACCACCGTGGAGCGTCAACCGTGTCAGCGATAGCAGCAAGGGGTTGGATTTTTGGGATGAGTATGATGGTGAGGCTTGGGTGGTGGAGTGTCTCTCATTCACGGTACATTTAACTCGACATCTGAACACGGGTCGATTGTTTCTAATTGACTCTGAATTATGCTCAAACGAACGCGTCGCGAAATATTGTTTGCGCTCTCGATTATTATAATGCGATGTTTTTAGTCTCTGCACGCGTTATTAAACTAATCCGTTTGGAATAATGTACGACGATCCACACGACGCGCGAGCGCATGTTATGCGTTATGCATTTTTCCCGTGATTTCGCGAGCTTTTTGTAAGCCGGCCATGGCTGATATTCGCACGCAACTTTGTCTCCGCAAAAACGTCACCTCGGCGACTGAGGCCACGCGTCTAATTCGACCGCCTGGAAACGCCAGACAGACAACATTTGTGACTTTTCACGTCACCACAAAGTGATATTGTCACCAAATCAAAAAAACAATTCCCCGAAAACGTCGCTCGTGGTTATATAGCCACTTTTTGAAAACAATGTGTTTTTGACGATGTGGACCGCAAAAGTATCTACTGCTGAACGCTGGGTTGCGGGGAAAATAGTAGCTTGAACGTCTTAGACTTACGATGAGCGGGTTGCGTACGGCGCACTGTGACACGTCGATGACCCGCAAACGTTTTGAACACGTGGTACACAAGATAATTATATCGTATAATATATGTGCATAATAGTGGTGTAGAGTTTAGATTTTAATTTTGTGTACGCATTAAAAATATCCAGGATAATTATATGCGAAGACACGTTTTGTGTCATATATGATTGTGTGTTTTTCGTTAATCTAAAAATCTCATAGTTTGGTGATTCTTTTTGTAGAAAAATTGGTTTTCCATCAAAATTCATCATTCTTGAGCATCATTTATCTTATTATATTTTATTTGGCTTGTCGTTGACTGGAAATCATTAGATAATTTCACTGGAAACCTTCCACTGTCCACCACAATGTCGGATATCCATTACTCACTAGCCTGCATACATTGTTAAAAATAGAGTTAAAAATGACAAATTCCTAACTTTTGTTTTTTCCATAGATTGGTTATATTGTTATATTATTATAGTGTCATGTAATATAATCAATTATAAAGTATACTATGCTACACAAAATCAAATAAATAATTATCATGTCACTGAAATATATGGAAATACATTTATATACCTAAATGTTTATAAAGATACGAGCACAGAGAATTATGTTATTCTCGTTTGTTAATATCCAATCACTCATTTATATTGAAATTGACATTAAGCGAACAATTTTCCTCTGTTTGTTTCTCGGAAATGTACGTAAAATAATAACATGGAAAATGTCCAGTTGAAGAAATCAAAATGGTGTATTGTATTTATTTTCTTTGCTACGACCAAGTTTTTAGTTTTTCGCATTCACAATGTACACAATGAATTTTCATTTACTATCGTTACGATTGAATTATGATTACTATTTATTTATTCTTTAAATTTACTTTCATATTTTTCTGATTCAATTAAACAGTAAGCGTGTAAACTTTTTTTCAAGTCAATCGAATGAAATAAAATATTCAGTCGAAGTAGTTCGAAGAAAACGAAATTTACAGCTGCTGCTTCGAGTTATTAATGTTATTATTTTTCTTCAAGGGACGGATTCCGTCACAGAATGAAATAATTAGATTTTAAGTATACAGCCATAAATCTATGTGATTATCCTGCGTTACACAACGAATCCAACGGATATATTTCAGAACTAGGCATATATCTACTTTTTATAATGACATCACGTGTCGACGTGTACAAGTGTTATTATTGAAGCTTGTGTTGTGTTTTACTGTCTCTAGCACATATATCATTCATACTTTGAACTATAAATTATAATGGACATGAATTTGACATACTGAGAGAAGTGAAGGATCTAGTGGAATTACAATAATTTTTAATTATATTTTTTATTGGTGACTACGTATTCAAGTAGTATATTCTATCCAAAAATTATGTTCAACCCCTCCCCTATAAACTAGGAATGTTCCCTATGTTCTTCAATGTGGTCATTTTTTTTGTTCTCATTTTTTTTTATTCTTATATGTAGGAAAACAAATCGTTAAATTAATAATAAACTATAATTATTCATTTTTTAATAGTTACATCATAAGCGATTATTTTTCAAATAGAAACAGAAAAAGAAATATACAAAAATAATTGAAAGTTATTTTTTTTCTTTTATGCGATAAATATACTTTGATTGTTATTTAAAACAAACAAAGGTTAATAACAAACATGATGAAGAATAGTTTGAAGTTTTCGTCTTATAATTGGAAATTATCGTAAACTATAATCAAAAAGGTAAAATATTCTCAAATCCCATAAATAAATATAAGCCTAAAAGCTTTCATAGGCTGAATTAAGAAGAGCGATAGACGGTGGTACGTATGGGTAAGAGAGAGAGTTCAGGCATAGCTTGTAGTGGTAGGAAAAGATGATTATTGCGTGAAGGTACAGATATGGGCTCAAAACAAACATTTTAGTTTTATTTTTACACAAAAGAATAAAAATCTGTTCTCGTAATTTATTTGAGCGCATGCATTAAGATCTACATATGAAACTCGCTTGACGTATTTTAGTTTTAAAATAAAGTAGTTCTTTTATATCACAAAATGCAATAAAACTTTATTTATACTCATATCAGTGAAATATATGAACAAATTACTAATAATAATGAAAAAATTGCAAATTGCCTGGGTTTTTATTTTTGAGTTTCTCTAGATGATACTCAGGATTCAGGCAATATCAGGCCAGAGTGTTTCCCGGAAGAATAATCGAGTTACACTCATGACTTACCCTCATATAGTTATCATCCTTATATGTTTCATGATTATATGTAATTTCGTATATTGAATCTGTAAAGTAGCAAACTTATAAAGTACATATTTATGTGAAGGAATCACATTAAAAAATCATATACATATAATATATAGTATTATATTATAAATATATATATATATATATATATATATACACATAATAACAATAGCACTAATACAAAAATATAAATGCGATCACTTAATCGATGTTTTTTCGTCGGTTCACATATGATTATGCGTGTGATGACTGAGTGTGCAAGCCCATCGGTGTGTGTGAAGTGTTTATATCGTATATGTATGATAACAATAAAACAATTTATTAAGCTTGTTAGAATATCAATATGGTCGACGTATGAAAACATATGCATGCTCGTCGACAAACATAAGTCACTAAATAAATTTAATCGAAAAATATGATTTTGAACAATGTCAACATTAATTAAACATATTTCAGATGTCTGTAACTGGGATGAATGGGCCTCGTAGGTGTTGACGGTAAATAATTCACTTGTAGTTGCATTGACGTAGTTGCAAGGAACCGCTTCGGTGTCTATACTGGATCGTCCTCACGTAGAATATTACTACATCCTTGATTCAACCACTTGAAAGGCCTGCAGCAATTGCTAAACTGGAGTACACAATGGACCCAGGCTTATATATATAGATTAATGGAATGTAAGCACTCGATTCTCCACAGCTCTTATCGGGATGCCAATCACTAAACTGCATGTATTTTGACCACCTGGAGTGCAGGTCTGACACAGATAGTAACCAGCAGAAAATGCGCTGAACGGTTGCACCGCCATCGATATATTTATAAATCTCGCCGAGGTTAGTGACGATTATCTTGATTTTTGGTTGATATTAAAGTCGCTTCATAAAATTACCATCTTCATATTATTTCCAGTCGTTTAGTCTCGCCATCTTGTGTTTGTTTACATTGGTAATGAACAGTGATTTCAATTTTGATTCCACTAGGAAAAGGTAGTATCCCGTTAAAACTTGTATGTGCGTATTCCTGTGATGGGTTTACATCATAACGTAGCTAATTAAAGATTTTACATGAATGGCATACCGAGGTTTAGTGCTCGAAAACTGAATACATTTAACAAAGCGACAAGAGATAACAGCAAAGCGAGATAGCTATAAGTGAAAACAAATTTATTGAAAGTAGTATTTTAATAAAAGCACTCATGTACACTGTTTTTGATAATCATTCACAAATTTATATAGCTTAACCGCTTGAATACGCAATTGTACTAGAACACACGAATGCTCGTACGTTTATGAATTGCAATCAATGATCAACAAATCAGATTGACTAACTGAAATACACTGTGATTTTTATTAAATTATTTTAAAAAGGGTTTTATGCATTTAAAAGTTCATACATTATATTCCACTTTCCACACCGTACCATTTACTCCAAGTGTGAATAATTTAATTTTCGAATTATATTTCAGTGTATTTTGAAAACAAACGTGTAGTAATAGTTTCAATATTTTACTTAAGATTCAAAAAAAAAAAAAATTAAAAAAAATACTCAATTTATAAATCGAATGCTAACGTTATATACATCCTACGTTTATGACGAATGTATATTACAGCTATTGAATAATATTTGACTTGAACTCGTAAAATATTGTTGCCAAATATATTTACTGGTGTGTGCGTAAAATAATATGAGAGGGGTATGAGTGGACACGTTTATTTTGCCCTCTTTTGTGTCCCCCATTGGTTATTTCGTTCGAACACGCATAATGCACAGACAATAGTCACCTCCCATGCACTTCCCCTTCTATCCCTGTCACCCCACCATTCACACGCATTATATATATATAAATACCCGTGCGATCCACTACGCTATATTGCCTGAAAAAAAACATACTCATTCTATAGTCCTCAGTTTCTCTCACGGTCACCGTTCTTTCCCCTTGGATCAAATAGTAGTCATAGCTTGAGGTAACCCAAACCGATAAAGTTTGAAATTAAAGTTGAAACTCTGATCGAAGCCTCCCAGTCAGGGAACTCAATCAATCCTACATGCACACCCGGCCGTACCCCACATCACGTAATCTCCCACTCTCTTGTCCACCGATCATTGTGATCAAAAATAATTTTCAATAATTATATCCCACTGCCCCATAATAATTATTGAAATTATTATTAAAATTTCTAATTATTATTTTATGGTCTCTGTCTATGCATGATTTATTTTCAATAATCTTTGAGACACCCACCGATACGAGACGTCAGCCGGATGATTTCGAAGTGGTTAATTTCAATCAAAATTGTATTTATTATTCACCTTGACTGTGGGAAATTTAATTCATCGGTACAAGCCGCGTAATTTTCGCGAAAAAATAGATTGGTATTTTTTGAAGATCCTACTTATAGAGACTTATTATGTGTGATATCATATGGTATATACGCATTATTTGTCCGTAGTTACTGCCTTGGAAAATAACGTTCATACAAGTATACTTTAGATCACAGATTTAATTTTTCAACGAATGATAAAAAAAAAATAAAAAATGCTTCTTGCTGACATATTGCCACTGCAATTTAATAGTTTCCAGCATGTAGTGCTATTTTATACGACGAGTTAATGTACTTCTCGTCAATATTTGATTTGTTTATTTCCATTGCATTTTTTCATTAAATATTACACTCACTCGCAGTGTGAAATCTATTTGTATTGTATCATTTAATTAAATAATTCTGTCATGTTCAAATATGTACCAATGTTGATATTACATGACATAACAAACTGTTTTGTAAAATGCATAAACATATAACTCCATTTACACAAACTTTAGACTTAAGATCGTATGTCATTTGAGTTCATGTACTTCTCCGAAATTCTCGAGTAACCTTTAAGACATATGATCTTGAAAATTTACTTCTATAGTTTGGTAAACATTTTTGTTCATAAATAAACGTGTATATATAGAAAAAGAAAAAGAGTCAGTTAACTAGATATTTTATAACTATTACGAAGAAAAAATTGTGGTCAGCTAAAATCAGAATCGATTTTTCTTGGACTCAGCAATATTTTTTAATACACTAAATATATAAAAAGTTCCAAACGTTGAAAACTAAATTAAATGACAGTAAGTAATTTATATTATAATGCATTCTTCTTTACAAACACTCAACTAACTTAACTTTGTAATCCATTACTTGAGTCCGGTATGTTTGTTTTTAGTGCAAACTGAATATTTATTTACATTTGTAAAACGATTTTTATTTTACTTAAATATTGTCTTTAGTTAATAGTTTTGTCATAAGATTAAAATTATATAGCCATATTTTGAAGTATAAATCATGTAGATGTACTCATAACGTAAGAATGTATAGATAAAATATTCCGTATTCGAATATGATTTCACGCTTATCATATTATACAGTGAAACACTTTTTTTCACGTAAACATAGAAAATAGTCTATTTCATATTTCGGCTTAGATAAATAAGAACGTGAAATATTCTTTACTAAAATAATTTAGTATTACAATACAGCCTCATTTTTTATTAACCTTTTTGTATATTTCCTATTGTTATCATAATAAACACTCAAACTACAAAGCTTAAATTATAAAAGAACGTTCTGGAACAATAGATGCCTTATTTTCCATACTTATAATATATTTAAAAAAAGATAAAATTTTCATACCCATTAAAACAATAAGAAACAAAACAGAATAAAGTAATCAATCTTTTCATAGACATTCCTACTAAGCGATATTATGATATACAAGATTATAATATATTCAAAGAATCAACAATTTAACTTTTTTTTTTATTATTATTATTATTTTAAAAAAAAAAAACGGTTTTTTTAAATACAATATTATTTTTTCATACCAAATTTTTTCCTGTTATTATTCAAATAATACTAAATACCTATGTCATAAAATAATTTATATCATTTGGTAAATACATTTGAATAACTTACGCCCGTTGAGTTTAGCAATAAATAAATAAATAAATAATATAACTATTAATTACAACATAGACAAAAATGTATATTTTGTGTTACATTTAATACAGTGATGATAAAATATCATTATTTATCTAAAATAATAAACGCAAAAACAATATATTAAAATGTTTACTAGTACACAGCACTATTCATTGCATGAATGGTGATATGACAACCAATTATGAAATCATAAATACTTTATAAATTTATGTAGCATTTATAATCTATATTACATTGCAAATTTGCATTTGTTCTCCCTAAAAAGAAGTTTCCGGTAGTATAGGTATGTATATTCTGAAATTAATCGATTAAGCATTCATATTTTGAAATTTTAAATACTTTAAATAATATGTATAATGTATACATTACGTATTCAGCGTGATAGGTTTCAAAAAATATAATTAGAATAAATTTAAATATTAAAATATTACATTTTTAAGCCCTTTGATCAGGTCGCAGAATGGTTCCTTATTCTGTATTAAATATATATGTAAATTTTATGTAACACAGCTTTATTTGACGATCAAAAACCATATAATAATCGAAAAAAAATATAATTAATGTCATCTCAGAGAGTATTCTTTATTACCTAAAATTAAAATTAAAGAATATTTAATGGTTCTACAAAAACTGTAAAAGTTACGACAATAATTTTCGAAAATATCTTCTAACGAGTGAATTAAATGAACCATTTATATAAAGTAAAACAAAAAAAATTAATAAAACAAGAATTAATGTAGAACTATTAACTGTTTGTCCATAATAGTAATTCTTATTTGAAATGAGCTTAATGATGTCTGTCAAAATTAATATGTTTAAGTTGCTATTATTTTGGTGTCATTGGAGTAAATATCCGTATATGTACCACATTTGAACGCGAAAAATATTTTTTTTTTCATTAAATATACGTGTATTTTTAGAGCCACTTAACGGTCAATCATGTCGAAGAATACAATATTTATATTGTGGTCGTCATCGGATGCACAATATGATGTTATACTATGATAACTTATTCAGACGTGTATGTGCTGTCTTATGTAGTTGCATTTTTACCATTAAAATAATTTATTACTACGAATGGTCAAACCCCAAACCACTATTTAAGTGCAATAGTATTTGACACAAGATTTTCTAGTCTGCGCATGGGTAATAATGTGCACGTCAGTTGTCAAATATTATACCATCGGTGGCGCGTACTTGGAATTTTTAATAGTGGAAAGGATAAGGTTGACATAATTTTCAGATTTCTTTATGATGATTTGATCTAAAATCTACTTTACCTAGTACATTCATACCGTTGTAGATGATTTCATACCTGTGTAATTGACTTCAGATATGTCGACCGTAGACGAAAATGTGTATATATTTATATATGTATATTGTCACTACTAACCACCCTTTTGGATAGTCTAAAAATGGTCAAAATGTTTCGAACAAATTTATTTTGTCATTTTGGTAAATTCATCAACTAGATACGTATATTAAAGTGGATATTTTGGTAATTATCAACATCATTTCCAAGTGTAAAAAAAAAAAAAATTCGGTGAATGTCAGTAAAAATGATAAAATATTCCATAAACGGGATTTTCATGGAATTTCATTTTATGTCTGAATATTGAGCTCACGTGAGATTTTCGTGGCTTATAAATGTGCTACACTTAAATATAACATTTTACGCGTAATATTATCGTGATACAGTAGTTTACTACAAACGACGACTATAATGCGAAATCAATTCCACAACACAACCTACAAATTATGATTAATCGATGTCTTGTCTGTTTATCACTATTAATCATGCACGCATATTATTAATCTCGACTATAGTATTGTTAGTCTTTTTTTAGAGCAAACTTGATTTTAAAAAAAACATGAAGCTATTGTAAGACTTTTATTTTTTCAGATGTATTTGTTTCTTCAGTACAAATACATTTTTTTTCAACACTTATTCGTTTTGTATAATATATTAAAATAAAAATTATTATTTAACACAAAAGTGTTATTACCATGAAGTATAAAATGGTTCATGAAATGAAGTTAATAAAATAAAAACCGGAAAAAGAAAAAAAACCTGCAAAATCCCAGTAGTTAAAATTTTAATACAATACATAAGTGTTATATTTCCGACTTAATTAATTTAATTAATTTAAATATTAAAAATCATTAAAATTTTTAATTATTTAGTAAATATAATTTATACACACGAGCTAACACTCACAAAAAATAATGTGAAACGTTTTAAACTTATTACGAGTTCCTGAATAATTATTTGTAGTAATGAATGCTTTTCAAAAACACAAAGAAGACCATATATTATAAGTCATATAAAAATTAATCTCATATGCTAATATTTTCAATTATTAAAAATAACTATCGGATATTATTATACTTAAAATGTTAACGGTTGTTTGCTTTATTTTAGATTTCCTCAAAAAACAATGTCGTCATCATAATTTAAAAAAGGGTTGCTCCATTGTTAGTCAAAATGGAATTTTGGTTAGTATAATGGGCAAAATGGCGGATTTTTTTATAATAATTTCATCAACCATAATAATATTACCTTATTTTTACTATAAAACAGTTAGGAATGGACTATTAAAAAAAAAAAAAAATAAAGTATTATAAATATTAATACATAGCAAGTAAGTGAACAAATATAAGGAACTTATTAAAAAATAAATATAAGTGAGCAAACAGTTTTGGAAGTGTGATATATTATAGAAATTAGAAGTGGTGAGATGAAATGAAATTACTATCAAAGGAATTATGTTTAGCCAGTTCAATTACAATTTTTTTTTTTTTTTGAAAGGTGATACATGAAATCATGAAATGTATTCAAGTATGGTATATAAGTGTCATTTTTCTTAGATCAAGATAATAATATTCACAAAATTATTTTATATGGTCTAATATCAGCTGTAAAGGTACCTTTTTGAATAAATATAAGGTTTCATTTTTAATTCAAAATGAAATGATCAATTTATACGATTATGTTTATAAATAATGATATATGTAGTTCATGCTAATTTTATCGTTTTATCATTGGATTCTTTGAAAAATTTAAATAATTTATTTTAAGAAAAAATTATTTTATGATTTCCATATAAGAAAAAAAATTTTTTCTTAATGACAAGCTATCATCTACAACTGCATGGGCAATTCAGATCACGAATAAGCATGAAATATTAATGGTAATTTTAGCAAAGATAACACATCTGTTTATTTATTAAAAACTTTAAAACTTGTAAAATATAATGGTTTACTACCTTTTTCAATCATTTTGTAACAATATGCAGAGAAGATAACTAACATAAATTGAACGAAAAATAAAATAACATATAGTAAAATATGTCATATATGTAAATAATATGTTGTATTCGAAAAATTATGTCAGCATTTTTTTTTTTTTTTATATATATATATTTTTACGTTTCAAACGATAAGTCGTTAATTTGATTAGACGATGAGTCACATGATAGCTGTATTGCTGCAGATTTAATTTCATCATATAAATTATTATTTGTATATTCATAGACAACGTTCTTCGAGACATTTAGAATAATTGGATTTTCGTATAACAACTGAACGATCAATTGGATGTAGGATGCCAGTTGTTATTTAAATCTCATAAATTAATTCTCAATTGACACATACCATTGATTCATGAATTAGACTTCAACATTTTTTTGAATCAAATGTTTGCATTGTTAAATAGTAAAATTACTCAGTTAACTTTTATAAAAATCACTAGGTAAATTACAATAAATGACCATTTTTCAGTAAAAAAAAATATTGAATGAGTTTTGATAAAAGTTTCATCACATTGAATAAGACTAACAAAACATATACAGTGTACAGAATGATGAATATAATAAAAATACCATTAAGGAAAAATCTTTGTAGAATATCGTACTGTGACATTCTTACTTGGCCGTTAAGCTCTAATAAAATCTGATGATGAATGTTTACTGCTTTTATTGGAATTTGTTATTCAAATACCTTGTTTTTTTTTTTTTTACGTCAGATGAAGTTGCTCAAAAAAAAAATAATTATGACACCGGAATGTTTGGAACGATGAGCATTTACGCTTTTCGTCATTGTCAAAAAATAATATAATACGTCACGCATACAATGATGCATATTACGGCCTAATGGTAGAACAAGAGAACTGTTGAACAAACATGAAAACGAATTAAGAAGAGCCCACTCATCGGGCGCACTAAACCACAGGTTTTTAATATTTGGAATGTATTCTGAATTTTAAACGTGACAGTCATTGTTTCATTTCAACGCACCAAAAAGTTCAAAAAATAATTTCTAAACGAACATTACATTTGAAAGGACATTTCATTTTTTTTTAACGAATATAATATGTAATATTACTCCAGTGCTATATTCGAATTTTTAATTATTTTCACTATTCACATTATAAATTAATCTTAGCAAATATGATGTGTTATTGACATCATCTTGCTACTAGTTGTAGCAGTTGTAAGTTGTAACTACATATATTTGGACACAGCAGGGGATATGAGGTCGTATAAAAATATTTATGGCGTTATTATGAACTTCAGACGGATTGAATCATACACGGATGTACATTGTTATTAACTGTCGAAAATGATTTTCCGAAATGAAATATGTCTTGAACGAATACGTTGACATGGTTCACGTTCGGCGTCGGACGCACGAGTCTACGAATAATATCGATGTGATGATATGACACCGTCCGAAACCGTTCAGTGGCATTTAATCCGAGTTGTGATTAAAATGTCAAAAAAACCGATTACGTCTCCCACTGCGTCGGGGCCACACCGACGTAATGCTATTCGTACTAGACCGGGTCGCGGGAACGTTTTTAACTTGGTATTTTCATCTTTCAACCGTCACCGTACTGCAAATACTGTCCCGGGGTGCAGCGACCAACGGCAAAACGTATTAAATCAAAACTTGTAACGCCGCCGAACAGGGCGCGTTTAATCCTGGTCGGGATTAAACCTACCCGACCTGAACTGGTACGGGTCGGCGTGTCGTCCGGTCCGAAATAACATAAATCACTGCACACGCACGCATGCTCGCACACATGCGTACATTTATACGCACGCAATACCGTATTAAAATAATATGATAAAATATTCCTTATTTGAAACGAATGTTAGCTGCAGCGACTGTTTGTAACGTTCCGAACGGTATGTTTTCCCGAACCGCGTCACGTTCCCGATCAAATCAATGACACGTATGGTACATCCAAAGCGTGGTGTTTTGTCATATTGTTTGTGTTTGGTAATTTTTTGTTCCAAGAATATCATTTATTATTGTTTTACCTACCCATCAGATCTCCAGAGGAGCTATTATTGAATGACGTAGCGCTCATTCGTTTATTTTTTAGACTCTTTGACGAAGCTTTTATTGGCTTTTACGCGAAACAAACATATTCTTGGAGTACCTATGTACTTTTATTTTGCAGGGACGACGAGACAGAAATCCACTGGTCAGTTACAATATGTTAAGGAAATATGAATTTTTCGATGTTTTTTCAAGAAAATACGTCTGCAAGGATTTGACTAGTCACTAAGCAAAAATGTTATCTTTGTCTGTGAATTCCAATGCACTACATTTTGGTTGATGCGACGAGGAGATAATTTTTCCTTTTGTTCCTGGTAAATATTTCAGTTGATTTCCATAGTGAACTGCTGTTTTTAGGTTGTAGATACCCATGCACTTTACGTTATATATATATAACGTTATATTACGTTATACATATATATATATATATTTACTGATATTGTTCAGATGTATGCATGCGTATCATATTTCTTTCTCTCGGAGCTCACTAAATTATTAAAATGTTGATTGGGAGTCGGTGTTTAGTATTTGCATATTTTTCCATCGGGATCGAGCGTTAAATATTTCAATCATTCAATGTAGTATGTTCTTCTGAACCGTATCCGTGTTTTGCATTAGTATTTTTTTGTTAATGATGACTGTGAATGAATGTTGATTAATTTGAATTATAGATCAGGCTGTATCATAAATATATTATATAATCTTGTGATTTGAGCAATTTATTCACACGTTTTATCTAAATAGCATAAATATTTTACCCAATTAACTGGTTTGTTTGATAAAGTTGATATAAAATGAATGATTCAAATTCACTATCATAATTATGTATGGTTTTGACAATTTATCATATAAAATATGTAACCGTTATCTGAGTAGATCAATCGTTTTATAAAAATCATGATTTTTTATGAATTTGACGAGCCAAAAAATGATAAAAAAATAATGAATCATAATATTTAGAATTTTATTATTGAGTGAATATCAAAAAGACATTGTTTCATTATTTATGTATTTTTATTTATTATTTTTTTCATATTTCCCTTTCCTATATAATTTATTTATAAATTATGCTGTATCCTCCATTACACATTCCAACATTTTATTATTTGCCGGCGATGCAAAAATTTAAAAATCTATTACTCCCCCCGATGATATTAAACTTATTCGAAGTGATTTAGCTTCATATAATGAATGGTGCATTTCAAATGGCCTTTCATTAAATATTGACAAATGCCAAATTATTACTTACTCCAAAAAACACAATCCTGTGATTTTAACTAGGTATCATATATGTGACATTTACTTACATCGTTCGTCCTTAATTAAAGATTTAGGGATTTTATTTGATTCCAAACTATTATTCAATGCTCATGTATCAGTGATTAAAAATAAATCATTAGCTGAATTTGGTATGAAAAAAAGAAACTGTTCCGATTTTCGTGATCCACTTTCTCTCAAATGTCGAAATAACTCACTAGTCCGTTCTTAGAATACGCGACATTAATTTGGGATCACAGCAATGTAAGAAATAATTATCAACTTGAAAAAATGCAAAATAAAATACTCAGATTTATATGTCATAAATTTAATATTCAAAGAACTACACATCTGGTTACGATATTATTTTAAAATTGTTAAACATAGAATCATTTATTTATTATTTCTCATTCATCTAAAAAGTAAACTGCATACGAGCCCATAAATATTTTAATGTCTTCGGGAAATAGTAAATTATTTTAATAAAAATTGAATGTATTTTTATTAATATTATTATCATTATTATTAATATTATTCTATATATTTATCTTTTATCTTTTGTTAATATGTTATATCTTATTATTTTAAATAATGTTATATTATTGTTTTCTATACAAATATATTATGAATTCGATTTTTTTTCCGTATTAATAAATAAATAAATAAATAAATATAAACTACATTTGTCGATAGGTTTTTATGTAAAATATTTTGAGAGTTATTATCTTAATTTATAAAACTTATTTTGGTTGTAAGTAACTATATTTTCTCGAAAATACTTTGTTAATTACTGTTGTAATAAATTCTGTATGCAAGATTTCAAGCCATTAAAAGTACTTTTAAAATAACGACAGTTGGTCTGTTAGAATGACAAGAAAACCATGGTTATTTTTATTGGTATAGTGTGAATAAATTTTATTTGAGTGTACATCTATCGTTCGGCCTTGAAACAAGTTTTGCATGTATGGCTTTCATTGATTAAGTTTTGGCGTTCTAATATCAGAGCTATTTTTTCCCGAGGATTAATTTACGATATTATATATGGTTTCGTTATATTAATCGCTTAATTATTTCACTCGCCATTTTTGTTGTTTGGCGTTAAATTTTATATTTCGTATTTAATAGTTCAGTTTTAAGAAATCAGTTTCATGCAAGTTTCCCTTGACAGTGCAAACCGAAATAACTCATATAATTGTCATTTTTTTTGACGTTTTATTCTTTGTATGAAATGTCTCATATGTTTTTTCGTAATATTTTGTTTCAGTTACATAATGAGAAAAGTTATCCAGTTTTTGGCACCTAGAGTCAAGAATACCGAAAAATTGTATTAACAAAAGAAAATTTATATATATATATATATATATATCTTTTTTTTACGTATTTGGCATTAGTTAATTATGAAAGATTTATGCATGGTATTGATCTTAAGTAAACTCAAGTTAGTCGATTCATTAGTCAAATTGTATATTTTCATAATGTCTGAAGTATACACTATTGCAGTTTTAGTTTAATAATTGTATTTGCTTTATTTAAGCACATTTCTATTTTTGGAAAAATATCACACATATTTCCAATAACCATTAACGAAAAATACATTTTGAAGTGTATATCTAATATCTAATGTAAAAATGATAAAAAAACACGCACGCGCGCGTGTGTGTGTATGTTATAATGTTGCAGATTCAGATTTTTAATTTATAATTCCCTTCATAAAGCCAACCAGGTTGTGCATTTTTCGGTTAGGTAAAATAATTATATAACGTTAATACTATACATATACACATTAATATTAATTATAATCGCGATGAATGATATTATATTGTATAAATATATAAACGAAATGGAAATATAGATGTGTTAAGTAGTGCGTGTTTTAATTTAGGCGTGAGACGGGTAGGACACTAAAGACTGCCTGCATGTTTATAAATGAAACAATTATTTGACGATGAAAGGCAATTATTTCATAATGATAACAGTAACATATATTTTAGTTAATTTTGTAACTATTATTTTTGTATTTAATAAAGAAATTAAATGATTTGCCAGTATACATGTATTAATATCTTTGCAAGAAAAATATCATTTGTTAACTGATGGTAATGATTTTATCGTATGGTTTAGAAGCTATAAAAGTTGAATAGAATACTGCAGTGTCGCATAAAACAAACGAGCCAAACTATAGAGGCGTTGAAACCGGCATTGAATGTATAAATTCATGACTGTATTTCTAGATTATCATACAATTCAAAGTTTTTTTTTATCATTTTAATTAATTTAAAATATTATTTACGTAGATATTAGGTAGCTATAACTATATATCTAATGAATCCGAGTTAATATGAAAATAGTGAAAACAAAATTATACATATTTTTTTTATAATATTACAGAATTACACTAAACCAACTAATCGCTTAAAAATATAAATACAATTTTTAAATAATACTAGACTTTTAGATTCTGAGTTAAACGAATCTTATGGTTTTACTGCAATGTTAGTTTTTATTTTTTTTTTTATTTGGATATACTTTTTACTAAACCTGACTTTGTCCAAAAGTTTAATTCAGCAAATTTATAGATCGTAATTTTGATGTAGAAGGTACTTTTTGGACTTATTAAGTTCTCATCTTAATTTTTTTCAGATGAGCGGAAAAAACAGTTTAAAATGGAGAAAAAAACGGCGAAATTTGCCGTAAACGGCACTTTCATCAAATCCTATTCAGTAATTTTGTCATTAATCTAAAATTGATATTAATAGAAACTTGAAATATTCACAATAATATATTGACGTATCATTACATGCTATAAAAAGTTTTAGAAAATTTTTTATAATTTTCGAGCTAAAAATAGAACTTTGAAAATACCTTGTTTTTCATAAGTTTATCCCTTATAACGTTTTAAATATTTGACAAAAACTTTTGAAAAATTAATATGACCTTATTCATATACTTCTCTATAGCTTCTGAAAACATTTAAAAACCGGGTATCAGGATTTTTTTAATAAGCGTCTTAAGTTGCTATTATACGATTTTTACGTAATAAACTAGTTTTACGTTAATTTTGAACTTGAATGATTTATTCGAAGAAATTGGTTGATTGGTTGATATAAATATAAATAAGCGTTGAAGACAGATAGAACAAGAAGTTTCAAATATTTTCTGTAAAAAAACAGTTTTCTCTTTTTTGTCAAACGAAAAAACTTTAAATGATTTTGAAAAAAAAAACCTACCAACAATTAGACGAAAAAATGTGAAATGTATGAATTGTATATTTTTAATATTTGACGAACTTTGAAAAAAATGTTAAATGACCTTACTCATAAACTTCACTAATGATACTAAAATATCTTCAATAATCAAGATATCGGATTTTTTATAAGCGTTTAAGTGAATTATTTTACAATTTTTACGTAATAAACTATTTTTACGGAAATTTTCAACTTTAAATATTTATTTGAAGAAATAGGTCCTTCCAAACGGTATATTTTCATTCTGAATCTTTAATCAGAATATTTTAACTAAAGCAATGTTATATCATTTCTTTAAAATCCAACACATCTATCCTCGTTAACTCGTCCTAGGAGCGAAGAATACCCCATAGGGTGAAGTAAGTACTTTTTTCAACATATGTTCATAAATTCATGTATCATGGTGCACATTTTTTGTTTTCCAAGTCGTTTAATAAAATAAAGGCGAGTTTTATAAAAACTTAATGACAAAGATAAATTTAAAAAAATGCAATAGATTGATCATACATCGGTAAGAATAATTTATGTAAGAATTCCATAGTTTTGTATCAACTGAAATAATAGGAACACAGATAATTATAGTATATTATATTAGTTAAGTAGTAATATTAGTTAAACAATAGTTTTCATCAGTAATACTATTGAAAAATATTTGTTCCCTTTTTCAATAATGAATTCTTGATTTGTATTTCTTAAAAATTTAAAATGTGTTACGAATTTATTTATATTTAGAGTTCTATAATGAAAATAACATAAATTATAAATGACATTTATTGTTTTCAAATGTACAATTGACCGATTATAATTCGTAGATTATTATGATCGAAGTCATAACATTTTTTTAATTTAATTATTCATTTATTTCTTCAAAAGCCAAGTGCCATTTATATTTTATCCTTGTTTTAATTTTAATAATTTAATATTATATTGAATGCCAGTTTGAATGAGCGTCGTATAAATTATCATATTTTACTTTAAGTTTTTTAATTATTGAAATTAAATATTTTATAAAACGGATTTAATTATATTTTCAGTAGTTTTGTACATCATATTTGGAATGGGCTATGGACACGTTTTGGACGTTTGTTTTTTCTTCGAGTTGAAATAATGCTAATAGTGTTTTGTACGTATGTTCACAATTCAATCGTATAATTTTAAATAACACATTTTACTTAAAATATATATCTCTTCTTAACTATGTACATTCGATTTCACCTCTTTGAAATACGGAGAAAATATATTAAACGTTTTTATTTTTCAACCAAAAACGCGTTCATCACACGTGTCTTGGATATTGACGTGGAAAAGTTCCTGTTAAATAATATATCAATGCATGAGTTCTTATGGGACTTAACACACGTCATTTGAATAATATACATTATACAGATAAAGCGGGAAATTTCAACCGCAAATTGTGCATTACGTATTATAAAGTTATCGAGTCAAATTTATTGAATACGGTGCACAGGCGGTTCATTAATGCGCCATGAGGACCTAAGATCATACATACTTAAATAAAATAGGGTATTTCAAGACGTTGGGCACACCACCCGTTAACCGTATAATTTATTACCGTGCAGATCCTTTACTGGCACGTTTGCCCTCTGACTGCAGCCGGTCGTCTGAAATGCCGGCAGGCGTCTCCTCGATACCTTAGTGAATGATAATTGATTTTGTCATTGACACGAGACAAAAAAAAATATATATATATATATATTAATCTCACATAATGTGCAATAAAGTAATAATAATAATAATAATAATAAACCAAAACGGCCATTTCAGTTAACACGCTATTGCGGAACCCGTCGTAAACGTCGAACGGCCGACTTTTACGATTATTCATGTAAACAAACTGCTTGAGCTTTAGCTAGCAACACACTCTCTCAATGCTTAACATTACCCAGTTACCCAGCAGCTGGTCACGTTTATGGTAACCTATAACAATGATCCATTTTTACCAACTATTTTTACGCCAGACAATCGATGAGTTGAGCGTACTGTGTCCACATAGCCTGGCATATTGTTTGATTGTCGTCGAGGTTACGATATCTCATTCGCACGTTAATCAAACGTTCAAGATAACAACGTGATATTTTCACTTCTTGATCATAGCGAATCATTAAAACGCCTTTGAAATTAGTTGAAACGTTATACAATCTATGATCGATTGCCATTTAAATAGCCAAGTATCTTCTTGAATTTTTAACTGAACCCAGGATTCAATGCGAAATTTCATTTTTCCACTGACTGTCAACGATTTTAAAACTGCCCTATAAAATCCACTAATTATTTAAAAACAAGTATTTCTAAGTTCCAGTTAATGTAAATTGTATCGAAAAATAATATGATACTCTTAGTATTACTGAATCGATTATATAGTGTAGTACAATCGTCTCAATTTGGTGTGTGATATCTGCATACGTGTTTGGCTTATAAACGAAATTATCGAACTGAAAAGTGACAAAAGTCTTAAAAGGCAGTTATATTTTATGATACCCATAGTTTAAAGCAGTTTTATTAAAATCTCTGTGCAACAAAATTTATTTTTAATATAATTTCGATGTGTTATTATTTTGAGTACATTCTTCGTAGATACCATGTCAAATCAATTTACCGAACAGTTATGATTACTTCTAGCAATAAAATATTAAAACTGTACATTTTGGTTCAAAATAAACTAAGATTTATTTAAAATTTGGCCCATGGACTAATCTCTTATTATTATATTATCTAAATTATAAAATGTGTTTTGACTTCTGACCTAAAAAATGTTTGTGATCTCTGTGATAGGCGATTATAATACAAGAATCTTTCAGACGATGGACCAAAGAAAGTTCCCTCTCACACATTTACTTAAGAGTCGATGTGTGTGTGTGTGTGTGTGTGTGTGTGTGTGTTTGTGTGATTGGTGATAGGATCGAGAGGTCAATTGTTGTTCCCAGTAAGTATGGTTGAATAGCCACGATCGTCGTCGGCATCGAGGTGGCAGCGGTGTTTTGCCTCACTCACTGTAAGAGTGTCGAAAATTAAATGATAAATTGGTTTAAATAGTTGTCTGAGCGGCAATATTAATATAGTTACACTGAAACCACACATAGTGGTCTGTAACATATCGTAGCACGCCAAAATTGGTAATTTTCAATCTCGAATTTTTTTTGTTTTTAGTTTACAGTAATATATTACTGTAAACTACTTCTAAATAAATTACTACTAAATAAAGGATAGATACCAATAAATAAGATTTGACCCGACTAATAACTTATTTTATTAAATTCAATTTTAACATTGATTTCAATACCATCAAAATCCAGTGTAAAATTAGTAATGATTTTATTCATATACAAACGTTAAAAATAAAGCATAAACTTAATAATTTACCTCCTGGAGCAAATATTACCAGATGAAACCCAAACTATTTATGAAAATAAACACAATTGAAACAATTGTTTAACATGGGTGTATTATTTTTTCCTTTAAAACACTCTAAAAAAAGGACTAAACACAATATAACACTAACTATATCAAAGTTGCATTTACATAAAATAACATCGATCTACGAAAATGTATTTTGTAGATACCATACGTTATACTTCTTAAAGAATTGTTGAATATGAATGTAAAAAATAATTAGAAAACAATTTAAATTAAATTATATAATTTTACTTATGTGCACGTAGATTTTTTATTTTAATTTCTGATTAACTATTATATTTTCATGAAGGGCACATTATACCACAATGACTATACAGTATTTCTTCACTTTAATATAATATACACTACTCGTAATTGAACTCCACAATGTCATATATGAGCATATTATGTAACTGTTATTTTATTTTTTTTACAAAAACATACAAACAAAATTCGATGATTTTTTTGTTTTATGAATTCAATTATTTTTTTTTTACAATTAAATGCATCATAATTCATAATACAATTCCAATTTGTATATAATAATTTTTAATCTTATATTTTCATCTTATAAAATGATATTTAAAACGCTTAAAATAATTTTTATAGGTGTTTTAATAATTTAACTATCATAATTATAATCATTCTATAGACCAGGTATGGGCAACTTAAAGTTACTAAGTGGTCAATTTTTCGAACTTAAAATCAAGGAGGTCAAAGAGCACAAAAGCAAAAAAAAGAAAAAGGTTAATTAAGTTGAACATTTACTATTGGAATTCATGTTTTCTTTTTATTAAACATCGTATCGATTTTGGCGCTAGCCAGTTAAAAATAGTACGTGGGCAAAATGAGGCCCTCGTACCGCCAGTTTCACATCCCTGAAGTAGACCATAATGTAATGATTGTGTGTTTTATCGAAAAATTGTATTCGGATACGTAAAATCATTCAGTTTGAGTAGTTGTCATACATTCGTACATATACACATCGATACCTATATTGTATTGTCTATATTATGATTGGATAAAAGGCATAGAAAACGTTTGGTAATAACATATCCCGTTTTATTTGACAAAAGTATATGTATGATGTTTATAGAGATTGAATAATATTTTATAATTTTATATATCATTCACACATTTTTGAATAATTAAAAAAAAAAATATATATATATATATATATATATATGATGCATACAGAGAACTCACAACGTATCAAAGTCGACCGTACAATAATAATCATATCAAGTGAATTACGAAAAATCGGGTACACAATTGGACGTTTCGCACATTTTGCATCTCGATTTGTGAAAATATACTCGCATTTAGAAATGTTATGTGAATGTAACTGTACAGATAATATTATCTGTGTATGTATACGACGATACTTCACAAACAACCGAAAGTTGTGGTAACCCGGAGTCATGACGTAATAATTAATTTTCTATTCTTACCTACACACATGTTCAACTTAGTATAAATGAAAAACTTTTGTAATGATCATAAATATTTATGCATGAAAAACGATTGAAACAAAAATTATGTCACAGGAATCACACGTACTTGATATTCGTTTGATTTTGTGCAAGTGAAACATACATTGTTCGGCTGAGAACTCGATTCCTCATAAAGCTACTAGTTAGTTTTAAATTTTAAGTTAAAAATAAATTCGGGAAAGTGGGACCTTCGTCGTTATGAGAAAATTATGTTGCTGGATCGTATTCGATAATCAGAATAACCGATATAGTTCGAACTGTTTTGTTACCGACCTGCAGTGTCTAATTGTTTTATTATTTAAATCGATATTCAAGGCGGACCCAACTCGACCGCGCATTTGAATCGAAACCGATCATTTGCGGTGCCATATCCGCCAATCGCCGACTTCCTGCCCAATAACAACTCACCGTTTTGCAGACACACGGCGCACCGGAACGTCCCGACAGCAAGCAGCAATGCCAATCCCAGGAACGGCTTCATTGTGCACGTGCGATTGCGTCCACACGTCCGGTTCAGGCTGATTTCACGGGCGACGACCGTTGGGACCGTTTATGACCGCTGGCATTGAGAACGATGACACGGTACGTGACCTGAAATCAGAGTCAAATAGTGGAGTTAGGGCATTGGAACATTTAGTTAGGGTGGAAAAGCATTTGTGTGTGTGTGTGCGTGCGTGCGTGCGTACGTACGTGCGTGCGGGCGTGTGAGTGTGTGTGTGTGTGTGTGTGTGTGTGTGTGTGTGTATTTTTGTGTGTGTTTGTGTGTTCAAATGACATGGAGGCCACGAATCGTGATTAATTTTATTCGCTTCCATCTATATGTTCGTTTCGTGGTAAACAAAGTTTCGAATAAGTGTTTTTTTTTTTTTTTTTTAAACCCATATTAAAAACGACTGAACGATTTTTTAGGTCTCGTTTACATTCCATACACGATTTCCAGTATAATTTCCTCGTGTTACATTATATTATTATTATTGCTATTTTTTTTTTTTTCATGAAATATTAAATTGTCGGGGCCGTTGATCTATGCGTTCTTTGTGTTCACGTTTAAAAGCCGCGTCGTCGTTAAGTGGTGCGGTGGAACTTGATAATGCATTATTTTTTTTCCTCGTTTCTTTCCCCCTTTACCACGATAACACAGTAACAATACGTGTGTCAAATATGACTGATACATTGTATTTCATACATTTATTCAGTGCTCGAAATGTAAATTATCGCCACGATACGTTGTTAAAATATTAATGGTCTCTCGGAGAATAATTTTTACTTGGGTAAGTCTTTTCTACATTGAGGTTTATTAGCAAAAGTGTTTTTTATTCGAGATAATAATAATAGTATCATAAATGTTAGTCTAAATCTAATCATCAATAACGTTTAAAGTGATTACTGCGCACATGGCATTCTATACTTTGATATCGTGTGTGTGTGTGTGTGTGTGTGTGTGTGTGTGTGTGTGTGTGTGTGTGTGTGTGTGTGTGTGTGTGTGTGTGTGTGTGTGTGTGTGTGTGTGTGTGTGTGTGTGACTTAATAGCGTGCGCGACACGTCGTATTTCACCGCGTGAAAATAACGACGGTAAATTCATTACGTAGACGGAGCAGTAGCAAAATAAATCGTCTTCACCGTACCAAACTATCGACACCGTAGTCGGTTCGTATACGCATGGTTCAATGTATTTTCACCTACATTGCGAAAGTAATCCGAAATGTTATCATTCTTAGGTATGACCTTGGTTTCTGACTAAACTTTTATTTGTATGTGTGTGTGTTTGCGAATTTTTATTCCAGTAAGAATAAGCGTTCACAACCCACCTAAATAAATAAAACTCTAAAATAAGTTTATATTCGTAATATAAAATATCATATACTCACATTACATACATACATTTAGATACTTCAAGATATTCGAAGATTTCGTAAGCAACGTGTGGGAGTAGTGACAACTTTCTGGTTATAACCGAAGTTATTACTGAAGTTACCCTTCAGAAAACGATAAATTGCATATATGTTTATATATTACAATATTAAGTATATTTATGTTTTAATGTATGTTTGTGTTTTATTGTA
Organism: Therioaphis trifolii; assembly: GCA_027580255.1. Classification (NCBI taxonomy): domain Eukaryota; kingdom Metazoa; phylum Arthropoda; class Insecta; order Hemiptera; family Aphididae; genus Therioaphis; species Therioaphis trifolii. The sequence goes on along the minus strand of CM050404.1, from coordinate 32,575,543 downwards.
AGCATTTTCAATTCAACTTTATTAAATAAGTCTCAAGTCAAAGTTTAAGTATACGTTTTTAAAAAATATTTTGATGTCATATGATTCCGCTTAGTATGTTTTAAATTACTTTCCAAACAATTTTTTTTTTTAAGTATGCCATGTAATCAGGTACACCAACTCTAATAATATCCGATAAAGGCATAGTGTATGAATAAAAGGTATTAAAAAAAACGATATATCAGAAATTTTGAATTGCTCAATTGAGTTAAGTAAAATATGTATTAATATTATTTTAAAATTAAAATATGCAATAGAAACATGTTTTAAAAATGTTTTATATTTTTTTGACACTTGAAACACTATTTTGCTGAATAATATTAACATTCAATTCATTGTTCATATTTAAGTACTATATAATCAACCAAAAGTGATCATAAACATTTTAATTTATCATGAGCTCATTATAAATAGTTGCAAAACGTTCATACATTCGATAATTAGTGGGTTTTTTCGAAGGTATTATCTATGTAATAATCATTTGAATGGCGCTTAGTTTTAAAAATAATAATTATAGGTGAATCGAACTATTTCCATTTCAAATGCTAAGTTTTATTTAGATTAATCCTACCTTCATTTTATTCTGCCTCATGCCACTCGGACACTGCCGGTCATTTGTGAACTCAATCCCAATTTGCGATGTACTAAGTGAACATTACTCATAAACTAAATTCTAATTTTGTAAATTAATATTTTTTTTCCAGATATTTAATTTTAGTTTAAAAATACGATTTCAACTATGGTTTAAACACGGCCACTTTAATTCACATGACGTTTTTAGAATGTTTTACTTTTGAAAATCTTTAATATAAATTATTCAATTACTAATTTAGCGGCTGTCCACTTAAGTTCTACTAAATTTTCTGCATTTGTGGTTATGTACACAGCACTTAAGAACTGTTTCAAAAATCCAGACCCAAAATGAAATGATTAGTTTTAATATTTTATAACTTTTACGAACATTTTATTTGGTTGACTATGAAAAATTACATAATTAAATATTTATAAACTAATCAAATTAAATTTACTATGTAATTTTATACATGGAAATTATCGAGTCAAGTTTTAAAATTAATTAAATTATATATTCTTATTGTTTGGTTGGATTAGCAAATTTTCCGTACAAAGAAACTTTTTTTTTTTAAATTCCGAAAACCAGTTATTTGGGCAAAAGTATCTGTATCTGTATACTATACCAATAAAATAGAACCTCTTTTTTCGTATGTACGCGCATAACTCAAAAAGTACCCAACGGATATTAGTACAGATTTCACTAATCAATAGGTCTAGATTCAGAGAAGGTTTAAATGTACAACTTATTCGTATAACTTGATTAATAAAATATCTATGATGTAATCAAATTTGCGCCTTACATCCATATCTACTTAAATAGCATGAAATTATCGCCCCGTGCATAGATTTCTGTTGCGCAGTGGTACTTTTATTAGATTTCAAAGCCAGTGTCTCGAGTTTGGTATGCATTTTTTGCATTGTTTTTCTTTACTTGCTTTTAGTTTTCACTCAAGGATTATTATATCGGTTATATGGCGTGGCGTAATCTTAGTTTTGTTATGATAAAATTGATCTGTCTGAGCTTTGTTTTTTGATGTCTAATTTGCTGGACCTCATTGAAAATGTTAACCCAGATTTTGACTAAAACGTCAAGTTGGTTTCAAGAAAGGGCAATATTGTCACCAAATAACGATCAAGTCAATAAAATAAATCGCATGATACTTTGGTAATTATGAATTCAAATATACCAAGTGAACAAAATGGTATCCAGCATGGTATCACGCTTGAATATCATAAAATAATTATAAGTTAATTTTTTTTTTATTATTATTATAAGTTATAATTTATAACGTAATACATTTATTATCATTATTATCAATTTGTTTTTTTTTATAATTTTGAATAAATATTATAAATTAATTTTTAATCGGACATTGTGTACATTACTTAGGTAAATATTTACAAAAAATGAATTATTCCCTGCTGGAAAACACCAGTGAAATGAAATACTAGACTCGCATACTACCAACTATAACCGTCAAGTCGAATTCTTAACAAAAAAATCTAACCCGAACAGATTGGCTTTGAGATAATTTCTAAAACGATCGATATATTTTAGCGTATTATTTGTATTGAAAAGCATAGGACCGAAGTCGTATGTGTTGCAACCAAGAATTGAAACCGAACAAGAAAGAACCAGTTTTGAAATCAAGACCTCAAGTAAATTATAGAGCATGCAAAATGTAATAACATGTATAACTTCACATAATTGTATTCATACAACAATAACAATTATAATTTAACTGCAATGTCTGTATTTAAATGATCCATTTCAATGTTCCACATCGTCAGGTTCTATTGAAGTTCTACACACATAAACCGTTTATTAAAGTTCCATCTAGTATATCGAGCGTATCGAATCATAAACGTTTCAACACATATTCCGTGATTCTAAGTAAAACATGTGTATCTCATAAATAAATGACACACAGTTCTAAATTAAAATTAGATAATTTATAACAAATATTATCAAAAAACCCCATTTACACTTTCAATAAACATATATTTAGAATATATTTTTCACGCGCAACTAATAACCATTATCATGTAAATGTTCAGTAAAAATAATAATAATTGAACGTAATATCTGTCTTATTTGATTTGTTAGTGCAGTACATGGCGAACTCATATTTTTTTAATTTTTAATCGAATTATGCTGTTTGCATTTATACCAACAAAATAAAGGACGTCGAGAAAAGCGTAGTGCTGCCTGTCATAGGAAAGAAAAATTGTTAATTTATAATTTTGCATAATATGTTAATGTGTGAGGTTCGTTGAAATCAATATTTATTTTAAATTATTTTTTGTAATTATACATCATACTCATATAGGATAATCCAACATACACTAAAAATTAAAATGATATGATAAATTACAATAATGAAAGAGTGTACGATTTAAAAATAGGGAAGTGAGTAGTTTCGAGTTTCAAACAAAGTTGAAAAAAAAAATTAATATAACCACTGCGTGTTATTTAACAATTTTCTAGCCACAGGCGCGATCACAAATAAAACGGTGGCATACGACCGACATATTTGAGTACAAGTGTGAGCGTATGTCCCACGCTAATACGTCGGGTTTGCGCTACTTGTAATTTCGTCTTACGCAGTTACACGGGAAACGAACACAATATTTTATTGTCCTGTGAAATTCTGAGAGGGATTAACCGGCGTACCCCACACGCACCGTCATATCTAAAATCGTTTGGAATCTTCATTTACCTCAGACTCCGTGAAATGTCGACGATTCAATAATTGGGCGGTTCGTACGTGACGATCCGGACGGAACCACGAGCGTGTATAGCGAGACCGCGGACATACATACGTAATATAGTCGCGGCGGCGTTATTTCTTAACAGTTGATATAAATCATCATAAGTATAAAAAAGAGAATATGAATTATTGCAATTTAAATTTTCTCTAATGTCGATGTCGTCTATATCGACGTTACTACTGGAACAGGCTACAAAAAAAAAAAAATATTAAAAATACAGACGCAAATTGACGCAAACCAAATTTTAGGATATTATACAATATACAGTATAAAATGTACAATACTCATTGTATATTTGTTAACGATTATTTTTAGTTATTTTTTAATCACACACTTTGAAGTATAAGTATTAATTTTTTTATGCGATTTTTCTTAATATATTTTTTTTGACCATCATAAAAATACATATTATTAAGTATATTAAACTCTTACCTAGGTGTTCGTTGTCCATTGCTTATTTGAGAACGAGTAAAATTGAACAAAAGAACCAAATGAATACCTTATACAATAATCGACAATACTTGAATGAGAATAAATGCTAAAGTAACAGTGACATGAAAACATTATCTACTTTTCTTATCGCCTGAGCAGTCTAACGAGCTCAATATCATTTTAGATACTATTTTTATGTTGCATATGATATATATATATATATATATATATATATATATATATATATATATATATATATATATATATATATATATATTGGATTAATACAAAACAATATTAATTTAAATCAAATTAAAAAATGGACTTTCTTCCGCCTAAAACTGGATTTCAGACCACTGTGCGGCGTATCAATTAAAAATCTGGTGGTTGGATGAAAATCGGTTTTTTACGCACCGACATCGCCTCCGACGTCCTTCCTGCCCGAGCCTTTCACGTGTCTCCCGTTCCGACCTCCGTCCGTTCCCTAACCTCGTGTTCACCCTCCTCCACCGCGTTGCGGGCACGTGGTCGTTATTACGGCGTACACACGCATGCCGTAAATAAAGCCCGCGCAACGCCATCAACCGGTGCACGCTACGCGTTTTGTGGTCGCGACGACGCCTCATCGTCCTCCCCCCTACACCACGACCCGGAGACGGTAGGGTGGCGTTTGCGTCGTCGTTGTCGTCGTACGTCGTCGTTGCCGTTGCCACCATGTCCCGCGAATGAATATTTATAATACTTCGTATTACATTATAATAACGTCGTCGACGCAGGCAGTTATAACCGCGAGGCGAACCGAGGAATTTAGCCATTAAGCTTCTCGTTAGTTCACTCACTCACACACACACACACACACACACACACACACACACACACACACACACACACACACACACACACACACACACACACACACACACACACACACACACACACACACACACACATACACACATTGTGTGTCATAAAAGATACGGTGACTTGAGAATAATATTACGTGAAATAATGTATCGTAAAACATGCTCAGTAGACGTGGTGCGAAAGAGCCATGTTTATTTTTAGTAGATTCCCGCGTGATGTGATCCGATGTGCTGACGTAATTCGCAAATTCATTCATACGGTTATTTATGGTTGATTCCATTTTTATTTTTTTATAAATTCACAATTATTGTTTTTATTGTTTTTTATCTGTTAAACATATAAATATGTATGTATTTGAAGGTACATTATTATTATTATTTCTTTTGTGTGTGCAGTTTCTATTCTGAACTAGTTTAAGAAATTTGATTTATATTACTTTAAAATCATAGTAGTGTTTATCATATTTTTCACGTCTGTTGGATTCACTTTGTAAGTCTGTGTTTAAAAGGGGTTGATTCGGCCCTCACACATTGATTTGGATCAAACTGGGTATTTTTTCTCGGAATAAAACTACGCAAATATGTATAAGAAGTAATTCCTGTTTTTTTTTTTTTTTTTTTTTTTTTTTTTTTGTTCAATAATGTAAGATACGTTATGTTCTAGCGCAATATCAATAAGCAACACATAAAGATGAAAATACGCAATTGACTCCGATAAAATGTTGATCTGATGAAATTTTAAAATGTAAAATAGGTTTAGTAAACAATTATCAACCACCTTGTTAAATCATTTAAAAACAATAGTTTATCCACTGATAAGTGACTGTGTTTCCAATTTGTTATTTAGGTACTAAAGATTTCAGAATCGTTTTGAGATGTCTGCAACAGACAAGTTTTCTAAACTACTACAATATATTCATATAATTTAAAACTGTGTACTTAATGAGGAAACTATTGGTTTTACAACAAAAACTTTTTTTTCGAAAAATCTTCTTTTTTTCATGACAATAAAAATCGTTCAAAGTTTCATGATGTTGTCTAAAGTTTCTTGTAAATTGATTGAAAATAAAATGTAGAGTGAACTTTAAAAAGGTCACTTCGTCATTTTCTGATCATAATTGAAACAACGAATATAAAATGTATCGAAAAAAAAACGTGAAAGATATGAAACAACGTTCAATTTAATCTGAATCGTGTCTCATTCGATATTGTTTTTTTTTTTTTTAAGTACTATGATTAATTATTTCTTTTTATATTCATAACAATATGATTTCTATAGTAGGGTGCGCCTAGACTAGTCATTGTAACCTCAATCTTTACGTCCTTTTCGTATTTTTCGTTTTGTAACGTTTTCAATATTTATGATAAAAGTTTTCATTTTCAACTTTTTACATTCTTTGATGTTATTCAAATTTCACAAACTTGTATAACATTGCATATGTATACGCAATTACAAACTAAATTTTTGAATGTTTTTATCGATTTATATGAAATTCATTATTCACCATTTCGTATAAATGTAAAAATAAAAAATAAAACACAAACATATACATCCCTTCGTTTCAATGAAATTGGATTCAACGACGCAGATTCAAATTATGCATGAATAATTATAAGTAAATATTTACAAAGTTCATGATAATACATTATAATAATCATACTTAAGGGAATCGAATTAAATGACATTTGTTAGTTACTGATTTCCAGGTCTCGACACTGAAGTGTCAAACAACTAAAAGTTTTATCATAATTTAAAATGTTTTATCACAAAGATATTTTCATATTTTCTGGTGAAAACGGTTCCTTATTAATAAAATCTGACATAATTGCAATTCCATTTGGTTGTTCACGTCACCATGGGTATATTTCAATCTCGTTGTACCTTCTTCGTGATGCAATTTGATCATTTAAATGAATTTGTTAGCCATTCAACAACAGTACAACCCCAATATAAACAACATATATTTAACAAAAATATTTCCATCAACAAAGATAATTTTATTGCACGATCGGCCATTAATGGCTTGTGAGCACTGTAATGTAATGGGGACTAGATATAGATTTTTGTTTAAATAATGCGCATGTTCTTAGGTTTAAAACATAATACGTGCAATTTAAATATAACTTTAAATACATACAAGAAAATACAAAACCATTAACGGCATTCATATTTCAGTTATACAAATTTAATGGATACAACAAGTACCAAACCACGTAAAACCATGACAGCAGTTACGGTAGCGGGTATACCGTGTGGTCGTCAATTATACGACTCATTATTCAATAGGTAACGATTTAGTAAAATGGCGTCAATTGGGCGACTGTAAATTTCACCCTGAGTGAAAAGGTAAAAAAAAACGTAATAAATTGCATTCACCAATTTTGATTCATATTTCGGGTAAAGTAATTTTCATCAATAAAATCTAAGTATTATCGTTTGCCATTCAAGCGACTAAAACAATTTTTTTTGGATTTATGACTAAATATTGGTATTAACTGTATGATAATAACGACACTACCAAATTTTACTGAATATTTAGGTAATTTTTCCATATGCTCGGAGAAATTATTTAGACTAGATAGAAAAGTTCTTTTCAAGGTTCCAACTAGATACAATTTTTGATATTACACAGAGATGTTGGATGAAACGTTTTTTGTTATCTCTTATCAAAAAGTGATTACATACTTCAAAAAACAAATCATTGTAAAACCAATACGTTGATTCATATTATTCAAAATCCAAAAGAGTTGGAAGCAATCAATATATATAGATATAAATGCTGTCGAATTGCAGTGATTTATTATGAAGCATAATGCGTCCTAGGTGTTTGGGCGTTCTTTTAATTATTTTCGAACGAATAGCTGGGTAATTGAATACAAATTGGCCCTATCAAACTATAAATATATTTCGAACGGATTTCAATTTAATTATAACAGAATCCAAGTAATTCTTCGAAGATTAATCATCGTTCAAACGCATTTCCAATAACTCGGTTGGATTGTGTTATACGTGGGATGAGAAATAAAAGTAAGACAGTGGCATTCTATGTCGGCGACGGTGATTGATACGATTGCCGATATTGACGTAACCCATCCACATCGATCGAAAACGCGACCATTCACGAGAGGTTTTGTACGATGTTGCGCGCCGTCAAGTGGGTGATAAACAGAAATGACACAATAACGATACGCTATCACAAAAATGGGATCAAGAATTCTGAGTACTGTGAGGTTTTATAACGAAAAACCAACCCGCGTTCGCTTTTGGCGCCTCCGAGAGATCTAGGAGACGCGACTAAGATCATTAACATACGAGAACAACGGGGTCGTGACAGTCGCATAAAAAGAAAAGAAGAAAAACCGTAGAATGTTTTTTTTTTATCGCATCAAAAATGTTTTTTCAGCGTTTTATTTTTTATTATATTTAACTTGAGTTTTTTTTTTTTTACCTAATCTCGTCGCGGCGCAGTGGCCGAATATTAATCATCGGAACACAACGGTTGGATTATTAAATACCACGGTTAAAAGTAACGTACACCATAACGACGAAAGCTTTATTGTACAGTAAAACACTATACGCGTAAATGCAAGCATTATATGTAAACTGTAATGTTTTATGATGATTTGCTGTTTTTTGTGCATCATCATTGAAAAATGCATAAATAATTTTTCATTTTAATCCATTTTTTTTTCAATCGGAGATAATAACAAAATTACATATTGACGAATATCGCAGAAAAAATGTTTAATATAAGCTTTTTATAATAATTTCTTAAGACTCGAAATAAGTGTTTTTTATTGGAAATATTGATATTTTTTGTTTTTATCGACCGTTTGAAATAAATTAATACATTCGAGTTTCGAGTTACTGATAAAAAATGCATCATCACATGATCGTGACACATCCCGTAAGTACATTTTATACTGTACAGTGTCTGGGATGATTTGTATTCGTAATTCACTGTGTTTCGTTTTTCTCCCACTTGCACTGCACACGGTCTATAGCGGTCATCGTTATTCACACCGCGTGTACCCGTGGTCGGAATAACAGCGTCGGCGCGGCGTATATCACATCACGCCTTTGTTTTCCGTGACCCCTCCGCCGAATCGCATCAGGTCCAAACGTATTGTATATTATTATTGACGCGGAAAAACGAGGACGGATGGATAAAAATTAAAAATAAAAAGGAAAAGAATTCAAAAACATCGTGACGTCTTGTAAGAATCGAGATTTTCGGCACGAACGAAACGCTTCGTCCGGAAACGTCCCAAGCTGCGAGTTTTGCGCACCGCGCGGTGTACTGATCGTGAATAGAGACCGGGGCGCCGCAGACGGGAGTGTGACGCTTTGCCGATCGTTCCATCGAGTCACCCGCGAAACACGATCTCGACACACCCGCGTGTGCTACGTCGTAACGTGTTAGCCGCCGCTCGAACAAAATGATATTACGTATACACGTATACACGACCTCCCCATCCCTCCACTACTGTCCTGTCATCGGAGTCGCGTACTCTGGTGACCACTGGACATGACTTTCGTTTGTGGAGTGCAAGGGTGCGCATTCGTTTCCCACGATTTTCACGTACCTATCTAGTACCCGTGTAATCAGACATATATATTTTTCGGTGTAATTTTTCCAAATCGAAATTACTTATTTTTACTTAAAAATTTCAGAAGTACCTCGGGGTCAGCAATTTTAATTGTTGTCGACGATATACGAATACAACTGTTCAATCAACACTTGTCCGTATTCCAATTATGCATACCATTGTCTTAGTGTGTCGTTTCAAAAATATAATACTTTAATGAACAGGACAAGATATTATACAACATTTTTACATTTTAAATATAATGTATAGGTATTGAAAAAATAAAATGAAAAATATATTTTGTTTTGATACAAATACAAAATTAACGTTAGTTTATCATCCCTTTTTATTTGATCGTAAATTACTAATATTACAATGATAACTCATTGAATTTTATTTTGGATGCAATATTGAGAATTTCGATAAAGAAACCGATTGATTTAACCACTAAGTCGGATAATTTATTCACTAATAATGTTCTGAACTAAAACGTGAGAAGAATCGTACTGTTGAAAAACGAAATACATTATTATAATACCATTTCATCTGAAATCTAAAAAGGCACTGAGGAAGATTTATTACTCTCACCATGATTTAATTTTGCCTCTTAACTATAAGCGTGTTTGCTAATTTTGCATTCCATAATTATTTTTGAAATTTTGCCCTTGGTGGTGGATACATTTTCCTATGTTCGACGGCCATCTGTCGCAGGGAGTTTGCATCATAGTGAAACAATTAGGGTTTATTTTTTTTCCTTCAGAAATTACGAGAATAGCATCACTTTTGTCTTAAAATAAAAACCGACACGTGTTACTTATTTATTCATTAGCATAATGGACCTTTTATTATTTATTATTATTAAATAGCTCTCTTTATTAACATTAAATATATTTACCCACCCACCAATTATTAAATATTTATCTCAATTATACGAACAAACAATAGAAACTTTTGCATTTCTTATAATATAGATACGTCCGTTTATGTTCGGTGAGCTTATTAAATACTTGCGTGTACCAGTTGTGAATACTAGGGAGGTTATTGGGTAATTATTCCCCTTGAGCTATTTATATCTATAGGTGATAATGTACTACCCTATGGAATATGATAAGATTTAGTAATAGACGAGGTAATAGATAAATTGTAACTATTCTCCTCCCTTCACGGTAATTTCTGGATCCACCACGGGTGAGTACTACCATTTACAATAATTCATTGATATGACACACTCTTTCACATATGAGCATGATCTAGTTAAAAAAAATATCCTTTTTTATTAGTATTATTAAGCGTTTTAACGATTTGATATGTCATTGAATAATGATAAAATGAATTAATGTATCAACTATAATACACTATACAGCATATGGTATAGCGATTCTATTTTATTTTTTTTTTTTTGCCCAAGAGGGTGGAATAACCAACAAGCCAGCTCTACAAAACTCTTAAATTCAGCGCGAAACCGTGTTGCCAAATATTTTGTCTCTTCCGGGCAATCATCATAAATATATTCGTATAGTGATTAATGGACTAGGTCGTTTTAAGTCGTGTAAACGATAACGATTAATAGACGTAAGTCCCCGGCAAATCGTTTCAATGGAAAATTCTGCAGATGGCTGGAAGAATTTTTCTCCGTAATAAATTTCCTAAAAAGGAACTTTACATCATTTTATACGCATTTCATTGAAATTATTTCTAAGGATCATGGCTTTCAAATATTTGTTTTCCAAATATTATAATCGAGAATATAAAAAATGACCTAAATGTTTCTATGTTCACGATTTATTTTTTAAAACACACCGAAAGCATATTGTACTCTTAATTTTAAATAAAACTAGATCCTTCGTAATTGAAAATTGAGAATAATTTGTAAACCATTAGTTTAAAATTGTAAATGATTGCTGTTCAAAATCATGACAAATACACAAAAAGAGTAGAGTTATCCACAACGGTTTTTCATTTAAATTTGTTTTATACGTTGGTATTGTTAAGTTTTTACATCAAAAGTAAACCTACAAATAATAAGTATTATTTTTTTATAATTTTAAATTGTTTTTTTTTTTTTTTTTGAAGAAAATTACTCCAGTGCTGTTAATAACTAGAGTAAATATTAGATAAGAGTTTTCTGTACTATAATTATAACTAAAATTATGCGCACATTCCGGAATAATTATAGTATATCTACACACGTCTTACACACGTATCAAAGTTTGTCAAGGAGAGAAAAATAGGACACGTATCATTGTTGAAGAGTGAGTTATCATCCAACATCTATTTGATATTAAGTCCGGTTTGACATTATTTGCATGATCTATTTACGCAACACAAAAATAAACTGTACTATAACACGTAATGATATACGACGAGATTAAACAACCAAAAACAACGAAAAAAAGATATACATAAAGTCAATATAGTGTATAATACCATTACATAGACATAAGTTATTAGTAATATACTAAAACCAGAACATTCGACATTTTTTTTTATTTTCCATTCAAATCAAATTTTATATTGAAAGTATTTGTACTTGTATGAGTAGTTCTATTTTTCATTTTAGAAATAAAATCAAACAGGTCCCAAAGAAATTCATAAAATATCGCCTAAATCTTATGTATTGAGCGCCAATAATCTTTTGTATATTAATCGATAACATACGTATATCTTATGCTTGATCTATTTTCACCTTATTTTAGAGATAAAAATTGATGTATACATTTGATGTATATACAATATGAAGTTCTTGGTATGCTATGGTTTTTTTTTAAATCCTTTTACTTCTTACTGATGAATGTAAAGTTGAATAGATCGGTGTGTCGTGCAGTATAGAGTAAAAAAAGCTGTTTATTCCCGGTCAACTGGACAGACCAACAATCACTTTCCATCAGTTTCTCTCTCTTTCACTCACTCGGACATTGTTATAATTTCAGAGTACACCGTCATTAATTGATTTAAACGACAAAATCTCAAAGAAAAAACACGGTTTACTTAATAATCAAACCCAATCAAACAAATGTGGTCGGTTTTGCATTGTTCGAATTGGATAATTTATTATACGCTATATATAGAGCAAAAAAAAAAAAAAAAAACTAACGTTTTTCTTTCATAACACATTTTTAGTCATTACGTATTGAATCTGATACGAAAGTTTTTGGAGTGAAAATCAATTTTTTTTAAATATTTCTTTATAATTTTGTCGTAGAAAAAAAAACTATAAATTCATTTTTATTTACTGCGTTCATCGTGTTATATTTAAATTTAAAACGATAACATTGCCATATTATGCTTGCAATAAACACATTATTTCAAAACTTTATTTTCATTATATGTTATAGTTTTTATATGGTTAACTTCAATGTAAACCTTTTGAGTAAATCTCAAACGTTTCCAGTTAAGTGAATCATATGCGGTTTCGGTTAGTTTATTATCATATATAAATCTTTAATTTTATTATTTTAACAAAATTACGCTTTCTATTCTTTTAAAACATAATGTATTTTTTTTTTTTTTTTTTTTTTTATCTAAGAGAGAACACCAATTGAGTGAAAATTAGTATCAGCAAAATAATTGTATACATTTTTTTTTCCTGAAAAATGCAAAATATATTGCTCTATCTATATCCCGAGAATCGTAATGATTGAATCAAATAATTTAAGTACAAATTTCAAGTGAGAAATCGATTTTAAAACAAATAATTCCGTAAAAATTGTTTTTGCTTAAATTATAAACGATTTAGTTAAACGCTTATAAAAAAAATCCTGAGTAACGTTTTTTGTTTTTTTTCCTATATCATTAGTTAAGTACATCAATATGGTTATATTACATTTTCAGAACTAAACGTATTAAGAGTGTATAAAAAAAAAAACTTTAGAAACAATGTGTTTTAGTTATATTTTTATTCCAAATTTTATCAATTTTGTTTTGAATTATTAATTTTGGAGTTGTGACTAAATAACAAAAATCAGTTTAGTGAAAGTCTCGTTTATGGCCAATTAGCCGTTTTCACGCAATTTTTCGGTAGCTTTTCCTCGCGTTTGGAAAAGCAATTGAAAAAGAGAAAAACAAACTCTAAATGTACCATTTACGTGCAATTTTAGATCTATAGGGTTTGCTGAATGAAAATGTTGGACAAAAGTAAATGTTCCGAAAAGTTTCTCCAGAAAATAAAAAATTTAAACCATAGATCCTCCACTATAATTTACATCTAAATATATTATTCATAAATATTTGTCATACAAAATTTGATATGACTCATGTTTGTTAATATGTATTAAATTATTTTATGTCTAAATGAAAATATTGCTTTTTAAATTGAACAAAAAAAAATAATCAAATAAAATGTTTTTGTTTTTGAATGTGCTTATTAAATTTTTATCAAATATACATAATTTATAATTATAAAAATGAAATTATTTCATGCTATCAATCAAATAGCAATTTTTTCAAACACAGTATTTGCATTTTATAATGAATAATTTTATAAGTACCTTCTTGTCTTAGGGATTACAATAATATTACCATTTAAATAAAACAGTAAACATAAATAAACAATCATAGTACTATTCAATGCTTCCATTTGTATTAAATTGGTTTGTGTTTTGATGTACACTTCGGTGAACTAATAATATTTTTACAGCAAATTAAATATGAATACGATTTATTTGATTTATCAATTACTTGTATTACATATGTTGCATATTTTACACTAATATTAAAATAATTTGATTTCAAATCAAATAATCCATATAGAAATGAATAAATCAGCATAACATTTATGCGTTTTACATATCGCAATAATATCATACATATGAATTTGAAAAAAAAAAACAGAGTATATAACGAGTATATTATTTCTTTATGTACATAACTCACACAGGGTACTTGGTTTATTTAACGATCTACGAAGATTTAAGTAAAAAATAAAAACTGAACACGATCTATATGGAACAACAAATTAACTGAATGTAATGAAAACCATTTTTTTCAAAACGTTTTGAAATTTTACCTGTATTTCATGAACTAGTATTAATTTTTAAACAGTATATATAATATCATATTTATACTCGTATATTTATATATATTTTTTTTTTATAAAAACACTCATGCATTATTGGCACATTTCATTGAACATATTGTTTCTATAAAGAAGTTTGGAATTTGAGTTCAAAATGATATTCAAATGTTTCATTTCAAGTAGGTAACTTTAATACTAGTATCAAATGAATTATTACAGAACGAATATTGTATTTGTATAAAACAATAAATATATCGATGTGTATATTTTATTTTTTCTGTTATTCTCTGTAATTTTTAGGTTGGGATTTTTCAGAATTAAATTATTAAAAGCACTCATTAAATTTGAACAGTACTGGGAATGCCAATGAAATAATTCGCCTTGTACTTTTTATTCCGAGAGTAAATTTAAACGCTCGACAATAATGCTCCAAGGATGAATCATGTTGTTTGTATACTTAAAAGAGACCAATATTTGTTCTTCTGATTTTGAAAACAATTTCGGACCATTAGTATAAACGTCAATAAGTTGTGGAAAAAAAATTACTTCGATTCGACGTGGATTGAACTAAGACACTAGGGGATACTAATTGTAAACTTGAAGCACAATTATTATCATCCAGCCGTTCCGCTCAAATGAAATAATACGTTAGGAATCATTTGTAATCCTGGTCAAATAAATAATATATCATTAAATTATTTTATTCTAGTAATCAAATGTAAAATTCTTAAAACGATTTTAATGACTAAGGTAGATTTGAACTCATGAACAAACCTGGATAGTTTAAACTATTGATTTTATCATAACTTTTTTTTACTGTTCATTTTGAAAATTGCTTCTTATTTTAAAATGAAACCTCTTTACAGATGGTACAAAATAAAAAAATAATATTATGTGATGGTTTGCACCACGGTCGGCTGCCACACAAAAGCAGATTTTGTTATCAAACACACACACACACACACACACACACACACACACACACACACACACACACACACACACACACACACACACACACACACACACACACACACACACACACACAAACACACACACACACACACACATACACACACATGCGCTCGCTCACTCGCTAAGCGATGTAATGATCTATACCCGGGGTCAAAAAATATCGAATGCTCTAAGCAGGCCAAAAGTTTATTAACACATATATTTTTTTTATTTTATGAAAATATAGGTTAGGTTAGTTAAGTAAGTTATTTATTCATAAACGCCATCAGTTACAATACATTTATCAATATATTTATGTCAGAGTGAACGGTCATTGATAAGTGAAGTGTGTAGGTACGTGAATAAGCTTCTTTAGTTAAAAAGACCATGATCATTTTTCTAGATCAAAATTAATTAATCGTAGTTATTAATGTTATTCCTTCAATTAAGATAACAAAATGACTGCCCCATCTATTTAATACAATAATTACTCCCGTCGGTCAATTTTGTGTTAATGAGTATTTAAGACAAAATGTACAAATTATCATAATTTCAGTAGTTTATATTTAACTTGATCAAATAATATATGATAATATGGTTATTTTAAATGATCTTTGATTACTTGTACTATTAAAATTTCAGCATTTCTAAAATAATAGTTTATTATTTCTTTAAAATTCAATACACCCATCACTATTATCTTGTCCGAGTAGCGAAAATTATCCTATGGTACGATGTATGTCATTTTTATTTACGTTTGTTCTTAGCGCGATGTTTTTATCGTTAATTTCATAATTATATGTTTCTACATATTCCTTGGTGCACATTGATAATTTCCGTGTTAATGATATTTAATATGTATTATTCATCATTTCAGCGCTAGGAACAAAAACAATGAATAATGAATGCTTCCAGGCGCATAATGTATGAACAAAAGTGTGGAAAGTTCTGATATTGATCTTTGAAATGTTTCACCCATTAGATTTACAATACATTTTGCAAGGCTACTATTTCTAGAAAAATGTTGGAGAAAATATAAAGTAGAAGTCATATTAATATTTATTTTGAACATTATCATTTTCAACTATATTATTCATTTAACACTGTGTATATCAATGTAGGTGTGTGCTTTATATACTTTTTAACATAATGTAGGTAGTAACATTAAATTATACTGAGCGTATCACAATTAACGAATAAAGAAATGAAAGTGAATTTTTTTAAGTCGTTTGAAAAATCTAAATATTAATTATCAGAAAGATAATTGTTATTTTTCTGTCTGAAACTATTATATCTACAAAATATAATATTTTGTATACGATTATTTTCAAAATAACTGCAATGAGTAATTAATATAAATAATGAATAATTTGCTCTACAATGATAAGTGCCATTTAATTAAACAAGAATATAAATAGAAAAAATTGAATCTTATGTATAAATGAAAAAAATAACAATTGACACTAAAACGATACTTAGGAATAATATAATTGTTAACTTCTTTCATGAAATACGTATTTTTGTAAATATTACTTTAAGAACTTTTAAATTGTGCCAAAAATTAGTTTACCGTCAAATTTGGAAATACCATTAAATTACCATTCTAGATTTCACCAATTTTATATTTAACCTCGTAAATTAGAATAACTTAATTTATACAAAAAAAATTAAAAATGTATACAATTTACGTAGTTCACTGCGTATTCTTTATGTCAATAATACATAGTTAATAATAATTTTAAATGAATGCCTATTATCTATACTTGTTTTGAACACTTCTATAAAGTACTGGGAATTAATTTTTAAAAGAACGTACTTCGCCCCTTGGGATATTCTTTGCTAATCGGACGTGTTAATGGGTATGGGTGAGTTGAATTTTAAAGAAATGTTAGATTATTTCTTTAGTCAAATGATTCTGAACAAAGCTTCAGAATTATAATATACCATTTGGATTTCATCAAATAAATTGTTTAAGTTTAAAATAGGCGTAAAAACAGTTTATTACTTAATAATCGTAACAAAATTCACTTATATGCTTATAAAACAAATTCCTTTGTCACAATTTTTGAAATCTTTGAAGCGTCGTCAGGAAAGTATATGAGAAAGGTCCTCATACATTTTCAAAAGTTTTCATCAAATATTAAAAATATACCGTTCATACACTTTATCAATGTTCGACTAGTTCCCGGAAATTTGATTTTTTTTAAATAAGTTTCAAGTATCTAGCGACATTATTTATGGAGTAATGACAAATTCAGTGAAGTCGATTTAATGGTTGTGTCATTTACGGTGAGTTTTGCCATTTTGTGTCCTTTTTAGGCCATTTTTCGGACTCACGGAGCTTCATAAACCCTAAAAGTACCATGTACATCGAATATACGATTGATAGAGTTGCTGAATGAAACTTTTGGACACAGTTGAATTGGGAAAAATGTTTTTACAGAAAAAAATAATTTTTAAAAATATTAAATAAATAAACATCATTGTAAAACCATAAGATCCTTTTCATCACTCAGAATCTAAAAAAAAAAAAAAAAATGATAGTTGTTACTTACTCTTATAAAAATACAAATTCTTTTAAAAAATAAAAAATTATAAATGAAATAACTATGTGTCCATTAATTTGTTCTATAAATTAAAAACTTTACAAACCAAACTCATTTGAAATCCGATTACATGTACAAATTATTATACTTGCATGTATAAGACTAAAAAAAATATATATATAATAAAAATAGTTGTCATAGATACGAATGTTTCAATGGTGAATAAAATATAACCAATGAAAAAAAATGTAAACGATTTTAATGTTCATGATTTGCATTTTCTCGGAATTAATTTCACGGTTTGAATTTGTGACCCACGCATTATATTTTGCCCGTACAATTTGTACACGCCGTACGCGGTATTTCGCAATAAAACAAAAGTAATAATACACAGCGCGAAACTCGTGCGAATTAGCATTTTTAATGTCTCCGATACATTATATTCTATTTAATAGGAATTTCTTAATTTTCCCAAACCATTCATCATTCTCGTCGGCTGAATATTCGGCGTCTGCGTGTCAAAAGAATGTATAATGATACGTAATATGCGCGATATCTGACAGTCGCTCCGAGATCGCCGTATTTTGGTAGACACATCGGGGAGGCGGGAGAGGTATTGGCGTATGAACGTATATGCGTAGTGTTTCAGTAAGTTGACCCGAATGAAATTGCACCTCACCCATCGGAATAATCATAAATAAACAAGGGCGAATCATTATTTACATTATCATAATATAAAACAACTCTTAAGAAATCCTTGTACGACGGAGGGTGGGAAGAGAGAGTCTTATGAATTGTATTCCGATGTTTTTGTCACAAATAATCAATATGAAATTTCCAGTCAAATTATAATTATAATATATTTTAAAATGATAAAAAACGTTTAAGACGGCGTGACGCATAGGCAATTTTAAGTGCATGTCAGTGTAGATGGATAAATCATGCTTTTGCGTCAATGATATTAAAATAATTTCAATACTACAAGCACATTTTCCACAAACAATTCACTATTAAAGCGAAATCGCATTAAGTATAAGATATCATGAAAATAAAGTTCATAAAATGTCCGTTATTTTTTGTTTAATTCGATGAGTCGTAAAATACCAATAGTCATATTATCATCAAAGTAATTTATTCGTTTAGTTTTCTTTTGTTAATTATATTGTACATAGGGATGCATACGAATTGCAATATCATCAAAAAAAAAAAAAAAAAACTTGTGTTAAGCAACAGTTTGATTGATAACTTGGTGTTACTAAATAATGTGAAATCGGTTCAGATAAAATATCTTCTCTGACGATGGACCATATCGATCGGTAAAACCGAGTGTATCATAACATAAATACTTTAATCCTATAATAATTAATAATTTATTTAACTTCACTGACATATATTCTAATATTCCAATTGCATCATATTCATAAGTCACAATGGTGCATTTGATTTTCGGTAATTTTTTTTATTTATTTTTTTTTCATATTGTCTAGAACAACGGATCTTAAAACGCGTAGTTTCTGAGAGTGTGATTCTTGAATGTGACATATTATCATACATGCACGTGAGTTATTTGAGTTTAATGATGTTCAGAATAATTTTGGAAAATTTAGTAAACGTTTAGCATTCAAAGTCGCGCATGTGAATAAATTAAATCGAAAAAGTCATGTAAAATATACAAAAATGTACGTACGTACATTCTATGTAATTTCACGTCACAAACATACAGATTAATATATTATAATGAGTATATTATAAATTAAATGATAGAATATTATGTCAGTGAATTAATTGTAAAAAGTAGAAATAAAAATAACGGTATATTCTCCGCTACATGAAAAAAAAATTACATGTCTCTATATGTTTGTTAGTGTGGCCAAATTTATAAATAATAATTATAATTTGTAAATAGTTGATATTTACTAGGCCACGTAGCACCACTAGGGACTTATCCAAACAATCGTTACAGAATATTGGCAACACGATATCGGTTATGAAAGGAAAATGTGTATACTGCCTATAAAAGTATATAAATATATATATATATATATATTATATATATATATATATATATATCTGTGAAAAATGTAAAAGAAAAAGTGACTGAGAATGAAATATTGTTCGGCGATGCTCAAAATGGTACTTTTTAATTTTATATTTTGTTTTGTTGTTTATTATAATATATTATACCACAATTCAAGTTGTCCAGACGATATTTCAGTAATCGCATCATGAAAACTTGCTCTCGGCATGCCAGTTACGGACGACAGAAGTCATTGCCGGGGCAAGAGCCAAAAACTATCCCGATGGTTAATAACGACGAAAATAAAAGAAAATGTTTGTGGCAAAAGTTTGCTGGAACTATTATAAATCACGAATAAACACAAATTTATTAGCAGAATTTCTTATTATTATTTTTTTCTCCTCTTTCTATTCAAACTAAGCATTTTGAAAGGGACTAAATAAATTAGACATGAAACTTTTTAGTTCCGATATTAAACAATATTTGGAGAACATTGCAAAAATGAAAAAATATGGGAACGCAACGTTCAAAGAACGGTATCTTTAGTCTTATTTATTAATATTCATTCTCACATTTATATGTGTTTCATTCACATAGAAAATATTCCAAACCAACGTGGTGTGAAATTATTAAAACAAGAAACAGACAAAAATCTCTTCAATTAATTTCACCGAAATTCATGTGACCATTTTTAAGTTTTCAAAATTAATTTAATATTATTGGTAAAACAACATATTTCTACGTTCCTGTGGCACATAATCGATAAAACCCAAAATAATTACGTTTTTCAATTTTTCTGACCAACCCTTCCTATTCCATACACACACAACAGAATAATATTGTATTGAATCACTTAATTGATTTTTTCGGTTCGAATAATAAAATACGATGGAAAATAATACGCGCTCTTGTGAATTTCGGTATTTTTTGTGATCTTATTTGAATACCCTATAATATTGATTTATTTCCGGCTTATTGTCATGTACATATATTTAGTTGCGTTGTATTCATCGTATTTAGATTATTATTTTACGTAATTCAAATTTTCAATTTTTATTTCGTGCAGACCCTATGGTACAGATAAAATCAATTACCAGATAGAGTTTATCACGTTTCCTATTTAACGAGCTCGCCAGTTTCGATAAAAACTGTTTGAATATATTTTTATTAACATCGATCGATTTCACTAGTTATATTACCGAACACATAAGTTTTATCACATTTTAATTTTAACGATTGAATGACCATAAGGTTACTTTTTATGACGAATTTTTCTTTAAGCATGACATTTGTTTGAATATATGCAAAAATATAAATAAAAAAAAAAAATAAATAAAAAATGATAAAGTTCATTAATATTACTTATTTTCAATACGTTTTAAATGCCATAAGAGTTCCATTAAATGGTTTTTCATACATAAAAAGAAAAATAAATCAATTATAAATGCATGATTTTTCGATAATATAGTATTTTTGTAAAGGTTCATAAAAAAAATAAATATTCTAACAACTTTCAATTAATTATATTTTACGTCGAAGGTACATTCTTGGAACTTACTGATAAATCTGTAGAGTAAAATTTTAATTTTAAACCTTAAACTATGTTTCGTGTCTACAATCAAAAATAAATAATTAAAAGATAACAAAATTTAATTATTATAATTTACGAAAAATAATGATAATACGTGGAAATACTTGTTATTTAAATTCTATTTTTCAATTTATTCTTCATTGAAAATTGAAGAGAAAAATTAATTTTGCTCATGAATCAATGAATGAAAAAAATATTTAACTATGGCAGTTCAAGTCTTTATTACGTTTATGAATTTTGAAGTTTAATAGTTTTAGTCATATTATGAATAAAAATTATAAAATTCGAATTATTAACATATTCACATGAATTATTAGTACCATCAAATGTAAATATTGTACATTTAGAATTGACGTATTAAATAATTTAATTATTCTGTAAATGAAATCATTGTAATATCAGACAGTCGCTGAATAAAATGTCTGTATAAAAGATCAAAGAATTAGATAATGACACTGTGAAAAAAATTCGTTTTTTTTTAAGAATAAAAAATTTAGTTATATTTTTGCAATTGGGAAAATAAATTGATTGAAAAATGAGCGTTCTATTATGATACCTTTTGAACGATTTATAATAAATAACAGAAAAAATGAGATAAATCGTTACAGATACGAAAGGGCGTTTCGATGTAAAGTTTACATCTTTTTTTACCTTCTGATGGGTTAAACATGGGTTTCACCATAAGTATAGATCGCAGATTAACAATAGAAGTTTTGTCGTAAACAAACGAAAGAAAAAAAAAACCATATATAACATCTAAAACGTATAATTTTTCACCTCACAAAAAGATTATGGAAAAAATCAATACATCACAATAATGAATACGCCTTGAAAAAGGAAAACGGTCATGAAATCATGACAGCGCATTGTTATAGTTCTGAAAACCACACCAAAAAATTTGCTTCGAAACTTTCATACGAGAATAATATACTATAATAAATAATACGACAGAAAAACATTAGTAGTAGTTGACTTGAGATACAAAGTGTTATTTTTTCGTGTTATTTTCGTAAAAAAAAAAAAAACACTTTTTTATACATTTGTCGAAGTCAATTTACGTATTATTAGTTCCGAGATAATTTTCAAAGTTAACTTGTCATTTCAAGAAAAAATAAACCATCTTTAACTTGTAATTAATGTTTATAGTTTCTACCGTAAGTGTAATTTGAAATAGGTGTGCTCGTGATTTTTATAAAAAAAAATGTTTTTAGTTTGATTTTCAATATTTCTCTTTTGAAATTGTGCGTTATACAAGAAATCTTTAAATTTGATTTGTTTTGATTTGCACATTACAATTGATAGTAAAACGTCGACGGCTACATGTTTAAGTATATATACTTTGATTTTACAATTTACGTTTCTCACAATGAATTTTATATTCCGTTATGTTAACGGAAATCAATGTGTTTTACGGATATTTAAACATTTTATAAGACATATAAGTTTTCTACAACTCTCTCGTTTGTGTAAAAAATCGAAAGTAGCTCAATTAGAATGTCACGAGTTATTAAAAAGTTATCATTTCCACTAATATAACGTACCTAACAATTATTTGAATTGAGTATTTGTCTTCATGACGGATTGTTCGATAAATATGATTTCATATTTCACAATTTCATTGAGATTTTTCACATTGATGTCATGTGGTTAACATAAAACAAAGAAACACCTAAATTACATTACCTTGTTATAGCAATTACAATACGATCGGGTTTATTCGTGTCATACGCAGTTTGTCATATTACGCTATTTTAAACCCCCCAGTGTAATATTCTACTTTTCTTTTTGAACTGAGTTCATGAAGCGATTGCTATTAAGTTTAAGGCAAGTATAAACATATACAATACTTATGCATTCGGACCGAACATTTAATGAAGCAGTACTAAATTTGTCCACGCTATGTAAATATTTAGGACGACGAATAGTCGACTACGTAAAGACATCTAGAGTACATGAAAAGTGACGGTTTAAGTCTGTATGAATAAGTAAATTTTATATAGGCACACGAGTATTGCTAAGTATTATTAAGAATCGTGTGTAGTTAATATTACTATGTCCAGACTTTGGACGGAAGGCCTAGAACATGTGTTTTTGAGTATGTGTGTATGTGTGTGTGTGTGTGTGTGTGTGTGTGTGTGTGTGTGTGTGTGTGTGTGTGTGTGTGTGTATGTGTATGTGTTTGCATAGATACATCCCGTAATCACGTGATCGGAGAAGAGGAAGAGGTGATATATATATATATATATATATATATATATATATATATATATATATATATATATATATGTGTGAATCACACCTTGTTATCTCAGTTAGAAATAATTTATTTTTGTCTTCACCAGTTGTAGGTTCCAAAGAACAAAGACGATGGAGTGTGGTAGAAATAGAAAGACACTTACACGAATTATTATCAAAACGTTGTCGGAAAAATTGCTTGTATTAATCTGGTTAATTTATCACTGAAATTCATTTTCTATTCCTTTTGCTTCTACGGTATTAGCGTGATCACACACACACACACACACACACACACACACACACACACACTCACACACACACACACACACACACACACACACACACACACACACACACACACACACACACACACACACACACACACACACACACACACACACACACACACATACATACACTCATAAATAATAATTAATGTTAGTGTTCTTCTCTATTTCAAACCACACTCCGTCGTCTTTGTTCTTTAGAACCTGCAGCCGGTGACAACAACACGAAAGCGACTTTCCAAAAGGGATAATAAGGTGTGTTGAACGTGTTCATACCAAATCTTTCGTTCTTTTGATCAAACGATCACGCTATCAATTTCTGCACACATGTAATGTGGTAATCGATTATTTTTTTATTTTGTCTTGATGAAGCTGTGAACAGAAACGTAATTATTATCGCCATAGTCATCGTATTTGTGTTGTGATTATAAACACATGTCTCACACATTGGGGCGGGAACACAACGATGGAAAAAACACACTAATACCGTACATTTGCCAATAAAACGAATTCGATTAACGGTTATTGTTGATGCGTTTTTACAGGAAGTGAAAGAAAAATGTACGTAGACAATATACAGTAATGTCGTCACTATGAAGTCTATAATAAACACTAATAACCACGTTGACCCACCTTTAGTCATGAATTGCACGCAGTGATGTCGACATATACATTTTCGAGGCGTTAAGTTGGGGCCGATCATAACAATAATTTCGATTAAATTAAAACGTATCAAAAGCGCACACGATAAATCATGTTTTGTACCCATTGTTCCAGCTGCCAAATAGGAAAATACACCATTTCTCACGTCGACGTCGTTAATTTAGTTCTCCGGTCGTGTTGCCACCACCTCACCTAAAAACTACCCGACTACACCGTCACCGCCTCTTGGTTTATTCGATAATAAAGTTAACAACCCCAAAGAAAATATACCCATTGTACGCACGTGTGTTTGTTTGTGTGTGCATGAGAAAGAGGATCGAGACAGATAGACAGAGAGTGAAAGCATTATCTTGTTTTTTTTGCACTTTGAGTTGCCAAGAAAACAGTGTGGAAAAGTAGGGCGATCCGAAAAAAACATACAGATCGGGCACAAAAGACGAAAAATAAAAATGAGAAAAAATTGTTTTTTGACAAGTAACTTCCCTTGCATGAATCCCTAAATTGTGACACGCATAGTCTTCTTCGTTCGGAGGCGAACGAAGGATGCTATAAATGATTTATGCAATCCAAACACATCAACGAAGATATGCACACACGCATACACACAAATATGTACATTTATTTTATATTATTTATTGAAATAAAATTGTTAGGCTTTGAGGTGACTGAAGCAAAGTTTCAGCAACATTTCAGATGCGCTCCACCGCCAAAAAAGAGATAAATATAAATAAATAAATAAATATATATATATATATATATATGTGGGTACTCGTCCAATATGCTATCTACCGTAAATATTTTATCTACCGTAATTTTATGATGGTTTAGTATGCTATCTACCGTAAATATTTTATCTACAATGTAATTTACGATGTAAATTGTCTTACCTTTATAATGCAGAATTTCTTCTTTGTCATTTTTTTTTATACTGTGTAGTTATGTATACGTATTTTTGATCGCTCCAAGGAATACTTCAAACAGGTCTTCAGTTGGTTGGTGGCACGAGCGCCACCACTCTTCTTGAAGTTGGGATTGTAATATGTTAGTCGCTCCCCGGGTTTTAATGTTATATTTATTTTTGACGTGTCTCCAAAGAGTTTCTATAGTTTGGGTCTCAGCACCAGTTATTGGATCAATGAAATTTTCTGAATGATTGACCGTTTTATGGATAAACCCATGTTCATTTAAAGTAGAATACGCCCGCCATTTATCGGAATATATAGTAGTACCTTGTTCAACTTCGTTTAATATAATTGGCAGTAATGTATTTCGATCACGCTTTTCAACTTTAAAAAAACGTCTCTCTAAAATGCCATCATGTTTACAACACAAACCAAAAATCCATGGCCCTTGAATTCGTTGTCCGTAATTTTGATTACTTATTACTTCGTCTTCATCTGAACTTTCTTCATTTTCATCTTCATTTTCTTCGGGTTTGCGGTCTCCAAGACGTAATCTTCCACGATTATATTTCCTTTTACCTTGGAACAAGGATTCATCTATTTGTACAACTAGACCAGGACCTTCCATTTTTTTACATTTTTGAAATTCAGCTACTGCTACGTCTCGACATAAATTATACCAGTCAACTATAGTTGATCTTGATCTTTTCGTAAATACCTCGGCTTGTGTTACCTTTATTTGAAATACCCAATACCAAACAAGTTCTACGATATCGCACAAACTTAAACCACTGTTAAACTTCCCATTTTTATCCATATATGTCAAAAAGTTGTTGTTCTTGCGTATGGAATAAAATGTTTGGCATCCTTTTTTCGTACATCGATTATAAATTGTTTTCAAAATATTACCTTCCGAATCACGTTTTCGACTATTTTTCAGAACTTTTTTTAACTCGCCACCACAAATTGTTTGGTTTTTAATTTTTGTACATGTTTGGTCGTCAATTGGTAATAAACCACGTATGCTTAAAAAATGTTCGCACATCTCTTCATTTTGAATTATGTGTCGATATAAATAACTCATAGTTGACGAACTCATAATAATAATTATTAAATAATAATAAATAAATCACAGTAAAACCACGTATAGGTTTCGACACGACACGACTCACGACACGACACGACTCACAAACAAACACTAAACAGGTATAATATAAAGATATACCTACTAACCTACCTAACTTACTAAGTTATAAATATAATATAATTGGGGTTTCAATAAAAGCTTAATCTTAAATCTTAATTGCAAAATGATAAAGTATACATAATAATATAATATACAGCATACGGTCATACGGTAGATAGCATACTAAACTATCATAAAATTACGGTAGATAAAATATTTACGGTAGATAGCATACTAAACCATCAAACGTGCGGTAGATAGCATATTGGACGAGTACCTATATGTGTGTGTGTGTGTGTGTGTGTGTGTGTGTGTGTGTGTGTGTGTGTGTGTGTGTGTGTGTGTGTGTGTGTGTGTGTGTGTGTGTGTGTGTGTATTTAATATTAATTGGTATGAATAATCTAATACGTATAAAAATAATGTTTGAAATAAACGTTCGAACGCTTTGTGACAATATAATATTCACCAAGTTTTTGAATTCTTTTTTCATATGTGTACACATTAAGTGTGCCGAAAATACTTTTGCAATGCCATTTTAAACCGAACGATTATCTTCTGGGTGTGATAAGATTGAATAACGAAAACGACTTTTTTCCCCACGAGTCCCATTGAAATTAAAAGTGGAAAAGTTTAAAATATTATCTAACAGTTGTATATGTAGGTAATTATTTAATATATCGTTATTATACGTTATGAGAATTACGTGGGAGAACTTTGCTCCGTTACACACTTACAGTAGCTGATAATCATGAAAGTGTTCACGTGAAAAATAATAACGAAACCACATCTCATCCTTTGCTTACCATCATCTCTGATGCGGAAAATAATCTAAAAAAAAAAAAAAAAATGATTTCTACAAAAAACCCAAATCGTTTGAAAGTTATAATACTATTTTTGAAAAAGAAATGCATGTTTTCATAAATATATAATATATTTACACATATATATATATATATATATTTTTTTTTTTTTTTTTTAATATAATTTTCACATCGCATTGAGGTATTATATTTCAACAGTTACAACGATGATCAATTGAATGAAAACATATCAGTATTATAACACGATACGAATATTACTTATATATATTTATAATCCTTTCAAATAAAGCAACGTAGGGGACAACGACCAGTTTTCGACGGCACCTGTCAAACCAGATGTTTCTCCTATTAAGTTGACCACTACAGTTGCTAAGCATTCTGATGTGTGTATTTTTGATATACAAGAAAATATTGCGTATGCGCATCGCAGCACGAAAGATAAATAAAACCGATGAATTTTAAGTTATTTGTTCTAGTAACTTGTCAAATACTGACTGATTTGTCGTTCTTGTCGGCTGTTCGGCTAGTAACACCAGGTCCATGCGTCCTAGTCGGTCACTGACTACTTTTCTTAACTTGAAAAGCGTATATATGAAAATACGTTTATAACAATTATGTGAAATGAATACAACATCAATAGGCTCAATAAAGTGGTCATAGAAAATATTATCGTAAAATATGTGTGATCCGTGCTATGATTGAAAGGCTCTTACAAAAATATGTATATTCAATGTACGTGCACTTAAATGAATGTAAGTTTTACCCGCGGCGTACTACGGACGTGGACTCTGTCAACTACACATCATTATCTGTGATCCGTAGTCATTTTGAATAATAAGCACAGCTCACTTGGCTCAGAGTTTTCGTTCGTTTCATACTGTTATTAGCTATAATATTATGGCCACGACGCGCATTTAATGTCGAATAGAACGATAA
This sequence comes from Therioaphis trifolii, assembly GCA_027580255.1. NCBI lineage: Eukaryota > Metazoa > Arthropoda > Insecta > Hemiptera > Aphididae > Therioaphis > Therioaphis trifolii. Next base: position 32,547,119 of record CM050404.1, on the reverse strand, counting down.
TGTCTGATCGCAAAAAAGATTGTTCGTTGGATCAAGACGTTACAACGTATGATTTATCGTTAATATTTGAAAAATTAAAAAGTGTTTTCCTCACTTAAAAAATTATAATTATTAACTTAGCAAAAATGATAATAAAAATAATATTATTCAACTTGTTTTTTTTTTCACATAATAGATACAATTTATATGTGACATATTACTTGTTCATTATATGAAATAATATATTTGAAAAGAACCGAATGTGATTTGTTCAAAAACTAAACATTATTTGATGCTACCCATTTCCTAACTCATCAACAACTACTGGAAAAATGACAAAAAGTTTTACGTTTTTACTCCATGTGAATATGATTAGAACACATAAAAAGTACACTGTTGATTTAAATATATGAATTACAACATATTTGTCTTTTAAATTTCTTTGAAATTTCACAATTTTATCAATATAAATATAATATGATGTGTTATTTAAAACGGTATTATTTACTCGGTGTATCTTTGTGTTCAGTTCTAAGGTATTTATTATAAATGCAATGATGCCAAATTTAATTTTGAATGATGATTATTAATAATTAACGGTTTTAATAAATTAAATGAACCATCTATAGTCACTTATACTGATATACTCAAACATCTATACCGTGGGTATTCAATGAATTATGATATCGATAAATAATTAAAATAAATTATTATCCTCTATTTATACTGGAATAAATCTTTATCAGCCGTACGCAAAATCATAAAAACGTCATGGATCTGATGAAAACATTTTCTTAAATGAGACATTTGTGAAAGAAGATCGATCATACTATGTGATGAGAAAAAAAAATATAGAGAAATATTTCGTTTGATGCATTCTTGCACAGTCAAAATAACGATAGCAATAATGTATTTATAACTGTAGTCATATAAGTATTGTAATCACTAGGGTCCGGATTTATATGCAAAGGCATATTCTTCTATAATTCCCCTAGAATAATTTTGATTATAAACTTCGACGTTTCGTAATGTGTAGATTCTATGGTTGTTTTTTTTGCATATTTTTGCATATTTTTGCATATTTGAATGAAAATGCATATTTATTGCATATTTTTTTTATAGTTGCATAAATGTTGCATATTCTACAATTCGTAGGTTTTACGTCTGTAAAAATATCTACTGTCGATCGTAAGTAATCCATTATAATACTATCGATAGCCGATAGGTGTACATCGACGGCGAGGTAATGGAATGTGGCGACGACGAGGAACTGTTAGTTGAAGATCTATCTAGTTTTAAAAACGCACCAATTGTATCTTGTGACGCGGAAAAAAGTTTTCCCAAGTACAAAAGTATGCTCCGAGATAATCGTAGATCCTTTCAATTCGAAAACTTTCATATATATATTTAGTACTTCATGCTGGTACTTGTCTCAAAATAATAATTTAATATAAATAGTATACCTATCTAATACTTTAAAACACAATTTTATAAAAAATAATATTATTCTGAATTTTAAAATAATAATTTTTTATAACACTTACCTAATAAATTTATAATATTTTCATACTTACACTATGTAAGTGTTTACATTGTGTGTACATGTAGGTATGTGGTTTTTTAATATATTTTAGCAATTTTTCATACATAATATATTTAGATTGTGTAAATTTTTTACCCAAAACATTAGTTTGTTAATTTGAAAAAAAAAAGTTATTTTGCACATTTTTTGCATATTTATGATATGAAACTTCATATTTTATAGATGTTTGTTGCATATAAATCAGGGCCCTAGTAATCACATACTTGTCAAGAACGGTTCAAGACATGAGTTTTTATGGTACGGAGGGGTGATTTATAATTGTGTACATTATACAAGCGCAGTCACACGAGTTGCATGAAACAGTTTTATTCACATTACCACGACACTAAGAGAAAATCTTTTTTTAAATTATGAATCGACATTTATTCATAAGGAATTCAATATTTTTTCGTGGTTAAATATTTAAGTGTGAATGATTTAGACTGTAATACACGCTTTAATTTTGTTAAGAAAATTCAGTGAACACATCGAATCCATTTAAATAATATAAATCAAATAAAAAAAAAAATCGTTCAAATCCTATTGTATCAAAAACAAATTGTAAAAAAAAAAAAAATTCCTCAAGGTGATTATATCTCGCCTCTACTTTTCTCGCTTTTCATTAACAGTTTACATCGTGTAATTCACAACAGTCGTTTTCTTCTATTTGCAGATGATTTAAAATTATTTTTAAAAATTAGCTCCGAAAGTGACTGTCACTTACTTCAAAATGATTTAGATGCGTTAGGAACTTGGGCTAATAACCTTGGTCTTAATTTCAATATCTCTAAATGCCGATCAATGTCTTTTTATAGAATCAGATCTCCCTTTTTATTTAGCTATAAACTGTATGGCACCCTTCTCACAAACGTAAGTAACACAATTATTGATCTCGAAATTACATTTGACCGGGATTTCAATTTCAACAGCCATATTGAGAAATCTTGTTGTAAGGCTTTAAAAACCCTTGGTTTTATAAAAAGGATATCCAGAGAATTTAAATTGATAGCTCCTCTTAAAGCACTTTACTGTGCGAACGTTAGATCAATATTAGAATATGCCGTTATTGTGTGGGATCCGTACACTTCAAGTAACATTAATCAAATTGAAAGAGTTCAACGCAAGTTTCTTAATTTCGCCGCTTGGCTACTTGAAATTGACCATTTACCTCATGATTATGAGCCAGTACTTAATAAATTAAATCTTTCTTCTCTAGTGGATTGGCGCATCAATGCTAACCAAACTTTTTTAAGAAAACTTATTGACGGCTCAATTGACTCCCCTGAATTATTAAGCCAAATACATTTTAAAGTCCCTAGCTTTCATTCGCGCTCACTCTATCCTTTCTACGTTCCTATTTGCACTACCAACTATTCTCGTAATCAATACATGTTAAGGTTGATGCGCATTGCTAATGAAAACCCTGTCCTTTTGATTATTAGTTGTAATTTCCTTATAAGTATATTTGTATACAAATATTAATATGTTATATTCATGTATATAATATTGTATCTAGTTATCTGTACTTGGGCCACGGCCCGTTCTGTAATAAAATAAATAAATAAATAAAACTGAACTATCTTTATTTTTTGTACTTAAATATAACACGAATTGAGTTTTTCTCAAAAACCACAAAAAAATAAAAAAAATTAACCTTTCCGTATTACCTACGCTATGCAGTGTTCAGTTTTTTGAAAGCAAAATGTAGTCAAAAAAACCCTATACAATAAGAGTAGCGTTATACTTTAAAATAAAATAACGTTGTTTTTACATTTACTGTGAGAATTGTAGTGAAATAGTTTATTATATGAATAATAAGTGGTACAGCGCACGTGTATTTACGTGTATTCACTTATTATTATTATTATTATTTATTCACTTGTTCATGGAGATTAGGCGTCTCGTAAAATAGTAAACACGTAAAATGTGTTTACGATGTTTATCTGATTGACTGTAAAATGATTTTTCGGGTTGGGACAACTATAGGCGTGAGGGTGTTATTATATTATTTCTTCCCCGTATCGTCTCTTCCGTTATTATTGGCATCGGTATCGTGCTATAATTTGACCATTTCATATTCAATTCAACGTCGTATTTGTTTTTGAATGAGGTTCCAAATCAGTCGGTCGTTTGATATAGTGCGGATTTATAATCGTATATGAAGAGAATTTTGGAAAAGCGATTTTTGAATCATTTAGAAGGACGAATCAGATCCCGAAAACGACTTTCTAATCTACCATTAGTCGTGGTTCATACGTGTTATCATAAATCGACATCGCGCATTATTGACATGCATGTATTAAGTCAAATTAAGTGTTTGGAGGTATTAAAAATAATAACATAGTAGCTTTTAAATCGAAAATTTAGTTTTTTTTTTTTTTTAATTTTAATTTTGTTGTTTAGCTCTCTGTAAGAAATAATTGAATACGACATGATAGTATTACTTATATTTCAACTACTTCCATGTTCGGCCATAAACTCTAATAATTGTATTGCACATATTTTATAAACATGTAAAAATAATTACTGTGAATTATTTATGCGTGCATAGTGCACTATGGTTGGTTTGTTGGATCAGCTCGAGTCCTGTTCATACGAACGTAAGTACTTAGTACGTATACACGAATAAACAAATATACTGTAATGTGTTGCGTGTTACTGTACAAAATATGATTTTTCCAATTATCACGTAATAGGATATACGATTTAAGAACTGGATAAAAAAAAGACAAATTTCTCTCTTTCCAACTTTTAAATGAGCGTGTGTGGAAGGCGGGTACACGTTTTATTTTTTGAAAACCACGTTAAAGTGGACAGCGTTCGTACGGTTGCGATGAATTAAAAGACTTGTTCCACAACGTGACTAGCATTTGCGACGGTCGTGAGAAAAACAGAAATTTTATAATTAAAGACGGTTTAATATATTCGCTTACAGTTTTCATCGCACGGGCGGCCCGGCGTTAATTGAAAAGAGAAACGAATAATCTGAATCAAATACCTTCTTCCCATCCTCCGAACGGGCCAAGTGGATCGACCCGCTAATACGATTCGCGTGGAAACCATTCAAATACCATTGTTATCACGACAACAATTACAACACTTAGGGCGAAACTTGTCGGGGACGACTGACAGGGAAGCCTGTTCTAAACGGATCAAGATTACCGACGTACAGTCGGATTTTAACAAACGGGGATTGTCGATTTGCACTCTTTACCTGAACCGAAGCGTTCGCATTTTGTTTTGATCCGATCATTACGATCAATTTATAAAATATACATTATTTTTAAGTGAAAAACACACGTGTACCTCGTTAAATTTAATACCACTATTGCGCTACTACATTATACGCGACTAATAATAAACGTGAATGCGTAGAAAGATCTTTTATTATTTTCCCGTCGTATGAATTTTAATAAATTGTTATAAATATCACAACTGAGTGAAAATATTGATTTTTATACCATGATATGATAACTTTGAAAAACAAATTTTAAGTTTCATATTGTACTTAAAATGAAATTAATAGAGAGCAAAATTCGTTTTGATCTTAGTACTTTATCCAAACAATTAATGCGATGTTATTAATCTATAAAGTATGTATTGCTGATAACAGTTACACACACGCGCGCGCACACAGCAGTGTATCATTCTCTTATTGGTTGATGAAATTTCGGACTATCTGACACGCAAAACTAATCACTCGTCCACTGTACGTCAAGAACAACGGTGCTGTGGTCACTGACCGATAGTGAAATTCATATTTTTAAACGCGCGCTTGTTAGTTTCGTTTACGTAGTTAAAATACTGAGCTTGCACGCTATCGACGTTATGACCATATTTGGTGACGAATATCACATAATCAAATAATATGCAACTTAAGTGAAAGTAAATAGTTTTCATTTGGCATATTTTGAGAAATGTTGAAAAACAATTATAAATCGCTTGTGCTTCCGAAGAGGCTGACTAAAAATTAACTGACGGTTTAACATCAACAAAGTCATTGCCTTTAAATTTTCCTGAAAATGTATTACTTACTTCGATAAACTAGGTGAAAATAAGCGTTATATTATTAAATTTTAATTAGGTAGATGAAACGTCTAATGATAATAATTATGTCATGGTATCAAAATAATGATCGTGACAATATAATTTGTTACACTTCCAGAAGTTCCATAAGTTACGGAACACTTGTCCTAATGAATATTTTACTGACAGAAATGTCATCGATCAGAAAACAGGAACATTTATACTTATAGTATAATCCATCCGTCAACCTTTAAAGTTAGAAATTTTCAAAAATCAATAAGTTTACATTTTATTATTATTGCTATTATTATATTTGTTATTATGTTTCGTAAACGTTTTGGGTACTTTTGAAAAAGTTGACGTGAATTATTTCTCATGGTTTGTCTTTTAGGTGACTATATACGAACACTCTTCAATTGCAGACAAGCTTATCGAGTGCGAAGCATAAAAGGAAAATAACCGAGTTAAATAACTTCCCATGATAAGAGACAGTAATATAAACATTACTCAGCAGATTTTAAATGAACATGATCGAATGAACGGGTTTCATCTCATGATTTTTACTTAAGTATACCATAATCATTGAAAATGTTTATTGATTTGACTCGTTTCATTTTTAATGAGCTGATTGTTTGTATTGGTTATGTTATACTTGGTGGTTTCTGACGGTTGAAAACATTTGGTCTTACTAATTTTATAAAACGTTTTTTAGACATTCCAGACATCTTTTATCCGCTAATTATCCGCATTGTATTTATTGCGTATTTTTGAACAGAAATATACGTATATGAACATCTACTCTACTACTGGTAAAAGATTACTTTTCGATCGAAAAATATTCTCTAGTATCAACGAAAACGTGTCCATTAGTGACTTATCACTGAGATTGTTGTCATCAAATGGGGTTTTAATATCGAATAATAATAATAATAATAATAATAATAATATGCTAAAAATAATCGAAAAATAAATTTAATGTTTTCGTATCACATCCAAATTATATGTGATTATATTCATATCATGCCTTTAGTACTTCAATTATGGTATATTTTTTTCGATTTATATTTTCTTATTATAGAATTTTGTTCACGGACGTTTCTTGTTCTATAATTCAAGTACTTTTTTCTTGTTTCCTTTTTTTAACCAGAAGTAGACCGTTTTATCCCATATAATAATTAGAATGTCTACATAGGCATAAAACTCTTTGTTAAGAATGATATATATTATTAAAAACTATACAACAAAATAATCAAAATGATGAAAAAACGACTTTTTTAATAAATTATTTAGGAAATATTTTTTTCATAAATGACAGTTAATTTTGAGTATGATCATAGATGTACAAAATTAATATCATACAGTTTTTAATATGCTATATTTGAGTAAAACATGAAAATTTATATCTTATTAAAGATTCACTGAATATAAAGCTCAATATTTTGCACGAACAGCATCATTTTATAGATTATATATTTTTTTTTCATTTTAATTCACTTGGATTATTAAGGTGATCATTTTTACTTATTCAAGTAATAATAATTTTACAGTGGAAAAAATACATTTTTATAATACGAACTGATGCTATTATGGATAACTCAATTTATATTTCCATTATTAAAGGTATATAAATTTAAAAATAATAGCAAAAACATATTTTTTGAAAATAAATTACAATTTTATAATCGATAATATAATAATGGTTAAAATAATAACTGTTTAAATTTAGCTTATTTTTTAAAGTTCTTAATAGTATTTCATAATTATATATTTCAACACAAAACACAGACAAATGCAATTTAAAATTAATTTAATAAATAGTATATATGAAAAACAAAAGTAAAACAAAAATACATAAAATATTATAATTTCTTTTAGGTTCATAATCTTATGACTAGTTACAAAAAAAAGAAATTTTAATTATAATAATTTCCTGTATAACTTTGTATCTCATTAATTTGGGCGACTGTGCGATTTATTAGGATAACTTATTTAAAAAAACACTTTCGATGTAGATTAGCTTCAGTGTAATTATGTTTCTAGCTCAATTAATCCTGTATGATTTCGATAAGATCTTTCGTACTTATTGTTTAAATATATGACGAATGAAAATTGAGTATCAATTATATAATACGCATCATATGCACGTGTTTTAAATAACACTGTTACATAGATTATGGCGTCGTTAGACGTAATAAATATGAGTGAAAATATGTGTGATGTTGTGGCTTGAAGTAATAATAATTCATATTAAAATAAGAAAAGGAATAAAGAAACAAACAAAGTAAATACCACTAACAAAATGTCACGGGTTTAAGTCAAAAGTGTTTTTATTTTTTTCCAGTTTGAACACACAGTACTTATGACGTATGTTACAGACACGACCTATCCGTTTCATTATAAACTTTGTCTTGTGCACACACTATCAATTTTATTTTTGGTTTGCTTGTTTCTAAAATATCACCGACCCATACAACGTTTATTTATTTCATCTAAATATACGCTCGAATCACCTTATACGATATGTGTGCGTTTTTTTCATTTCATTAATTTAATTGTTTTACAGACGTTTTTTCACTTTCACCACTAAACGAAATCATGGTTTGAGGAATAATCATAACCAATAATAATAATAATAATAATAAAACAAAATTATGAAAAAAAATTGTATAAATCGTCATTTTTTTATATTTATTTTTTAGTTTCTGAGTGAAACAAAAGATCTTATGGTTTTACAATGGTATTCATTTTGTATTCTCTCTTTTTTTTTTCTGGAGACACATAATGCTCAACTAAACTTTGTCGAAAAGTTTCATACGGCATTTCTGTAAATCGAAAATTCAATGTAGATGGTTCTCTGAGAGTCTATTAAGATCTCATCTCAACAGTTTTTTCCAAGCGACCGGAAAAATAGCCTAAAATGTACCAAAATGGTGAAACTCACCATAAACAATACTTTCATTAAATCGAATTTACTAATTTCGTCATTACTCCAAAAGTTATGTTGCTAGAAACTTGAAATTTTCTCCACATATTTTTAACATATTACCCAGACAGTACAAGTTTATCACCATAAAATAAAATATAGTATTTAATTTTCTTCATATTATATGAATATTCAACTAAATGTATTACCATAGAATTTCTGTCCATACTGGATTTATGATTGAAACAAAATAAAATTATCGTTTTTGTTTGAAACATTAAAAATATTTTATTATATGTCTTGTTTTTTATTAGACCCGTAGAATTTCTGAAAGTTGTCTTCTAGTTAAATATTTTTTAACACTATTTGATACAATGATACAAATATATATATACATTATATATATTTGTATCATATATATACATTATTCATATTTCGTTTAAAATTGTTTTAAAAGCTTTATTATTGGCTCTTACCTGGCTGTAAGACCATATATTTAATCTGTTAAATGCGTGCATTCATGGAAATTGATATGATCTTTCAATTTTTGAACAAAAGACTTTTATGTATATATATATATATATATATATATATATATATATATATATATTATAACAGGCCAAAAAAAAAAATCAATTTATTTATCATAATTTTATGAAGAGCAATATAATAACTAATCATCGGCTGAACACTTCCCAACTTTTTTTGACACATTAAGAATGAATAAAAATTAGCCAAAACCTTTAAAATTTGTTCTGTAATTTTCAATTCAAGTATTTTATCGAAACGTATGAGTTATGTAAGATTTTGCTAAAAAGAACAAAATAATTTAAAGGTAATAATAAACTGTATAAGAAATCACATAAAACTGATTTTTCATATAGATCGTTATACATTCAAACCTCAATTAATTCTTTTCGAACATTTTCAAAATTCATTAGATGAGACTTCCTTAAAATTTTGACGATTCAGAAACACTACAAAACGAGTAAACATCAATATCACACTTAAAGAATCACATTTTTTGAAGTATTTTAATTTTTTATTTAATTAGTTGGACTTCTTGTGCTGAACAAATTTTATTTCATAACGATCAATATTTCAGAATGTGGCTAAAAATGTTAGAAAAAAAAAAAAAAAAAAAGAAAAAAAAACCATAGTGTCTTGCTTTCAAAACACCCAATTTCCATCAACATGTATTCTTGCTTCATACTGGATTATCGGTATGGTATAATATTTGGAAAAATAAATTGATTTACTCTTTCACTTAAATATTTTATTCATTTTTTTTAAAACATGTTTTTGAGTTTGACTTTGAACATATTTTTTATTCGTAATAATCATGGTTAAAAATGATTACAAAAGGCAATACCGAAATGATTTTTATCACTGAATATAAACTGAGATTTTGAATTTATTTTGGCCATAAAAATATACATCGAAATTGCCAATTATTGCGGCGCACACGATGTGCAATACCAGAATATTTATATACATAATACTATAATTCTCATTAATGAGACGAATATTTTAACAGTAAAAAAGACCTGACGTGCAACCGTTATGTAGTCATTTTGCCTATGTAAAGCGCCGTTCGATCCGATAATATTAAAATATAGAATATTATATTAGTGTAATGAACTAATGAAGGTATTCATTGTTTTTACATATAAATTGAATAATTGTTTTTATGCAACGTCTGATAATCAGCTAGCCGGACAACGCATAGTATAAATATATTTTATTGGTATTAGAATTGAAATAAACGTACATATTACGCTTCATTCGTGAACGTCTGTACATTTATATATGATATCACAACAATTGAGAAAATAAAATTATCATAATATTATTGCAATAGTTGGTTACCAAAGTACTCAAAATACACGTTCATCGACATGGTGTTCAAGTTTTAAGCACATTGCATGTTAACGGCGAATAAAATTAAAAGAGAAATTAAAAGCTTGACCTAATGTTAATTTGAATTATTCATGAAGTATCGCTTGTAAACGTTTTTCGGTGGCGTAATGTCGTCTGTCACAACTATCCGTTTGTTTCAGCTTCACGGTTTCTCGTGAAATTCAAACCCGTACCTCGGACATCATTGTTTGACAACGATTCATAACGATTTTTCCGGCCGCAAAAAATACGTGATGCGGTGTTAGATCCGACAAAGATTTTGACATAAGCACAAATGACAAAACAGTGCGGCGCGTTCACGCAGCTTTCCTATACCGACGGCGTATATCAATCGACACATCTTCAAAATCAAGTGGGTGTTAATTGCGGTACTAGATTGCTTCTCGCGTAATAATTTCCAAATGGGAACAATTAATTTTATTTACCATCAATGTGACATTAAACGTCGGTGAAATGACAAAATGATTATTTGTAATTCATAGGTAGCGCCACGATCGAAATTATAAGTAATTGAAACTAAATTACATGTTGGACGAGTGATTTATGATTAAGGGGATTGGAGCAGCATACAATTTTAACGCTTTTAGACCAATAAGCTGGAGTAATATTCACCTAGTTTTGGTCATCAAATTTTAATTTAAAAAACACATCTGAATTCTTTGACTTCTTTTCTATGTTTTATAGGGAACACAATTTTATTTGTTATTTATGTATTATTCTTGTTAGTTTTTTATCAATGTGTACATTTTAAATGTATCATATCACATAACTAAAAACTTAAATCGAAAATCGGTTTCCTACAAAACATAGATGAGAAGCCAAAATTTGTAAATATGTTTTCGAAATTAAAATTGGACTATTGCAACGAAGTGAATTTTACTCCAGATTTTAGCAGTTTTCATTAGTTTGGAAAGAAAAAACGATTATGCATTCGATTTTTGTTGACATTTGCATGCGCGTATGAGAAACAATGTATTCTTGGAACAGCGATAACGATCACTGCACAACGTGGGCATAGGTAGTGAAGTGGGAAGGGGGCGCACTCACACTAGTCATCGTTTACTACACACACAAATTCACGACACGCACGCACGCACTTACGAAATTGCCTTAAAATTACCTATATTCAACTCCTTAAAAACAATTCGTATCGAATCCCCTTAAATTAAAAATCGATTCATAGTCGTGTGATAAACGACAGCGGCCACTGCATTCGAGGACGTGCGACGAATCGATAACGTGAAAGAGTCAGATTTTAGGTCTGATTGTGATTTTATTTGATAAACTCTTCAAAACCGGTTTATATGATTCTATAATAAATCAACGGCTATTAAAAATAAGTGTAATACTTAAAAGAACATATTCGAATTGTTTTTATCGTATATAAATTTCTAGGTACCTTCCACTTGTATAGTAAATGTGTTCTCTTATCTACGTATTTTCTCAATAGATGTTGTTAATCTATTTGCCCAACAACTGATGTTTCCGTTGTACAGATACTTTCGTTTCAACGAAAAATAATTGATCTACGTTTTATACACGTTATACTCATACTAAGAGTACGTGAGCGAGAATTTGCCAGAGGTCTCAAATGATGAAACCACCCATTAGTATTAAAAGAGGTCGGGATGCCGGGTACTCATTTAACTTACGACGGGGATTTCTCGAAAGGGTCGGGATACATGCATTTTATATGAGCGTATTGTAATTGGTAATTTGCAGCGTCTTGGAAGTTTTGGATAAAATCTATTGTTATACGTTTCTTCGTCAGTTGTTTTAATGTGGATATTGTCGTGAAGGCATTATGATGATCGTTGCGTTTCCACTCCGCATCTCAGAGGAAATCGTAGACGATAATCGTGGCTGGGTGATAAATGCCCAGTCGATAGCGGTCATGAATCGTGGCAACGAAACGGTGTTAACTACGAAAATCCCGGGGCGGCCGCACGTCGGACGCGTACATCCGAGTGGGGGTGTGTACAGCGCGTGCCGTCCGTTTAGGCGAACACGATTCTATGGTCCAGCGATGGGCGTGTGTCCATCGCGTAGAAAATTATCGGGGAAAAAAAAAGCAAAATCTAATCGTATGAAAAATGAATCGATGTATATTCACGTGAACGACGATTGACCGTCGATTAAACCGACGAATAATCGACTGTTCGTGAGAATAGAAATATTTTCGACGAGAAAATTAGCTACGTTTAAACCGCTTACTTCGGTACTTACTCCTCACACTCCGTTCGCCCAGTCCGTTTAGCTTGTGTGTCATACGGGCCTCGCTGGTTGACGTTCAATCAAAAATATTCCTCGATTTTCAGTGGAAATCTGAGTGGGTCGCATATTATAATAGATTCAGGATAATAAATTAACCGAGGCGTGAATGCAGGACGTCAGCCTGCGCCGGATTACCCGAGATAATATTTTAATTAGAATAATAATTACGTTTCTGGCGAAATACCGAAGTGCGTCTTTTTTAATACAAAATGAACCCGACGCAACGCGAGAGACGTAGTGGCATTTCGGAGATACTATGACGCTATACCACGTACCTAGGTCAGGCGCGAGTTATTTTAATCATTGAAGACGTCTGGTCCATAGGGCGTAGGTGAGGACTGCATTTCGTCTGAAATTGAAATTCTCTTACTACACGAGCAACGCGAACAGTTTTTTAGTCACGCATTTTATCGTCGCTACAACAAGAGAAATAGCACGGGATAAATTCACTCACAAGTATTTCTGTCAATATAAACGTATGAAACAAACCCACTAGTCAGTTATTAGACAAGTTACTAACAAACCTAGTCAGTTATTAGACAAAAGTTTCTTTGAGTACGTCATATTTTGCAATGATAAAATTCGTACAGTAAGATTTTCGTTTGAGAGCAGAAAAACAGTCACATCCGTTCAGTTTGGCGAAAAAAAAGTTCATTCCAATGCTTCTACGAGCGCGAAACATGTATAACTCGTTTTATGTTATGTTGTTATTTTAATGACATTGGTTGTAGTGAAAAATTGGGTTTTAAAACTTAAACATGTACGTCCCGGCAGAACTGTAGTTAATTTTAATCAACACCACTTATAGCATTTATAATATACTGAATGTAGGGATGCTATTACATTTATTTTAGTTAGATTCAAAAAAATATTTCGTTAAATATTATTAATGACTGTGCTTATCTTGAAGCACTCGTAACATTTTGTCATCAGAAATATTATTTAGTATAAATGATACAACGACTTTATTGTCGTTTCGAAATAGAAAAATCAAAAGTTCAACGTCAGTCAGATATTAAAAGTAATACTCAATTTCGATCAAATCACAATAAAACGAATTTATAGTGTGGTTAAATGAAAGATTTCATGATAATTTATTTACATAATTTTATATAATTAAAATTAATTTATTAATTTACAACGTCATAAGTAATTTATTTTTTTCATATTTTGGATAACGATTATTATAAATGTTATTTGTATGGATAGACACAATGAATTAATTTTTTCTGGTTTTTTTAATTTCATTATAAATAATTTCTACAGAAAAGTATAATATAATTATTTGATTATGGTATCATCTGATAATTAATTACATGATTTATTATAACGTGCACTCTTCTCACTCCAGAATTTTCTCTTTGTGAAATCTTGTTGGAAAACCGTTATGAAAAATCACGTTGGACAGGTCATGACGACGGTCGATTGTTTCATTTTTCAAATTGTTTTTTATTCTGTCAGAGGACCACTCCCGACAATTGGTAAATAGACTTTGATACTGCTCATTGTCCGATTGATGTAGATTAATGTTCTATAACAACTGTTATCACGAAACACATATGCTCTGTAAATATACCGCAGCAAACGAATTGCGTCCCAAGATCCCTTTTTCATACGAATTGCGTCCCGATAATATTTAACAACTACACTAATTGCGTCCCGATAATATTTAACAACTATACTAATTGCGTCCAATATAAATACATTATTTTCCTTCCTATTTAATACAGACTTAGGACTGTCAATAGCAACATAAAATATTATATTGCTAAAGGTAGGTTAAAAATATTGTTTTTTATCGTTTCGTAATTAATTTATGCACATCAAAAATATTGTTTTCATCGTTAAATATAAAATTTTCAAAAAATATAAGTTAGGTTATAAGGTTATAGTTATCACATGTTATTGTAATATTATTTATGGCTCGGTAAACATTTGAACGATACAGTTTTAACATAATCAAAACGTGTAATTTCGTTAAAGTCGTATTTCATCATTTGATTTCTTAAAAATTCTTGTTTTTCACATATTTCACGTCTTATTTCCCTCCTTTGACTACTGCTACGAATTTGTATGTAAGTGCCTTTTTGTACGTTTTTAAGTACATCAATAAATTTATAGATATTTGGATGAGCAGAATAAAACATACCGTTTAATTTTGAATGGAAAGCTTCACAGCTATTTGTTGTCCTTGTAATTGATCCCGAATACATTGCCCATAAAGAAGAAGGAAAGTCACAATCGGAGGTTATATATGTGTTTAAAATATAATCTGTAAATGTTTCTACTTTTTTATTCTGTGGTAAAATTGATACTATATTATCGGTAAAACAGTTTTCTACGTCTTCAGGTTTCAAAAAAGGGAGACCAAAAAATATTTTTAGGTAATTGCTCATTTCTGAATTTAGATTATATTCATTACTCAAACCTAGAGCTTGAATTTTTCTCCACCAACTCTGGTTGATAATCGAGACACAATTAGAATAGTCGTATCGATAACCCGGGACGCAATTCGTATAGTAGTATCGAAAACCCGGGACGCAATTAGTATGTCACAAATCGCAATTTTTATATCGGGGACGCAATTCGTATGCAGCCAAATATACAGTGTTTCAACAAAATTCCGAAATCAGTGAAAATTAAAAACATTTATACAGACAAACATTTTTAGTTTTATCATCAATACTTATTCTGACTTTTAATTAAATATTTCAATATAATCGCCTTAAAAAATTTGACTTCTTCTAAAACAGGTGTATTCACTTTATTATTAATTATAGTATTATGTAATACAAAAATATAGTTTCATTCAACATAATACTTATACAAGTTTAGTTCTCCGTAGTTTTGAAAAGATTTAAGACAAAATTCATTGGCATATGTAAAATCCATCTTTTTTGCAAGAAAATATACAGTTTACGATCGGGTATAACATTTGTGATTTAGGTTTTCTTTTTCACTCAAAAGGTTAGTGGTTTTTTAGGTTTAAGGCCCACAGACCGGTAGCAGTTAGAAGTTAGAGCAACTACTATTACAATTTGAACGCGCTTGAAAATTGATATATAAACGTATTAACACATTCGAACAACAATGTGATATGAAGCAGGTAATTTCTATTTATGATTTGTCACAATCAAATTTGGTGATAACTTATATTACCACGTGGATGTCGTCCGGCAAAATCCACTTTTTTTCTAAATCTCACCTAACGTCATGGTCATCAGACGGCAATGATAAAGAATAAAACGTGTAGTCGATGACACTTAAAATTCAACCGTCGCTGATCCAGTACGCGATAAGCCTGAAAACCCGTTGGCTATTAGAGTGGTAAAAAAAGACTTTAATCGCGAATAGGTTATTGTGTCATCAAATGACATAGCTATTTTAGAAAAATGAATATGGGTATCTCATAATATGGCCAATAATTGTTGGATACGCCGCCGAGCAACGATTCGTGTTCCTCCACCTCGTCCCGTAAACGCAGGAACCGTAGAATGCGACTGTGGAAATAAACGAACGGAATAACAAGGAAACGAGTGCCCTCTAAACGCAGTTACCTGCAAACCTGAAGACTTAACGAATGCAAAAGACGAGGCTATACGAATATCGAATTAATGGAGCAAAAAAGAAACGCACAACAATACGTCTGTATTTAGTCTGGACACGATGAGAAGAACCCCGTCAACCGTTATCAACCTCGGTTATAATGGACCGCCACACAAAGTCCCGAGTGTTTAGCCGAATAATTTCGTGAATCCGTTCAAAATAATGAAGTCGACGTGACTATGTCGTCAGGCCACGCACGGACTCTCTTCGTGATGCACGCGAGCAACGCTGTTGGCGTGATTTAGAATTATTAGGTCCGATGTACGCACTGTAAAAGACGCCGACCAGCACAAGAGCGACTGCTTGGATTAATTAATTTTCGGATATTTCTCGATTTCCAGTGCGACCTTTTTCCACGGCATCTCAAGTCTCAGTGAATCTTAATTAGTCGGCCGCATGTTTTGTCACAACGAATTATACTCGCTACGTTGTCCCGGAGCAAGCATTTTCGTATGCTTTGTCGGTTAGCTTTTGTATCTTTTTTTTTCTTTACAACACCACGAACCGAGACGGTTTCCGCATTTATAATACGACGTCGGTGTGGTGCAATAATTCTAGTAAATTCAGTTTACTACGCCAATCAATACGTTCGAAAGTGAAAAACAGTTTATAATAATATGGATTTTCATCTCAATAAATGTAATATATTATATGTTGTTGAAAACGCCAACACGCAAATTCATCCATATAGTAAAAATAAATAAATAAATAAATAAATAATTATCATAATGGATTGTAATTATTCGAATGTTTTTTTGAGCATTGCGATATTATCGTATCGAATTTAGTTTGCTATATTCAAGCGAATGCATTGTTCGTTTTATTAGATAAAATCGAAATTCTGTCTTGAGAAAAAGACTCCAGTGTTATTTTTAATGTTTGTTGGCACATTCCAAGTTGGAAATTTTGAAAAACAATCATAGTACATATAATATACATGATTAATACTCTACGCAAACCTTGAACATGTCTATGGATTAATTAATGAAATAATAAATATTTAATTTTCTATTATATGTCACTTGCGCGTTTTTTGAAATCAATACTTAGTTAAATTTGATTTTTCACGTTTAAACTTATTGTTTTCAAATTTTCTAAATCTTTGTTCGTAGAATAGAACGTGAAATGGATTTATGAGTTAGTTTTCTTTGCTGGAAATAAAAATATGCTGATAGTAATAAAAAATTTAAATCACCTCGATTTGGCATTCTAAGTGGATCCGACATAGTGTTTGGGGACGGTGGCCATCAATGAGTCTCTGATTACTCGCCCGTAACACCACTGTTAACTGCATTCGGTTTGCACCTAATCCATTTTGCATGTGCACATATAACCACTAGCGGATATTTTATTAATGATCATTTTAAGTGCCTTAAAGGTTTTAAAACGATACCCACATAACATACAACACACATACACACACCACGACATGCGTGCCATCACGATAAAATGTGTTTACCGCTATTTCACAATGTGTGTGTTTTTTTTTTTTTTTTTTTTTTTTAGATAATTCGAATTTAGTGTACTTAAACTACATAACGGTCTGTCACAGATATCGAAACGAATGGTATCTACGGCGCACATATTTAACACGATGTTTTACGAATACAATATTGTTTATAATCACGGTGTTGCAGAATAATGCGCAACGTCGGACTGAGTAATGTTGGTATTTCAAGAATGGCACTTTTGAGTCTGATTTGAAGTGTCCAACTTGTTTAAAAAAGAAAAAAAACAAAAATAAATTATAATATACCTTACCCGTGTGTTCCATATAATACGCGTAATTAAAAACTATTCATTTGTTTTCACAAAAATATTCACAATTGATATTTGAACTCTAAGAGAATTCCTCGGAGAGGTTTTCAATAACCCAGCTGTAAATTGTATTTATGCCAATCGGTATAATCATTCAGCATGCCAAAGTGACATTTGATAAAATTCGCTCTTGAAAAACGATATTCATTCACATATTTGTGATATTTGAGGGTTTCAAATCTGTTCGTCTTTTTATATAATTTGTCAGTTAGAATGTAAGTGTAAATATTAGGTATATATATATATAATAAATTTAAATATTTTTTTTTTAAATACCACTCAAAGAATGCATCAAAAGCCGTACTTACTCACATAATATATTTGTGTAATTTTTTAAATAGTTGTCATTAAAATGTTCTTGCCGAACTACATGACGTCATACGGTAATATTGGAAATACATTTTTAATCAATCTCATTCAATAAAATTAGTAAGGTTTATTTAAATACTAATAGAAATAAAATATTCATCAAACGGCATCCTAGATCAAAGTGATTATTGTCAGTGTTTGTATATTAAAATAAGTTTTATATGAATATATTCATATAAAACATGGGAAAATTATAACATCAACCTGGTTTATTTTTTTAGAACAAATTACACATTAATGAAAAACACCGAAAATACCCTCTCATTAAAATTGTTTTGAACAAATATTTATAAATGTATTGGCTTTGTTCGTAGGTGATCTACTGATTTATATATAAATATAAATATCAGTATATTTTGTATGCTATATGTTTATGTCTGTATATATATGTATTCTATATACATACAACGTGAGTTGTATTTCAACTGAAATTAACTAAATACTGGTTAAAATATAACAGTGGAAGTCTTTTTTTTTTTTTATTGATCTTCAAATATAACACGGCAGCAAAGGCCATTATTTAATTCTAATTACAGTGTTTAAAATTAAAATTTTATTTTTCCTATACTGCTAGTTAGTTTTAAAAATCTAATCATTTTCATATTTTGATCGGGGTTTGGTCTGAGAATTTCGTCAAGTGTTTCCGTCAAGTTGAGATTCGTACGCTCCTGTTGGTACTTGTGACATTCAATGATCATGTGTTTGACTGTGATCTGTGTATTGCACGTTTCGCAGATGTGGGGTTCAACGTTTGACATAAGGAACCCGTGAGTTATCCTGGTGTGTCCGATTCTTAGGCAATTGATGGTTTTTTAGTATTTTCGGTATAGGTGAGGGTTTTCCCATCTGAATATTGTGCTCTCGATCTGGTTTAGTTTAGTGGTTTGGTTTTTCCATAGGATTGGCAATTTTTTTTCAATATTGGTTTTGGTGAAGTTTCTGGAGTCATTTTTGGAGTACTAATCGTACGGAAGGAGGTTTAGTGCGTTTGTGTTTGTGTCAGAGGCGGAAATTTTAGCGTATTTATCCGCAGTTTCATTACCTATGATGCCAGTGCGTGGAGGTCTTTTAATATATTATAATTATGTAATATTATGTTTTTTAACAACTCCTTTTTCAATGGCGTGGGATATTCGTCGTATATAAAGCATATACATCATTAAGTCAAACAGTAAGAATACTTGACTCTCTTGATAGTACTCACTTCTGTGTGTGTATCAAACAATTAGGTAATATTTTTCTCTGCCAATTTTCATTACGTAAGATACCTACATCACTACACTTCAATGCTAGACACTTGTAGAAATTACATATTTATACTGAAATTCTTACGGGAACCTTAACCTTAATGAAACAAATTCGCTTTTGACTACCAGGAAATTATGAAATGTGCAATTACATTTCACTTGTTTTGTGGAACTCGTAGGCCCTAATGAGATTTTTCTATCTACTGAAGACGCAGATTGATAAATAAAATAAATAAAAACAATACCTACAAACAATAATGAATGGATTTCAAAAGGTTGACAAATATAACCATCTGCATACTAAAAATAAAATGAAAAGTCATTATCAACGGTGTTCATAACAATGCATTATATTTCAATTCATAAACTCAATTATTACTCGAAATAATCGGAAAATAAATAAACATAATTGTTAATCTAAATTTTTAAAAGTACAGTAATTTATATGAGTAGTTTATTCTATAACGTATTTAACACTTGTATTTCACTTATTGTAATTTTTAGACTTTAAGTAAAACAAATAATTTTTTGGATTTACAATGATAATTTATATATACATATATATATATATATAACTGTGGACAATTTTCACTAAAAAATAAAAATATATCATGTAATAGTTATTTTCTCTGTTCAGGTATCTATAGATCCAAAATGGCATGCAATTAATACCATAAAGAAATAATAATAATAAGTAATTAGAAATAATAACGTACAAGTTTTTTTCAAATAATTGAGTAGAACCATCAAACATTGAGTAATATAAAAGACTTAAGTAACTAAGATTACATGCAATCAATTTGAAAAAACATTTTGTTATTGCTTGAATACATAATAATTTAAATCATATTCTATGATTTAAAAAAAATAAAAACTGAAAAATAATTAGATATAAAGACATATATGTTAAGCATCTGAAATCGGTGGGTGGGAAACGAACCAACTCTATAGAATATTGTTTCGTTTTTGTGGTAAATAAATTGTCCCATAATATGTATATTGGTGATTCGTAACAACGCCCAAGTAAAAATTGAATCTAATTAGGACGCTTTAGTTAAATAATATAAAATAACAATCAAAATCGAATCGAAAATGGTCATACAACCATTGTCGTCGAATAGACACCTTCAACCATATTTTTCTTGAAAATTCTTATAAAAGTGTGGTGGCTGTTAATATATTTGGTTTATTTTTTTTTTTTAAATAGACATTTTAATATTTTATATTCCTTTTATTTCCTCAAACAAATAATCTGAATCTTATTTGAAGGCATGTAATATGTTCAACGGACATTTTATGAGTAAAAAATTCACGTTATAAGAAATCTATAACGATTTGTTTGTTTTTTTTTTTTTTTAATGACATAATTTGAAACCATCGGTTTCAGTCAATTTTCTCAATTGATATTTTGAAAAAAAAAAACAAAATCTAAGTTAAATATGTATATAACACAACATTTTTCTCACCGTCTTTCGAAGAAAAAAATTACATTGACAACATTTCGCTCGGTATATTAATTTCTATATGATATTATATAAATTGTAATGATAACCAGTTAAAGGATAGTACCAACGGAAGTTGAAAGAGAAAATATTAAATAGAATAAAAATAAATCGAGTTACATCGTTGTAGGAACAATTCTCCAATAGGTAGTTTAAAATAAAAACAAAATAGCTTCAATACAAAACATTAATATTGTACGAGATAATTAATGCGTGTTTATTAGTAGAACTATTGAGACACGAATCATACATACAAAGTCATTAGAGAATATAAATTATGTCAGATTCAATATAGACAAAGTACTAAGTAGGTATATGCATACAAATAAAAATACCAACACATACAGTGGCATTCGTATAATAATTATCACATGCAAACAGAACTTTGTAATTAAATTCTACTTTATAAAGCTGAAAAACTACTTTTTAAATTATTATAAAACGTTTATAAGTTTAAAAAAATGTATACATTATTTACTTTGTTTTAATATATATATATATATATGCTATATCAAATTTTATTTTTATCTTGAAACTGTGATAGAATAGTTAAAAATATGATCCATGAGAAAATGTGTCGAAAAAATTTGTATATTTAAATTTAATGAAAAATAAAATATACTGATATTATAAAATGTATAATCATTACTAAAAACGTTATCTATCAAGTTTACTAAATGCATAATAATAAAAAATATTTTTTAATAAATCTTGTTGTAAAATCATCGGTAGTGTAAACGAAGTGTAATGTGTTAAATTTACAAGAATAAAATATAAATATCAACAATCTTTATGCGGAAAAAATTGATCTAAAACTTGTTATTTTGGTCTCGTCAATATTAGTGAATTACTTTCATATTCAAAAAAATTGTTGGATCGCTATTGGATTTCATATTTCATTAGTGTATGATATCTGACATATCAGGAACGATCTAAAAGTTTTACAGTATAGGTAGGTCTTTTATTATTCAAGTATTTTTTTCGATAGTGTTACAAACAGGCATTTTATTTACGATTTACCAGTATTTTCTTATGTATGTTGTAAAAATTGTACCAAAAACTTTTGAGATGCCTTTTTTTAATAAATGTTATTGTACTTTTATCACTGATTTCGTAAATAACATAACTGAATATTTGAAATAATCACCAATATCATATCATATTTTAAGACAGCAGTGAACGACGTAGACGAAAATTGATGTATATAATAAGAAAGTAAAAAATATAGACTTTATTTCTAGAGAATTCATTTGGTTTCTTTAAATTATGATATTTATAATTTATTAAAATCTACATCATATTATACAATACGAAAGTTAATTTTATTGTACTTAAAACTTTAACTATGTAAACCAAAAAACTAACCTATAATTTTCAGTCATATTTTTACGAATAAATGTGGTAAGATTATAGACAGATTTTAATTTAATTTGATTTACAGTATTTATTTTATTTATGGATATAGTACACACGATTTTCATTTTTTTTTTTTTTATATATATATTATGTATTATCAATGCACATCCTTAAAAATTATGATATTTGAACAAACATAATCTTCTATCAAGTCTATATGATGCTAAATTTAAGTAATCTTAAACTTTGAATATATCTAACTCTAAAAGTCTAAACGAATGTAATTAAAATTATGTACCAATAAAAACTACATCAAATTCGATCGAATTTTAACTAAACAAAGAAATCTCGTCTATCTAGTAAGTTTCCACTTTTAATCATTTTGTCAACAAAGTATCCCGAGCACTTAAGCGACATAATGTTAAAAGATTTTTCATAATTTGTATTTTGCTTTGAATTTTCAGATATTAACTTCTAAAGCGTTATTATTTTGGAGGGATATCGATTATTGACTTTTTTTATTTTAAAACTGAGACCTGGTGTAAATAATATGTTTGTGTAGATAATATACCAATTAAATAAGAAGAGAAGTTTGAACTTTCCAAGAACTTTTAACAAATAATAAGTATTGAATAAAATGTTTTCTTTTTTTTTCTAATCAAACATTTTTGAAAAGGACATTGTACTTCAATATTTGTTCAAACTTTGTAAAATTTATTATTATTATTATTTGAGTTTAACCTAATGTTATAGTCGATTCCATCAAAAGACGGATAAACTTAAAATAATAAAAAAGTATACATCAGATGTAAACACAACAGATTTTGGTGAGTTTGAAACACCACTACGGGTACATAGTGTGTACTCTAGAGTCTAGACAATAGCGGGCAAACTAGAACATCAGGTGAAAACCCTCGGACGAAAACACGAACTAGACAGAAATATTCCGTATTGCCCGTAGGAGATACCTACAGAAACAGTGAAGCGTCAGCGTGCAGACCTTTTAAGATCAACAATATCATATTATAATATATGATGTGTGGTAAAACATTATACCACAACACATGTGACTTTGGACATAAAAACAAAACACGTTTCAAATAGTTTCCAACGTAATTATACTTCTACAACGTGTTTCACGTGTGAGCTCGAGTCCATTACATGTTTGTAATCAATTTATCTATTCTTAAATTATGTTTGCTTTTTGCGTGTACGGTTGAAAACAGTAAATTATTGTACAAAAATTATCATTTTCATTTTATATATATTAATTGATGATATTTAATTCGTATTGTTGGATTTAAAGTTATTGTGTGTAAGCATTTAAAGTTACTATCGATGAAACATTTACAGTAAATTTTTACGCTCAAAAAAATGTCTATAGCTTAAACCTGCTGTGAGTGTATTCGTCGAAGAAACGAATTTGAAATATCAACATTTAAAAAAAAAAAATAACATTTTTTTCCCCTAAATAATTAAAGACGTTACCCATTTAAAAGATTGAAAAACATTTAAGTCATTAAAATAAAAATAGTAAAAATGTATATACGACTTTTTTTTTTTTTTTTTTAATAACGTTCTATTAATGTACTTGAAATTAAACGCGAAAAAGCATTAAAAATAAATGATTAGGGAAAAATGATTGGCTGGAACACAGCTCAAAATGACTGGATTTTGATTTAAAAGCGAATACAGCAGAAGATTTTCGTTGGCTTAGTCTCTGATCGATCCACCGAATTAGCTACCGTTCGTACGAGTCCAAAGCGTTATGCCTTGGTGGTAGAAAAGGTGACGTGCCGTTTTAACGACGGTTTGAGCGACCACTGTTCAAAGGAACAACACGTATATAATAATATATGATTATAGAACTGCGGAGTAATTTCATCGTCACGTGTCTTTGAATAGCATCGTTTATTTACTTATGCGTGGTATTCGGCCCACCGACCCCGTCCGTGGCGAAACACCCACGATTCGCTTCTCCATAGTTCACAATACATTTAACCGGGACCGATTCAACGCCAAATATTTGAGAGACAAAAAGTGGCGAGACGTTTGTCGAACATCTCGGGGAATAAAAAACTACGCGGTCGCGTTATCTTTTCCTTTATTTACTTTTTATTTTTATTTTTTTGTCATTCCCATTCTCCCTCTGTCCTTTGTCCCTGTAGAACAAAGTCTCCTGAAGCCATCCCGATGGTTTTATTGGTCGATTTATTTTCAGACGCGTCGCTTACACGACGCTATCTCGTAAATGATTTGCCGTGGCCAAACCGACTATAGGCAATGTAAAACGCGTGCAGCATACTGACTGTGATACGATCGCGACACGTTGCGACGGCC
This sequence comes from Therioaphis trifolii, assembly GCA_027580255.1. Classification (NCBI taxonomy): domain Eukaryota; kingdom Metazoa; phylum Arthropoda; class Insecta; order Hemiptera; family Aphididae; genus Therioaphis; species Therioaphis trifolii. Next base: position 32,522,177 of record CM050404.1, on the reverse strand, counting down.
TATGGGGCTGATAGTAGTCGCTTTAATAGTTTTATTACTAGAAAAAGGTTTAACAATACTCGAATCGAACTGACCGCCTTGACTGTTTTTGAGTAACATTCAGCATCTTGGCCTTTTTTTTTCTTTTTTTACTCTGTGTACGGAATGTTAACGCGTGTCGATGGGGACGTATATTTTCCAATAATTTCCGTTTTTTTTCATTACGAACAATGTTCGTAAAAGAATGTATTTAGTAACAGCTGAATCGTTATTTCAGTTTTTGTTGGTTTCCAAATTTTCGGACATGTTAATTTTTTTCGCAATAAGTAAAATCATCAAAATATTTAAGTTTTGTGGGATAATAAGAGTACCTTGAAAGGCATATCAATACTGTTTTGAAATACATTATGATACCTACAGTATATGTTTTCTTACGAAAATAATTGGCCTTAGATGCCCAAACCTTAGAGTGCAATAAAAGTATTGATATCAGTAGTTGAACGAATTCGTATTTTGGCTGTTTTAGAAGAGCCACGGCTATAATACGACGGAAAAGCGAATTATTCATAGCTATCTCGATAGTTGTAAATAGTATAGCATTAGAACGTTGCTATGTACACGTTTTTGTTTTTTTGAAAAGCTTATTTCTACGGTGGTCCGCCAAAAGCGCATTAGCCTTCATGCATCATCGCCTCGACAACTCTTGGATTACAAACACACACACACACACACACACACACACACACACACACACACGCGCGCAAGCAAGCACATTCACAAATACTCGCACATATATAAAAGATAATTTCCCATTTCACGGGCTGTCCCCTAAGCTCTTCCGTCATCCTGCACGGTGCAATACCGCCACGGCTGCCACCGGGCTTGTGATACGCGCGCGATAGATAAAGTTTTCTCTGACGCTAATGTGTAAGAGTACGGTGTGGTGGACGCTAATGAACTCTCCTTGTGCCATTAGACGCCACGCTGGCCGTCCGACCCCGTAGGACCTATTCGTTAAATTTTTCTTCCCCCCTTCTCCCGTCGCTCTCCTCTTCGTTCCACACCCACGCATACGTTAACTCACCTCCAACCGCCCATCCACTCACTCACACACACTCACACACACACACGCACACACACTCACACACTCACACACTCACACACACACACACACACACACACACACACACACACACACACACACACACACACACACACTCACACACACTCACACTCTGACCGTCATATATCTACGGCCTCCACCCCGCGGCACCTACCTTTAACATTTTTTTAACCCCTTTTCTTTTCTCTCGTGTCTCTCGTCTGTTCTTCACACCCTACCCATTCCACTATCCCACCCGCTGATACATCGTCTCTTCGGAACGACTGCGGACACGAGGCGAGGGGTACGGTAAAAGGTACCATCTTTTGATAAAGAATTACGACGTCGAAAAACCCGCTCTCTTACACAATAGTTACTTTACCCCACCTTGGTGGCCTATCCTTTTAACCATACCGCTCGACTACAGCAGCCGTCCACCTATTTTCCATGAGATAAATTATTACCTTGGGGAATTTCATCGTTCGTGGTCCATGATCCAGTTTTTTCTCCCTTTTCTCTCTCTCTCTCTCTCTCTATTTCTCTCATTTTACTCCTTGTAGAAAATCAACCTCAGTTTCCCGGCGCTATTCATTTCAAAGACGACAGTGACGACCGTGCCAATCAAATTCACCGCTGCTTCTCTCACCCACGCCATGGTCGATGAATTGGACACGTTAACTTTATCACGGCGGGCGTACAGATTTTTCCGTCTCGCAGCCGACGGTGAATTACGTAAAACTTTTAAACGGAATAGTAATTTCCTCTTTTTCTCACTCTCTCTCTCTTTCACTCATCCTCTCCCTGACCTCCTTATCGGTCAAAAGAATTACCGCTTGTGGCGTATAAACCGTTCAAACCGATAATCGAGTCGAAAAAAAACACCACTGCTGCCGCCGTCGTCGTCACGTGACGGTACGGTGCGGTGGGCACAATTTTATTGACGGACGACGACCCGGATAACAGTGTTCATGTTTTTAATCCAAATAGTACGGGTGATCGATAATTTTGTGGAGAACTTCGTTACGTGGCTTTTGGAAATTTAATTTTATTCACTTCGCTTCATCTTTCTTTTTGAATTGAACTTAACAAATCATACAAAAAAGTTATTTTTTATTAATGAATCACATTAAACTTAGTATATTCCACGTTACAATATACTATAACATTTTTATGTCATTTAGAAGAAGTTTATTTATAATATTTATAATATTTATTAAACGTATTAATTATTGATCCTAAGTGAGATCAATGATGTGAGTTTTAATATTATTAACATTTGATTTTCAATATTTAGAGACTGGTTATAATGTTTACCTCTTCAATTATTATAAAACCAATGTATCAATGTTGACATTGATTCACAATTAATAAATTTTATACATATTTTCCGTTGAATTTTTGCCCGCATAAACACTAATTATAAAAACAAGCATGTAAATCATTCAAAATACTTTTATCTGTGTAGTGCGTAATGTTGAATACCTATTAATTTTGAAACTTCATAGAATTATATAGAACTAGAATATATCAAAACAATTATATATGAAGTTAGTAATATTAATAGGGACATTGAATTCCATAATTGCCAGAATGTGTCATTATTTATTAGGAATCACATGCAAGGTATTAAAGGTATTCGATTTGATTATCGTTTTTGGTTTCCACTAAAATGTCCCCGTTTTATAATTTACACTATTTACCTCGACAGAACATTCAATGCATTTTATTAATCGAAAAGTTTTTATGGTTACAACTACTATAAAATAAAACAAATATGAAATAATGAGTTGTGTATTTAAATTACTATTACTATGGCGTTGCGTTGAGTTACACCATGTGTTCATTAATTAATACATTTGATTGTGTAAAATATTGTGAAACTGATTGAAGTAGGAAATTTATTATTTTTTAACAATTTTTCGTTTTTATAATTGTATTGAAGTCTGTATAAACCGTTGTGTAGTAACTCGCTTTGCATATTTATATTCCAACTATAGTTGATATCTTTACCTTAAACATCCATTTTTCTGATTTGTTTAGACAGTTCGAAAAAAAAGAACAAGAAAACAAGAAAAGACCGTATAAAGAAAATAAATACAGTAAGAAACATATGTTTATATTTTATTAACCTCGAACAAATTGTAAGCATCCTGACTTGCAACCAAAATCGTTTTTCAAATGAAATAAATGTCAATTTAAAATTTAAAAATTGTTCCACGTCAGGATGAGCGATAATAGTGCCCAATTTCAACAAAATTCCCAGACTACTATTATTTTGCTTTGAATTATACTATTAGGTATGCAAATTATGTAAAGAAAAAAATATATTGAATATTTTAACAATATTAAAAATTTAATTCATTTTTGTTTCAAATAATAATATATTTTTATTATGATTAAATTACAAAAAAGATGACTCCGGAAATTATTGTTATTATTCTATGAGGACGTATATTATAACAAATTTCTAAGGAAAATGAAACATTATTTTTATTATTATTATTATTTTTAAATATTAACGTCAGTCAATCTACCCTATGTTTTCGGATATTATTATTTCACTCTAGATAATCGAATGAAATTTTAAAAATGTTTTCCTGTTATAGATGTATGTCTAATACATATTTTCATGTTAATTTAGAAAATTAATTTTAAACGTATTGTAACAGTGTACATTATGCATTCCAAAGGTCATAATATATTTAATTTAAAATATTAAATAATAAAATAGATACATACAATATTTGATATTCTTAAATGTTGAATGTCTGCGAGACTAATAAAATGATTCCTTAAAAATGTCGTGGCATAAAACATTCCTCGTACAAAATTGGACGTTCAAAATTATATTTTAGGAAATATTGAATTAATATTGACAACATTTGGATAATTTATAGTGTTTTGGTTTTAAGATTCAATCGGTTTATTTTTAATGTATCAAAAACACTTAATATTTTTAATTTTAACTGTATATTACTATATTCACATAATTAGTGAATTCACATTCAAAATAATCTTATATTTCTGAATTTGATATTGTTCTAGAATCTAGATATTTAAAGCACGAAGAAAAGTCAAGATTATAAGGGTTATCAAATCATTTCACAATATTTATCAAATTATTGTTTATCAAACAAAAATGTTATGATCACAGACTTTAATGAAAGTAATCTAATGAGTCAAATTTAAATTGGTTATTTTTATTTTTATAAGTATGTCGTCAAAGACTTCTAAAGTCATTAAAAATTTATATTGGGCGTACTAATAAATGAGACAATTCAAATTTATATTGAAAAGTGTATGAATAGATTTTTTATCAGATTTTCATTAATTACTAAACGATGCACATGATATCCAAAGTTAACGATTTTCTGATATGTATTGCCTTTTATTCTTCCAATAAATAATGGAATATTTCAATGCTTGAAATAAATATTTTACTTTTTTTTTTCTTTTCAAAACTTTATAATAGAGATTTTTTCAACTTACGAGTAAGCATACAAATAATCCCTAGAAATAAATGAAACCACGGTATTGCAAGATAAAATATGATTTTTAATTTAACCACACCAGTTTTTAAGTATACAATTAATTTTAGTTATAAAAATGTTGACCAAGTTTTTATGTATTTAAGTATAAGTAATACAAATTTAGCAGATTACAGTGTAAATTATTGTGAAACGTATTATTTTTTATAAAAACGTTTGTGTCAATGATTATTATTTTTATGTTTTACCAAAACTTTGTTTTTGTTTAAATCAATGTGGTTTTAAGAAAATGCCTCGACACAAATAACGTCTCTTATATGTCTAGAAGTTATAAGTTACGTATACAAAGTACAACTTAAAATGTAGTAATTTAATTTTGAAAATTGTAAATTTTCATTCGTAAACCCAATTATATTTTAATTATTCATAATCATAAGCTATTTATTGTCAAACCAAATTTTAGAAAGTCTAATTTTTTTGTGTATGTGCAGAAATGGCCTCGAAGTATATTTTATGTTATATTACATTATAATATAGTCTAAAATTTGAATAATTCTTCTTTCTTTAGAACTTTGGGTAGTTCACTTTATGTGTGAAATTACAGAGACAGTTTTTATTTCAACATTAAATGTCTGACGATAATAATTGTTTCAATTGATTATTATGGAAATGCAGTCCCCTAAGCGGCTAAGCCTATTAAGTTTCTTTGTAATTTAAAACACGTTATTATATTTTTCAGTGACAATTTTTTTTCAAAATGACCAAATTTGAACAAACCATTTAATTTATATTCAACCGATTTAGGTCATAATTATTATTCTTATATTGTATGAGATAGTTCAACCAATCAGCTGCAGATACTTGCCATCGCCGAATCAATCAATAAATGTTACGTTTTGAAATTATCATAGCTACATACATAATATGCATGCGAAAAAAAAAAGTATACGTAATAGAAAATACAAAGTCATTATCGTATTATTAATATTGTTTTGAAAATAATATGATAATTAATGAAGTTGATGTAAGAAAAAAAGTTTGGTTTTTTTTTCACCCCAACTATAAATTGACCCATTTTAAAAGAAAAGTTTTATTCGCTTTTATTTTACATTATCAAGCTCAAAATAACCGCAGAGAGGTCTTAAAATATCTGTGCATACTTTTTTTATGCGAGATCCGCTCGCTCCATTTTTTCATAATACGTTTTGTCCCCCTCCATGTTGGTGAACATTCAGTCAATTCGTTGTTTCCGGTAACTTACACACCGATACCAGTTCAAAGTTTACTTGAATATACACCGATTCCGGTTGTATAATATTACTCGGTAATGCGTGCGGAACATATACGGGCCGCAACAATGTGATATCGTGTATTTCTAAGCCGGGACGTCAGTACCCCTATTTAAAAGGTCCACGTTTATTGTCCTACGAACATTCGACTGGTTTCTCGAGATCACTGGAGATCAAACACGTGTCCTTTTTTGCGACGTACACCATTGATTTCAGCCATTTATGGCTAAAAATCTAAATATGATGGTATCGTGTAAATATAATATAAAATGAGAAAATTCAAGGCGGAAAGCACTTTTTTTTCGAATCTATCTTAATTTACGTTCTAAAATGCATCGTTATACTACTTTCTTGTCTTAAAAAACTCGTCCATTCAAACACCGTGCAAATAAATTGACAAATAAAAATCTTAAATAGTAATTAACCCGAAACGAGTAAATTATTGTAATAATGAAAATTTAATTTTTAGGTAATCAAATATTTGTGTGAATTAGAGATGTATAGGTAACATAAATGTATTTATTTGTCGGTTACTTCAATATTTTTTATTCTTTGTTATTCAAAGAATAACAATTTGTAATAATAATTTATAATTTGTGTCGCAAATTATAAATATAAAAAAAAAAAAAAAAAAAAACTAAAATCTCATTACTCCACTGAAAAATAAACCAGATGGTTCAAAATAGGTAATGAAAAAGTATGGTAAAATTCTAATGAGTTTTTTTAAATATCTATATATCTCAGTAAAAAAAAAAATACTATCCTGCTTTAAAGCACCTGGTATTCATTTTTGCTGTTTCATTATTTTCAACCCAGTGCCATTTTTTGTAATGTGCTATTGATGATAATTTCCTAAACAAAATTAACATACCTACGTGCGGTGAAATGTCCATCTGTGTGAGTTCTGTCTAGAAAACCATTTAAACAGAATATGCTTTTACTTTTACTTAAATACCTGTCAGAAAAAACAAGAAGTTTATTACCCGTATTTACCACATTCGTATTAAGTTTGATTCGGTATACAATATTTTCAATACAAGAAATGATTCGATGCATTCAAAGCATTTTATAAATGACTGGTAGGTATTTATAGTAGAAACACAAATAAAATGATGTTACGTAATTTATTATTTAAAGGGTGTAATATGAACGCTTTTAGTTTACAAAGAACACGTTTAAAATACTATAGGATTTTGTGGTTCAATAGCACTTAATATATTTCATACATTCTTACATAGAAAAAAAAAATTTACAAGTTAAATGCATTTATATTTCTAATCATATTTTAATCGTATATTAAACTGGACTAAATATCAAATAAAATTTCCAAAAGTAATTCCACAGTTTAATTTAACAAAGTTTAAATTACCATACTATGTTACAGCACAAATTTGTATAATATACAATATCTGCCTTTACAAATTTCATAAAGTGTCATGTGCAGATTTTTATTCCAGCCAGTGACTTTCAACAGTAATTTCACGTGCTGTATTTCCAAAACTTTTAGATTACCGAGTATGTAAAATTGACGATGTTCAACGTTGAATTTGAAACAATGTCATTTTGTACGGGTCATAGGTCGAGTTTCTCAGAAATAATTTTAATTCACGTATCAAATATAAATACCATAGGATAAAAAAATAATTTAAACGACTCCGGAATCAAAATTATGTGTATCAATATTTAAAAATAAACATTTTATTCTATTGTAATCTAAAGCTCTATATTGTTCTAACATCAATAACCACTACGAATAACCAGAAATGTATGTAATATCTTGTTCAGTACATAAATTATATAAATTAAGAACATAACTTCTATGGGTCAGTACATTTTTCCTTCCATGATTTATGTGATTCCTACCTAGTTATGAAAATGATAAAGGGCACTCGACTTTAACGATATTAAATGTTTATTTTTAAATACAAATAAAAATGATTTTAGTTCCGGAATCCGGAATCAAGTTTTTTTCACTTCTAAAAACGCACATATAATTTGCTTTTTTGTTTTATCAAAATAAGTTCAGCAGTTAAGTGAAAAATGATTATACACAAAAAACACTTCGTACATAATACATATCCATAGGTACATTACACCTGTACACAATCCTGCTTCCTCAATTGACAAAATTGATGAAATTGACGAAAATAAAACAAAGTTGATTTATCTGCAATCAATTAGAACTTAAAATAAAATATTTTCGCGAGAAAATTTGAATGTATTTAAGCAATATTATAATGTAATTACATTTAGTTTTGAATACTCAGATAATCACGCATTTTGTGAAGATAATATGATTTAAATTAACTAAAATAACGGTTGATTTTTCAACGAGCATTCGCCAAATCGAGTAAAACTAAGATCTCTTAGTACTCGAGTAATGAAATCATTTAACGTCTCGACATTTTTGGAGATCGACGACGAAAGTTCGACGTTCTCGGGTGAATAAACGATCGAATCTAAATCTTAAATACGCCGAAAACTAGCTTCGGTTGATTTCTATGAAAACAGTCCAGGATTGATTTTAACAGGACGTGCAGTACGATTACGACGTCCACTCGACGGAGACAATATTGTTGAGTAAGTATAGAAGAAGTGTTACGAAACACGTGCAGGGAGCTCATTACTGCCGGGGAAAAACGCGTACGTCCCGTGGTCAGTGGAAATCGCGTCGTTGCGTGGACCGTGTAAAAACCGACGACGGGTCTTCTTCCGGAACGGGCGGGGAGGATCCGAGATTACGCTCGCTGATTTTGTAATTCGAATCCGTGGCCGATCCGTAAATGTCACCAAACTAATGCGGTATTTTATCGTTCGACTCGTTCTGCTCTGCATGCGGCGAGTACGTCGTATAGTCCAGGAGACACGATTACGTGACCGCGTCCCACTCTCTAATCCACAAAAACCGCACGTCGTTAGGGACGGGTCACTGTGGGTAGCGGTGGATCTAGGGTTTCGTTTTTATCGGGGGTGGGCCAAAAGTTTTTCCAACCAATAGCAAATACAATTTATCATAAAATATTTGTTTTTTAACAATTTGTATTACCTACTATTTGTGTTCAACATGTTATTAATAATTATACTGTGAATAATAATTGTGTTAGATAATTAGTTATACGCATAAAATATCAGATACAGTTGGCAGGTTTATGATTATGGCATTTAAATAATTAAAAACAAAAAATGCGAACATGGACAGTAATAAATTATGATTATAGACGAAATCGCACAAATCTAATACATCGTCTGGTTTTACATTTATTTAAGAATACATAATATGTCGAATGTTGGGAAAATATAATCTTTCGATGATAGGATTAGATAAACCGAATTCATTTTTCTGTTGATAAAACCTCCGGCCGACTTATAAACGCATAAATAAGACGTGTATCACGTAAAAAAAAGTATTTCTATAGTCAAGAATCTTTAATGAATTTGATTATAGAGTAATTTTTTTTTTTTTTTTTTTTGAATTCAAATGTTGTCTTCTGCTCAAATTTACTTTATTAGGTATTATACTAACGAAACGGTGACAGGCTCTTTTGGTTTCCTTTAAATCCGCCGCCACTGGGTGAGTGGGAGACGGGCGCGTATATAACTCGAGACCTAGTGTTCGGCGTACGGCACACCACGTGCATTATTAACGAAGCGCGATAATTAGGCGACTCGCGGTCATATATTTTCAAACATTCCTAGTCATACTCCAGTTATATCAGTCCATAATAATAATATTATATTCGACGCCGTCGGGTGAATCAGTTTACAACCACCACTGTTGTCGGAAAACAATACCTACTAATTACTAGATATAAAAATAGTATTCGATACCTACAAAACCGTGTATTTCAAAATGTGTTTGAAATCTGCTCGTTAGAAATTTTTTTATTTTCTCTGTTCCGTGTTTTATGTGAATTACATAGTCAAAACAACCTCGCGTCATAATGATAATTATTAACAAACGACTACTGTCACGTTATAGTTTCGAAGCACCGCAGGTAAAGCGAAAAACCCGTGTGCACAATACAACGTTTTGGTAAATGTAATTAAGTTTTCGAGTTGGTGGAATTTACTCTAAGTAAATTATTATTACAGGTTGACTTGTTAAATACCACCTAAAACATAGCCATAACTGCTGAAAACAGCGTACATCTCCAGAATTCGTCTGGTTAAAAATTACTTAGGTTAGGTTAACCTTATAACTAGGGCTCGGATGTTGTAGGAGTTGCATATTTTTCTATATGCTCTCAATTTATAACAGACACAGGCAATAAATTCGAGCTAAACAATGGTGAGTTCAAAAACGAAAAATTAAAAATGCATATTTTGCATATTTCGTCAATTTTAGGAAAATAGTGCATATTTCAATGATTTCATGAGCATATTGTTCATATTTAATATTTTTCAAAAAAAAATTTATTTTTTTCTTCCTCGACCTGTGTATTTCAAGTTATATTAAATATAAAACTCAATATCATTAAACATAGGTATTGTCGTTGTAACAGTTGACTTTAAATTTAACGATAACGGTACGATGGACATTAAATTTGTATCACGTCAACATAATATAGAAGGTACAATCTTATCGACAGTAAGTTATCGTTTAATCTATTAACTGTTCCGTTAGTCAAGTTGTTATATCCGATTAACATTTAACAGTTTTGTTCTTGACGACGTCGCGACGGCGTATCGTTAGTGTAGTGCATTTCGTTCAATTTTATACACACCGTTTTATCGTATGCAGTGCGTATTTAAATTTGCAACATTATACACGTGTCGGATTTGTATTTTATATTATATTTCATTAAAATGCCAAAAGCCGTAAGATTACAAAAGTATTTAAGAGAATACGGAGATGTATTTTCATCTGATGGCGATATTCTATTGTGTAAAGTGTGTACTGTTAAAGTGAATGTGGAAAAAAAATTCACAGTCACACGACATTTAAAAACAAATAAACATACAATGTTAGCTACTCGCCAAAAGGTCAGTAAATCATCCTCAGAATGCACTCAACAATTTTTTACTGCGTCTAACAAAAAATCGGCTTTTTCTAGAGACTTGTGCAAGGCATTGATGACAGCAAATATTCCTATAAACAAAATTTCTAACACTGAATTTCGAAAGTTTCTTGAGAAATATACTCTTCATCCGATACCTAGTGAAAGAACATTAAGAAAAATGTATATTGATGATTGCTACGACGAGAAAAATTTATATTGATGATTGCTACGACGATGCTTGAAGTAAGGCGACAAGTAACCGGTGAAAAAATATGGGTCTCAATTGACGAAACCACTGATGTGGAAGGGAGGTACATCGCAAATGTTATTGTAGGGGCGTTATTGTCTGATGGTCCAGGTAAAATTTTTCTTTTAACAACAGAAGTACTAGAAAAATCCAATTTCTCAACGATTACAACACTTTTTGATAGTTATGTTTCTATAAAAACACTGTTTTTATTATGGCCTGACGGTATAGTCATAATGCCGTATTATTGTTTCTATCTAATGCCACACATTACATGAAAAAGGCAGGCGACACTATTAAAGTTCTTTATCCTAAAATAGTACACGTAACTTGCTTAGCGCATCGATTACATAGAGTTGCAGAACAAGTTCGAGAACAGTATCTTAAAGTGGATAAACTAGTGTCCAGTGTAAAGCAGATTTTTTTAAAAGCTCCATCACGAATTGTAATATTTAAAACTATAAATTTCGGAGTACCCCTTCCTCCAGAGTCAATTTTAACTCGCTTGGGAACTTGGATTGAGGCCACGTCATATCATTGTAAATACTTTAGTCAAATTCGTGATGTAGTGGGACAACTCTATCCCAATGATGCTGTATCGATAAAAAAACAACAAACGCTTGTCAACAATCGTTCAATGGCACCAAATTTGATTTTTATTTAACTTTACAAGTACTGAAAATATTTTTAAAATTATTTTTCAGTTCAAAAAGAAGTCAAAACGACAGCCAAAATATGAAAATAAAAACTTAATTTTAAAAATAAAAATTTTTTTTTGTACATATTCATACATTTTTTTTGCACATTTAATAAAATTTTAAGCCTATTTTACTTTTTTCGATGCATATTTTACAATATTTTCGTGCATATTTGCATGCATATTTTCCTCTTTTTAGCTCCTATAACATCCGAGCCCTACTTATAACTAATCTTATAACTACATACGTAGTTATAAGATATGAAATAAATAAAATCTCGAAAATCAAATTATTTTGCAAAAACTGTTATTGAATATACATGATAAATATAAATAAAAACTCGAATTGCTTCTTGATAAACATGATTTGGGATTGTTTCGACTGTTATTTTTTGTAAAGCATAAAAATAATCAAGGATTTTCGTAAGACGAAAAAACACAAGTTCAAGTACTATATTAAAAAAATATTATTGAATTTAATAAAAAACATATTATCAAATTAAATAAAGAAAAATGTGTGTACCAAAAAAAAATTGAGTACAAAATTGAAAAGAAAAAGAAGTTAATTTAAAACTTGATTTCTATATAAAACACCAAAAAAAGACTAACATTGTCGATGTTCTAGCAAAATTTAATTTGAACTTCATAATTACAATTTCGCTAAAGAATTTCACCACTCAAATCTCGCCGTGTAAATTTAATTAAGTGGTACATTTCATAAAAAAACTGATTCTTATAATATGTTTGATTTTAAAGTATATTCAAAATCCGTACACACCGTGTTTAACAATAGGCAATCATATAAAGTTTGCGTTTGAAGTGTTCAGGAACTAATATGAAAGAAGAATATTTCTTACTTAATTCAATTTGTATTTACTAAGTCAACCCACAGTGAATTTACTACTAACTATTATATTATCACTATATTAGACAGTAAGACTAGTATCAGAAGAATATGTACAGAGAAAATAATACGAAAGTCTTTTTTTGATAGCTCAGTGAAAATAACTTTCATGACAACTGACCAAAAGTGAGTTTCCAACTACACCCAGATAGTATCAAAGTAGCATATAGTTGTAATTTTTTTTTTTTTGGAGAAGCTAACGCATTATAACGTATAGTACCGTAAACATGGTTCATTTTTATTCCATTAACGAACAAAATTATGTATGAAATATTGACAGCAAAATGTACTATGTATACGCGTCCAGATGTGTCCATAAGTTAAATAGGAAAAAATTGCGAGGGGTAATTCTGAATAATTTATATTAATTACCTGAAGGACGGGGGTATTGTGGAAAATAATTAAAATTAGCATATTATCGAATCCTAATAAGAAAAACTGTAAAACAAATAAATATACAATTAATTTTATAAAACAACTTATTTTTTAATAATTTAGTTAAAAGTAAAACTGTGCTGAAAAAATCTCCAACAATGAATTATTTTAAAAATGCATACAATACTGGTTATAATAATTATAATTATTACATGTATTGTTTGTATTGTTTTGTGGAATATCTGTGTGTGATGCACACATGATAAAATCACTTGGTAAATCAAATTACAATATATTGTTATAACAACAACATGATCAAACATGTTCCACAATATATCTGCGAAATTAATGTATTTAAACTTAAAAGTACACCGAAAATCAACGATTTTAACTTAATGAATGATGATGATAAATATTAGTTATATGTATGTACCAGGTACATAATGATTGTTTTGTTACTTGATTAACTGTTCGGAATATACTATGGTGTACAAATCGTGTAAACTAGTGTATATTCATCCATTGTCTTAAATAAACTATATGATATTGAATTAACCATGAAATGTGTTCTATGTATCTAAAAAATGTAAAATTATAGAATCTAGCAACGGAGTTGGTAAATGTATTCTGGTTTGCTTATATGAGTTATCATCGTTTTACGAACATAATTTATACAATAATTTTATTGTGAAACTTTTTTTTATTTTCAATTGAAATTGCATTTGGAAATATTCGTCTAAATGGAAATGTAATAGCATTTCGCATTACACTATTTAATTGCATCACTTTAACTCATACCTCTTTATTGAAAATTGCATAATATTGTCTGAGTTAATAATGTACTACATTTATAGAGTAATATAATTTAAAACTGTGTTTCGAAAAATATCCTCCACTCAAATTGAATCATAGAAATATCATAAGAAAAATCCTTACGTGTATCTATAAGTGTAATTATGACTATTAATTCGTCATAATAATTATGAGAAATTTTGAGTAATAAACAAAAAAAAATGTTTGTATTAAAAAAAAAAAAAATTTACTCATTGACGTAGTTTTCATACGTATATACTGTTAAGTATTAAACATAATGAACGATTCACAATTAGATGTATTACTACAAGTCAAATTTGTAAAATATTATTTTATATGGGTAACAATTAAAATAACAAAATCATATAAAATGTGTTTTAAATAGTAACTATTTATCTTTAGATATAACTATGTAAATTTAAAGAAACACAAATACTAAAAAACACAAATCAAACATATGAGCTTATAAAAATCTTAATCTGAAGTTTGGAATTATTATTTTATTTTCGGTTAAAAAGGTGCATATACAGTAAAAATATAATTCCATTTATAGAGATGAAATAAATGTAATTCATAGTTTTTTCTTTTTTATTATTGAAAATAATATGAATTCTTCATTATATAATTATGATGAAAAAAAATGTGTATACAATTTATATATATATAAATTGTATACACATTTTTTTATTATACATTATATATATATATATATATATATATATATATATATATATATATATATATATATATATATTTATTTATTTATTTATTTATTTATTTATCAAGTTCATGGTTTTTAAATCAAGTAAACAATACTTAAATCATTCTCGAGAAAATATCATGTGAATAGCTATTTTACACTTGACCACTTAATTCAATTAACATATTTCAGTAAGTAAAAAAAGTTGCAGATGCACTATTAAATGATTTTGTGGTCACATTATTCATAACAGTAGAGTTAATATGAAACCTATACATAGTTTTTGAATTTGGATTTATTGATGACATTTTTATTTACTAACTTTTCATTTATTGTTTTGATTTACTGTAACCTATTATACATAGATTTATCTATTTGAGTATTATTTTTTTAGAATTACAATACTTAAATCGTATGTAAGTAGAAATATCATTCAAGAAGTTATTTTCAGCTGTTAAATAAATTATATTGTGTTTTTTTAAAGTAACATTTTTTAAATACAACTCGTTTTTTACTCGGAATACAATTATCATCTATTTCTCAACTGTTTTTTGTTTTGCTTAACTTTTTTTTTTTTTTTTTTAATTGTTCGTTTAATAATTTACAAACCACTACACAAACGTTACAAGATAATAGTGTATTCGGGTATCTGCCATAACAAGATACAGAAATATTGTCGTATAGTCAACTTATAGTGTGCGTTACACATAGTCTAATAGTATACCTATACTACATTAATTTATCGTAATGGGAATCGAACGAGACCGTCGACAATAATATCTCGCTGAGTGATACCCGTTGTCCACCCATCCCCCCACCGCCACGCAGGATCGTCGTGACGGCAGGCATTGTGTTTGTTCGGAGCATAACGCGCGTCTATAATAGTACATTTTCCGACGAAACTTTCATAAAACGTCCACCAATTATTCGGAATCAAGACGGCGTTAACCAATTAAAAGTAAATCGAAACTCGCGAAAACGACACACCGACTGCGTTGACGTGGGAATTTATTTTTCTGCTAATACAATTAGCAGTTTCATAATTAGGTGCTAAAAAGTCTCGCTAACTCTTTCGCGCCGGGGCCGTTACCTACTACGACAATTCCCGCACCGTGAAACAATACGATATTCAGACGTCGTCGTCGTCGCGGGCGTCTAACCGTCTTTTATTCGCACGGCGCGCGTGAGGGCAACAAAACGTCGACGTCTAATTGAATAATTATTGTAATATCATCAAGAGAAGGCTAAGACCGCGTACCGCAGTGTATCCCTACTATTATTATTATTATTATTATTGCAAGGTGCCCGATTTCCCGTTTGAATACAAATTAAGAATATTATTTCAACCGTGCGTCGCTTTGCGTTTTGTCTAAGGCAGACGAAAAACTTTTCCAGCTTTTCGGCACGTAAATTCAAAAGCTGTATTCTCATCGGACTAATCGGGCGAATGTTCGTCCGGAATGGTCCCGTTTTTTAATTGTATTGTTCTATTACTGTGTCGATTTTTTACCGGGTCTCCTCGATAAAGAAAACCAACGGGGCGCTGATCGTGTACGGGTCACGTTTAAACAACGTGATAAACGATTATCGGTCGCCTCGCGTCCGCCATTTTCCCACGGAGGCCGGAATAATATATATATATACATATATACAGTGGAAGCCGCTTATTAGAAACACTTTGCGACCACTTTGGAAATGTGTCAATCATCCGATTGTTTCTAATAAGCGATTGGTTTGATTTGTACTATGAAAAAAAAAAAAAAATGAAAAAAACGCGAAAAATATATGAATTTATGTATATTTAACTATGTATGTATAATATGGATATTTACCTATGTATGTATATTATATATTTTAAAAAAGTATGTTCAAACGTATATATCTTTCTATATTATTTAAAATATTTATTTATCTTAGTTGGTTTTTTTTTGCGTCGAGTAACTCAATGACCATATTTTCATACGAGTGAAATGCTGTTCAAAACCTATTTTATCCGTACGATACTGGACGAAACTTTTGAGGACATTTTAGAGCTTCTACAATCGCCTAAAAGCTTCTAAAATGTGGCTAAATTTGTTTCAAATAACCGATGTGATGTTTCAATAATCCGATTTATTTTCAATTTTCTAATATACGGCCAGTCCGTTCCGGGACATTTTGTTTCAATAACGCGATTGTATCAATTATCCGTGTTTCTAATAAGCGGCTTCTACTGTATATATATATAAACGACATTATCGTACCAACAAGATCGACAACGTTCACGCCTCGAATACGATCGCCACGGCGTGGCATGGTGTACTTACGCGTTCGGCTCATCGTTTTCTCCGCGGGATCTTCTCCGTGATTGCGATTTTTCTGCGAGCCCTCGATCGACCAGTGACAGTACGGCTGTGACGCGACAAACGGTCGTAATGACTCACTCGGCACCACGCAACAACAGTTCGAGTGCGGCCAAAATCCGATACGACCGTGGTTATTAATTATTATTATTTGTATTATTATTATTATTATTTACTCCTTCGTCGCGTAGACGACACTGTGACGCTCGCGGTATGGACGACGGATAAACAGAGATAGAGAGAGATAGAGAGAGAGAGAGAGAGAGAGAGAGAGAGAGAGAGAGAGAGAGAGAGAGAGAGAGAGAGAGAGAGAGAGAGAGAGAGAGAGAGAGAAAGAGAGAGAGAGAGAGAGAGAGAGAGAGAGAGAGAGAGAGAGAGAGAAAGAGATTTAAAATCACAGAGAACCAAACTCGAAAGTGTATGAATCGATATCACGCGCGATCGGTAATCGGTTTTTTCGCGAGGTCGCAAGGATTTCACGCGTACGATAGATCGACGATACTATGGCGGCGGCGATGGCGTGGCGGCGGCAGAGACGAACGAACGCGGAAAAGCGTGCACGCGGACGAAGGCGGACGACGACTACTAAACGATACGGAAACGCGGTTGCCCCCCGCGAAAAAGCGCCGCTCGAACGCACGACTCTGCTGAAACTCCGCCGCCGCCGCCGCCACCACCACCGCCGCCAACGTCACCGTCGCCACCGAGCCTGTCCGATCCTTCTAATATTATTATTATTATTAAAGCCGAACTATTCGTCTCACGACGACGGCCGTTCGAACGGTTTCATGTTCGGGTCTCATAGGGGTTTTTTTTATTTTGTGTTTTCCTCTAAACATGAATTGTTTCCTTGGCCCGACAATAGAAATACTACGATTTACAAATGTTATGTTATCTGCAACATGTCTCTGAAGCTTAAGTTGCTCCGTCAAAACTGCTTCAATATATTTTGAACGTTACATCGACATTATTCCGACTTGTTTACGTTCGATTCATTTTTTAATTTTATTGAATACGCTAAACCACACGATGTACAATACGAAAAAATAACGATTGTAAAACAAAACATTAACACTCGCTCTATCGGTGAATTATTTAACTCATTTTAGCATATAACGTGCTGGAGACGCCGGATCGTCGTGAAAAACGAATTTGTGTCACGCAGTCATTTTTAAAATACCGTAGTTTTGATTTGTCTTGTCGATACGTTCATTACTTACGCGGCTTAGACCAGTGGTTCTCAATTGGCAGCCCGCGAAACCCCAGGGATTTGTGGGTCAACGTTTGGGAGTCTGCGATTGTGTAGATTGACTAGACAACACACACGGGTGACGCAAAGGGTGAACTTGTTTTGAAATTAAAAATGTCTCGTGTCTAACCACTAAACGACGACAAGTTTCTCGATATGCTTCTAGGAAAATTCGCGATAAGGCAGGTCTCGTTAAGTTCAAAAATTAATGCAATAAAATAAATAATTTAAGTAACTCGTAATTAAAATTATAAAAGGTCGTTTCCATCTTGTTCAGCGTAAAAATATTCATTTTTTTTTATTCATTATCTTGTTTAAACAAAATTAAAACGTAAACATAATATACAAAAAATGAGTCCCCAGACTAGTTTAAGTTTTAGATAAGAGGTTCGGGGATAACTACTAATTTGGAGCCACTGGCCAAGACTACTCTCGTGACTAGTTCGAACACATTGTTTTTCACATGATCGTATCAGTCACGTACTCAAATACTTGAACTGTTGCCCATTAGTGTGACTGAGGGAAACGAAAGGATATTTATATCCTATGAAACAATTAGAACTCAAGCAAACTCATAGGTACACCTAGAGTGCAATATGAGGGTGTGCTAGAATAATTAAAATGTCACATAACAATGGAAAACTCTGCCGCCGTATGCAAGGTCTATGCTATTATTTTTATAATTTAATTTTTCAATGACGGTAGTAAAATATTTTAAGTGAACAATTAACAATAAATGTGAATTAACAAGAAATGTTGTAATGTTAATTCTACCATTTAACCGATTCGAAAGTGGTATACGTATCTATAGGGTTGTAATTATGAAAAATATTTGTTTTTCTTTTAAACGTGTTTATAGATGATTAGAAATAGTATATTGATAAAACACAGAAAACATTGATTATGAATAACTTATCAGTTAGGTATCATTTATCAACCAAGATATACGAATTAAAAACCCTACCTAAATACTATTAATGGCCAATGGTTATAAATTATAAATTAATAATTATATATTTATTTGGTATTTGTATATTGGTATTAATTTTATTATATTTTTGTAATCACTTATCAGTTATCATCAATCATGCAATTTTCCTCTGTTGGCATATGCCTTTCTTCAATATTGTCTTATAGTCGGTTATCTAGTTTTTTATATGTCTATGTATGTAGTATGCAACTATGTTACATATTTTCTTTATTTCATACAATAAACCAACTTTTAAAAATGTTCACTTGGTAATAAAAAAAATACGTTTTTCATGGAAATGAAGTATTTCATGAATTTTTCCTGAAATATTTCGAGAAAATAAATTTCATGAAATTTTACAACCCTACGTATCTATGATGTTGTACACAATTGTGCCCAATCCGGCGTCTCATCTTGATAGTTTAAACTATACAAATGGACGAATATTTAATTATTTTTTTGATTGTGACTGAATGCGCAATGTTACATAGACTAAATTAAGATCACAATATAAACTATCACATCATTGGAATATATTTTACTGTGTTTAGTTATATTTGCTATGATTATTCAAAATCAACTGATGGTCAACTCATCACAATGCGCTATTTTATCCGCGCCACGCGTAATTTAAGTGTGTTTTTCCCCCTTGGTTCAAATTATATAATAATGAAGTCTTATTTTTTTGTCAACAGTCAAACAGCCAAGACACAAAGTCACGACGTCACGCTCATTCCAGTGAGGAAGTTTTCATTTTAATAGGCCGTGATTTTTTTTTTTTTTTCATTAAGTTGTGTCAACGCGCCCTACAGTCCATCGCAATGCCGAACCGAAGAGCAGACGATAAAGCCAATCCTTATCGCACGTATTGTTGCGTTCACAGATACCGCGGGTGTTAAATTATGTTTCTTCGACCGAACCTTTCGCGAGTGGACATTAATTTATTGTTACGAATTACAACTGTTGGGATCGAAATCGACGAGCCTCTTGAGACACGGAGGGTGCGATTGTCGTGATCGCGACGGTTTTCGTTGACTTGGTAATCTTCATTCACCGACAACGATACAACAGCAATGTTATGCGGGTAATATAATAACACCTTCGAGTGTATAAGTACATATTTTGTTAAATTGTATTTAGTGCCAATTGATCCCTTAATCAGCCAACGAATCCTTGTTAAAAAAATATATACATATAAATATAATTACATATTTACTAAAAGTTTTTGTGAAATTATAATACATATAGATTGTAAATACAAATTTAATATGTAATACATAACTACATAAATGAATTGAACAACGTCAAATTTTTTGCTTTGCATCCCATCTTTTTTATTCTATTTGACACTTTCAATGTTCTATCAGTGATTTTTCGAATGAAATCAGACGTTTTAATTTTTTTTTCTTGCCAACACAAGAATTGAATTAATTTGTCATTTTTTCCTGGTCCGATACTTTAGCACTGATTTATCTAGAATTTATTTCGAAATTTCTTCATTTGAATTTCAGGTATAAAACATTTGTGTCTACATAAACTATACTGAAATACATTTTTATTTGAGAGTTGTGTAATCGTTTTATTTTGCGTATAGCGCATTAATTGTTTTTTTTTTCATAATTCAAACTAGAATCCGTAACTGAAATAAATAATATTATTACGGCCAAATGATTAAACAGTTCGCCATCAACAAACGATGTTTCCGCCGCGCGGTTGTGTGTGGTAACGATTGCTGTTTGATAACACGAACGTTTACGATGTCATTATAAGCGCGTGCGGCGGTAAACGCAGGGGGATAAAAATAAAAAATAAATGTTCCGCAGGGAGATAAATCGGCTTCGGAGCCGCCCTTTGTAATACGGCCACTGACTGCAAAACGCTCCCGAACACACGGCCGGTGTAGTTGTGGCTGTGACGACGGGGTAGGTGTGTGTAACCAACGTTCTGGCGATAACCTCCGCGACGGCCGGCCGGTCCGCAGTATATATAATATACACGGTCGAAGTATTATCTAAACGCATCCGTCTTCCGTGGGCATACGCCACACCGTCCGGCAGAGGTATACGATGGTAACGATGATTATGATGGTAATGCTAATGATGTCAATAATAATAATAATAATAATAATAGTAATAATAATCATAATAATAATACAGTGTGTACAGGGCACAAGCTATGGACACGGGCCCAGCTAGGGCAACAATTTGGGAATGATTTTCGACTCATACACGCTCAACTGACGAGTAACTCCTAAATCAATCTTCCGTTCAAAACTAAAGTTACAAAATAAATACCGTTTTTCTAAAATTTACTTTTATATTCTCATTGATATTTATTGGTATATCGAAACGCTGAATAATGTCATTATATTTTATTTCATATTCGTATTATTATTCAATGATCCAAACATTAAACGATTGAAAAATTTGAATGTGAAATGATCACTACTGAGACATATTTTCCTTCCCTCACCATCTAAATCTAGAGCCGTTCATGATGTCCAGATACATGATGATCCACCGGATATTTTTCTAACATAAATATGTTGATTAAGTTAAGATCTAAGTATGAAAATTCCTTCAAATTGAATTTCCAATGCGTAAAGTATCCAAGTAATTTAAGTACGATTATACATTTCCAAATGTTTTTTTATTGATTTAACTCTTAGTTTTGACCATTAATATCTTCATTTGATCTAATGATAATTTGAAAATCTCCGCAAATTTTGCTGTTAAATATATAGTTATTTCACCTAAATTGTTATAACTATGTAAGATACTTTCGATTGTTGTTCGGTTATTTAATATTTGCGGTCAATAGAATGTTTAATACTAGTATTGTCCTCAACAAGTTATATCATTAATATTTCAGAATTATATGGTCTTTAAACATGACTAAAATATTTATTAGATATTAATTAGATGTTAACCAAATGAACAGGCGTTAGAAATTTGAAATATTTAATAAAATTACTCTGTTCATCTGTTATACTTCCACGATGTAATCAATTGAACACGGATTCATATATATTCTCCGAATTCGCTTGATATAAAACTTAAAATAGCATAATTCAGAACAGGATTTTCTCCTATTTCTTCAATAACATAATCAAAAGTATCTAATAAATCTTTTTTCTGGCATGAAAGGGCATATCATTCAATGTTATATTTTATTCTTTATATTATATTATCTTATCTTCCAAATAAAAGAAAGAATTTCAGAAATTTTATTTGCTGTATTTTTGTAAATATTATTAGATAAATGAAAAGTACATCCTTTTTCCATTACTATTTGCAACATATTTTAAATTGCATATCATACCCTCTGATTGAAAACCTGTGAGTAAAATATTCAGATTTAGTTTAAAATCATTGTAATGATAATCTGGATTTGTTTGTTTTGATCATTTTAACTAATAGCGATTTTAACCTGACACAATTATTGAATTACCAATTACTTTAAATAATTGTACTCATTAGTTTTACAACAAACAAATGTGTTTACTATTTTAAACATAAATACTTAAGCAAACACAAATAATATGTACAAATATATTTTTTTTTAATTTTGAATGAATCAGAGAATGCATTAGTTTTACAATAGTATGTTTTTCTTTTTTATATATGTAATCACTTTTTCGGAGAGTAGTATTAGTCAAAAAGTTTTATCTAGCATCCCTATAGATTACTAATTTATTCTATTTGGTACTTTAGAAAGGTCGTTTTCTCTATGCTCAATAGTTTTTCCGAGTAAATGAATAAACTACCTGAAAATTAAGTAAAATAGTAAAATATGGTATAGAACTATAGACTAGATTTAAATGAAATCCAACTTTAATATTTAGTCACCAATCCAAAAGTTATGATGCTGAACACTCGACATTTTAAACAATTATCAACATGACCCATTTACAGACTTGATCAAAATTTTAAAATATTTCCCCGTTTTCGGGTAAAATATAGAACTGCAAAAATTATTGAAGATACCTAACGGGAATTTAGACTAAAAATGGTAAAATATATAAATGGAATATGTTTCTACTAAAAAAAATTATCTACCAACCCTTTTTTCGAAATTCAACACACTCATCTCCATTATCTTGTCCGAGGAGTAAATAATACCAATGAAACTTATATAATAATATACATTGTTGAATTTAATCGATTATTGACTTTTTGTCAGTATTGTATGTAAAAAGTTTAAACTAATCACTAGGTTCACAATACAGAAATTATTCATTATAAAATAAATTATTTATTTTATGATTTTAAGTTAAGTTTTCACTATTAATTTTCAAACAGAATAAATAAATACCTGTTATAACCTTTATACGTGTTATGTGACTATGTGAAATAGTAGAAGAGAAGACACCTTACATTAAATAATTAACACATGGTAAATATTCATTAAAAATCGTACATATTGATCGCTACATGTTCAATATTTGAGTAGAACCACAATTTAGAGAATAAGAGAGCGCCGATTCAACTTGAATCTAAAACAACCACGTTTATTACACAGCTCGCTTGAACTAGACTATCGAGAAATATCGACCGTATTCTCAGCGACTGACTGTCTGCAATACTCTGACACATAGTCGTACGTTACATGAGAGTATTGGTGATATATTGTAATTATTGTACAGTTATAAAATAGGACAGCGATCAAGGGTTTTTCTTATCGATATGAGAGTCAGCGAGAGCGTAACAGTAGTCGAGCCGATCAGTTTACGACAAATAAAAACATTTGGCTAAAATTTAATCGGTAAGGTTTTTTTTTCTTGTTTCATGTATAAGTACTGTAAAAGTACAAGTCATTAACCATTAAATGAGATAAAGTTTTCTTTATGATAAAAAGCATGGATGTTCCATTTGTTACTTGGCTGATACGACTCCTTTTGAGAAATTGTAGTAAAAGGGAGAGAAAGAGAGAGTGATAGAGGGAGAGATGTTAATCGACTGTGCGTCAGTTGAGCAACATTAATTTATCTCATAAAACTTTTTTAGTCTCGGATAAACGAAATTAATTAATTTAACAAATTTAAATCGTATTAAATGTTCATGTGATTATATTCTACGACAATATTAAGAACACAATATTATCCACTGAACGTTGTCTATTATTTGTACACCGATTCGTTCATTATTATATTATATGACAAAAAACGTTTATCCTATACTTGAAATGTGTATCATTGAACACTACGAGAAAATTCAAGCATTCAAAAGAATACAAAATAACGTTTATTTCTATTAAACTTTACTTACATATTTATCCACGCACATATAAATATATTCAAGGTATCAAATGCTGATTTATTTATTTTTTTTTTTTTTATTGGTTTTGAGTTTCAGCTGTACAAATATATATATATATATATATATATATAATGTTGTTCATACATAATCATCAATTTGCATGAATCGTTTGAACATAAGTTATAAATTTTAAACTATGTGTTCAAACCGAAGATACAGTTGTTTAATAAAATATTTATAAAATTCAAGTTGTATGTACTTGCTTAAGCAAGTGAATTGGAGAGAAGTGAGTACATTTTTGATAGATTTCTTACGGGTTTATTTATTTTAACACAAAGTTTTTAGGAGGTTATTTTTTTCCTTTTTGATTAATCATGCATTTCACGGCAAGACATTATTATTATGCATATACACCCAAAATTATAAAACAGATACTCAACATTTCATTGAATAAAAATGAATACCATATTTCGAATTCATATAAATCATAAAATTAAAATACGTAGTTGTAATCTTTTTTAGTTAGTACAATCTTAGAAAGTTAAAATCGTGAATATAGTCATATTACGTATAAAGTAAAATTATTATCATATTTACATGTCAATCAAATATATATAAATAAATAAATCATAATCATTTAATAATACATTTAATATACTTACTTTAAGTTGTTAAGTGAATATTGTCTATTATTGTAATCAAAAATAATTGTGATTTTTATAATATTATGATCGTGAATATTAATTCCGATATAACTCAACCCAAAACCCTTAAAGGAACCAAATTATACCTGGAAAACGAAATGTACAATCAAACAGAATAAATGTATAAATGTAAAAACAAAATAAAAATAATTATGAAGTACTTACTATAATTTATTCGAAGGATCGAATTACTTAGAGTCGAAATTACTCAACTAATTGCATAACACATCATTCAAATTAATTAAATCAATTTGATAGAATTAATACACTGCGTTTTGACTGGAAAAGGCTATCTATAAGTTAAGTCAGAATTTTCATTCTACCCGTAGAACTTTAGCGAAGTTGGATTATGTCGAGTGAAACGATTTAGGTGGTCAGGTAAATAGTTGCGCAATAGTTCGTCGGTAGTTTCGTGAACTGTTGGCAACTACGAGGGTTTGGAACGGCGTGTTTTATTAGTTGCGTAATAAAGACCATTAGTTAATCAACAAAACGTATTTACCTAGGAACATACTTGGAATCATTAAATGTTTTTATTGTGCACCTATACAATTAAGGGAGTGAGCCTAAAGCAACGTAGTAAATTAAAAAAACATTTCAACAAATCCCACCGTGTGTTACCTTGCGTGTAAATTGTTATTCAATAAAAAATTCAATGTGAACTCTCCACGCATTTACATAATATTATATAAACATTTAACAATCAAATTGTCAATGTATTGTTACTTCATTATTATTATTTTTTTGTAACCAAAATCAAATACATTTCGAATTCTTAATCCATTACAAAGGTGGCCGAAAAATTCAAAACATGTTTAACTGCCTATATCTCATGTTTAATA
This sequence comes from Therioaphis trifolii, assembly GCA_027580255.1. Taxonomy (NCBI): domain Eukaryota; kingdom Metazoa; phylum Arthropoda; class Insecta; order Hemiptera; family Aphididae; genus Therioaphis; species Therioaphis trifolii. The sequence continues at coordinate 32,496,218 of CM050404.1, read as the reverse complement.
AAAATTGAATCAACCATTTATATGAATACGTATTTAAAATCAAAATTGTATCATGAAGTTCCCGGGTTTTTTTACTTGCGGCATATGATCTAAAGGTCCATTTTTTAGTGCTAAACCCTACTCGCGGGCTGCTGATGTTCAAAAGTGATGTCGGCAAACCGGAAGATCGGTCGTGGGACAATAATTATGAACCACCAGTGCCGGAAATTGCAATTAAAATGCAATTAAATATAAAGCCTAATGAATGAGATATTTTCAAAAATCAATATTGAACTATAAATCTATTGCCCAAAATGTGATCACAGAAAAAAAACATCATCGCAAAATCAAGATATCTTTTGCATTTCAGCCAGAATCTAAACATCTACGTATACATACATTTTCTATACTGTATGTTACATTATTTTTTAACAACACTTATGGTGTGTTTTAAACATTTTTTATTTTTATTTTTTTCATTATAATATTTTGTAAAAGCCTGATTGAAGATTTTTTTCAACATTTTATACTGATAACTCATAAGTTGTCAACGGTTTTGAAACTTATTAAGAGTCCGTGGGGGTCTATTAGACTGAACTTCTAAACATGAGTAAATTATCTATAAACAAATTTTTTTTTTTTAATTTCAAAACATAATTAGTCACCATGAGATGTATATTAAAAGTGATAAATATATATTAATACCAAATCGAACAAAAATAAAGCTTATACTCGTAATACGACTATGAATCAAAATTATTAAAAAATAAAAAAATAAAAAATACAATAAACATTTAAATGTATTCAAAACAAATTTGGCTCAAAAAATAATCAATCTTAAAAGTCTTATTCTTAAGACAATTAATAAATACTTTTACTGACGACTTTAGAATTTGTTTCCATTAATATTTCCTGAATTTCTCAGAGTTGCGTTACTAGACACGTGGGAAAAAATATGACTCATCCCAGTTACTATTTTATATTTTATATTACTATTTTTAAGCTTTAAAATTAATTTAAAAAATGTCATATGTATGAAAATCAATTAAAGGTTACATTAACCATTTTCTGAGTACAGAAGTCAATATAATTTCTAGTACTTGAAAAATAAACGTCTCATTTTCGATGGAGTCTACATGACTCAACACGCTTGTTAAAGGATTAAATATATAACCTATAAAGGAGCTGAAGGTAAATATTGTACAGAGTTTATTACCCAAAACAGTGTCTTAAGACAAAAAATTGATATCGTAATAAGATATCAAAAATCTCACCATTGTATTTTAAAACTAGGATGCCGACTAGACTTCAATTAAAATACTGTATTTTATCAAGTATGAAGAATTCCAAATAATAATATTTTACTTGTGTACTGTTTTAGATATAATATAGTAAATATCATTTTTACTCTAAGAATAATTCAGTTCACAATTGATTTCCTACAGTTGGGTCATGCAAGTTAAAAAAAAAAAAGAAATTTTAATTATTCACATAAATTTTGCTTCACAAATACATAACAATTTCAGAAAATAAATAAAATGATTAATACTGAGCTTGATAAATTATATAAAATTGGCATTTTTACACTATATTAACTCATTTGACAACATAACATAATTGGTATATTAATTTAAATTTTTGGCATGGATAATTTACGACTATCGAACCACTTTGGAATGAGAACTTTTATTTTGTTTTTTTTTTTTTTTTTACGGAAAATTTGAACGTAAAGTTATTCGTGATAGTAATTAAACGTCAGTAAATTATTGCAAAACTACTTATATTTCTTAATGGTTGTAAACTATTAACAAATATTACATAACGTACACTTAAATAGTATATTTCAAATGAGTAAATTGATCCATTTGTATTAGACCACAAATAATCAAAGGTAAAAATTGAACAAAATGTACGCTGTTTAGAAAAACTTGTGCCATTTGAGTTTTCACCATAAATTATGGTACTATTTTAACCCAATCAATAATCGGATTATTTAAATTTACCAAAGTTGTGAAGATATTTTACACCACATTACATCTACGAGCTTGTACGTTTTATGAGTTTATGATGGTATTATGGCAGCTAAAACATTTTTTGTATACACGTAATACTTTATAGGGTGGCTGAACTATCTTTCTTCCAGTAAATGTTCTTAGTTTTATTTTTAACTCATTAAACATGTACAAATCATAGCCAACAATAAAACATTAAAAACTATATTATAAATCAATGTTGTACGTATCATTAAGTACTAAGTTTATGACAAGCAGCTATATTTTAATGAGTAATAAAATATGTATATGTGCCATACAAATAAAGGCCACAATAAATATCATAGTGAATTTTGTTAAGTTGTGTGTAGTGTAACTAAGTATTTCAGATTCTGAGTGAAGGTGAGTATAGGATTTACTGGTTTTACAATTATGTTGTTTTATTTAAAGTTGTTTCTTTTTATTATTTTCTAAAAACAATTTTGAGCAGTACACTTTGTTTAAAACTTCATCCAGGAGTTAAATTGATCAGAAACTAGATCTAAATAGTACTTTGAGGGTTTTATTTTTTTTACAAGAAACATTTACAGTCTATTTTTACAATAATCAGTAAGTATGATGACAAAATTTGTTATTATAACATTAGAATATTAGAACAGGAAGACCCTCAGTAGTGCCACCTGACAAGAAATTACATTAAGTTAATTATTTGGTATTATTTAACTGTCGTTTTTTTTTTTATTTTATGCGTTGAACATGTCTCGGGATTTGGCCAAATCGTTAAGAGTAGGTAGTTTTAGATCTTTGTTGAGATTTTTATTTGTTGCGTACCAGAGGGAGGAGGAGGTTAATAGATGTAAGCATATTGATTGGAATGCTTGAAGAGTTCTGATGTTGGAAGGCTTTGCAGACCCCCATAGCTGAATGCCATAGAGCCCGACCAGACGGATTATCGCTTTGTATATTGTCACGTTGTTTATTAGGGATAGTTTAGATTTTAATAGGGATCTAAGGAGATGCAGCCAGGAGTTGACTTGTTTACGCTTCAGTTTTAGGTGTGAGCTCCACGTAAGACATTTGTCAAATGTGAGCCCTTAGTACTTTACTTCATTTGCTGTTGATAGGAATTTGTTGTTGAGCGTAACTAATGGGCAGTCAGAGTTTCGTAAAATTAATATTACATGAATTGATTTGGTTTCGTTTATTTTTATTTTCAAACGATTTGCCCATAGGTTAATCATATTTAGGTGATTTTGGATCTTTAAGGTAGCAATTTTTGGGTCACGATGTAACGCCGATATTAGAGTATCATCCACGTATGTGCCAATGAATGTGTAAAACGACTTTGGGATATTGTGGCTATTTTTTTCTATTCTCTATAGTTTTATCAAGCGTAAGGAAGAAAAATTATCAAAACTTCGAGTAAAGAAATCATAAAATGTGTTATAAACGTGACTTTTACTTAATCGATTTTAGTTATTAAGCCATACATCTTATAGTTGTATGGCTAGAAACATGAAATGTTCTTCAATGACACATTTGGAAAAATTTCAAGAAAAATTGAGAAATTTTAGGCTAAAAATAAAACTTTGAAAATACCTCGTTTTCCGAAAATTTATTTTTAAGCCAATTTTTAAATTTGTTTTATAAAAACATGACCATTTTATATGAACATTATGCATACACTCACCTTAAAACACTTTTTTAAAAACATTATTTTCAAGACTTCTCTTTTATGAGCGTTTATAACTCAATCCGTAAATGATTTTTACGGAAATGATAGTTTTTATATCAGTTTTCAACTTTCGATGTTCATATATCATAATTGATCTATCTAATTATTTGAAAACTTGGTATGTAAATTGAGAGTATGCTTTAAATCGTTTAGTGTACAAAAAATGTCCTCTGTGATGAGAAAAAAAACGATAAAAAGTTTTAAGAAAAAAAAATCTACCAACAATAAGATTAAAAATGGTAAATTATGTAAACGGTATACACTATACATATACTACAATGAAGCTTTCCTTAGAATTGTTTTACAAAAGAAATGGTTTAGTTTCTTTAGAATTCAATACACCTATCACCGTGATCCTGTCCGAAAACCAAAAGACGAACTTCTACGATCATTATTTCACCAATTTATTCAAAACTGAATTGAAATACCAATATAATGGCACTAAAAATACGGAGTATTTTTGAACAGATTTTCGAAAAATTGTGTTTGAACTTTGACATCGTTTAAAACGTAAATTCGTACTTTATACAAAATAGAATATTTACACATACTACAGAATAAGATAAATATTTTTCATTTGAATAATAATTAAAATCCTCAACCTATATAGAAAATGAATAAAGTAATTTTTGTAGTATCTCAGCTTGTAGAACACAACTACTACACACTACACGTAATATTACTTTCATCATAGTGAACAATAAAAATATTTCAGATGGGTATAGAAACATCCATACGAGTATTTTATTTTTTATATCAGATTTTTACATCTTATACTTAAAACACAACTCTTTATAATGTAAAAACGAATAATGATATGTATAATATAAGAGTTAAATACTGTATTTATATTAGTATGCAAAATATATTAGGATTGGTGGTTTAAAAAATATAATTGTATGCATTTTATCTCATGAATTACAATAATCTTCAAGAAAAATATTTACAGTACGTTGGAAAAACTAGACCAAACTAATCAATATTTAATCTTGTTACATCAAAATACTCGATTTATATGTATAAATTATTATTCAATTTCGCAATGTTTCAAATAATGACTGAATATTTAATGTTGTTATTTTAACCGTAGTGATGATCTCTCAGTAAATAATCGTTGATGAATTTATTTATTTTTTTATTTTTTTTTATTTATAAAAAGGCAATCATTTACTAAAACATTATTTATTACCGAATTCACAAGCGAAATATTTCAATAAACTTTTTAAAATCAATCTAGTTATTCAATAATAAGAATACCTTAGCGTTTAAAGTTTGTATAGGATATTACTATTTATGAAATGTATAAAAGAACCTCATCAATCATCATAAAACTATAGAACAGAGGGTATAGGTGTATTAAAATTGATAATGGATTACTTATTGTTCGATTAATAATTTAATGCGAGTCATTACTTCTAATTATTCTCACGACTTGTATTTTTCACTCTCAGGTAATTTCTGAAAACTCGATAAATTTTCATGTATTTCAAATGAAACAGTTGTGCTCTAATTTACTAATAAAGAACATATCCTAAGATTCATCAAACAAATTTTATTACACGGATTATGGGTAGTGACAAAATAAGTTATGTAAGTCTCACTCTACCATTTTATTCATTTATTTTTTTTTTAAAGATAAATTGAAAAAACATGATATATAATACAATTTTACTTGTAAATCGAATTATTTAAAATTATCATCTTAAACTCGATAAATATATATATTTATTTTAATAAGTTCACTTTCTTTAAGTCACACTCGAGTTTAAAACGTTTCGTAAATTTCCAATATTTTAGTTTTATGATATTAAATTAAGTATTGATGTATTGGAAAGTATTCATGATCAGTTTTTTAGTTGGGACATAAAAGGATCATTTTTTCAGTGGATTTTTTGAGTAAAATTCAAATGATATAATAACATATAACATGTGTAAATAATAAATACATTTCTAAATTATTTTCAAACAATTCAATCATTTCACGTCATTAGCCATAAATGTATCTAACTGTATTACGTTTTATAATGAATACATTTGTGTGATGGCATAGCTAAAATTAATTCGTACGAGAAATAATTTACATTAACGAAAATTCCCAATATATTTCACAGGTTAAAATAGTAATATGTATTGATTTGCTATCTTTTTTTTAGATTAATAACACGATATTTTTAACTAATTGGCAATATTTGTACTCGTATGTTAAAATTTCAAAAACAAAATGTATTTTGTATGTTTCCTAAATAAATATTTTAACTACATAATATACTATGACAAATCAAAACATAGGATTGAAAAAACAAAAAAAAAACACAGATCGCGTTCTAATTTAAAATCAAATATCGTAAAATTCTCCACTAATTACATTTATATTGAAAAATTACCATTTTACGCGTGTGTAGAACGAACGTGGGTGAAATATTCTCTAAATGGGTACTAATAATATTTCAAATAAATCATGTTTTCTTATAATACCAGTTTATAATCAAAGGAAGTGAATCATATTTTAAATTACATCCGAACGAAATAAATCTTTTGAAAGTTAGATTAAATTATGTTATTTTAATTAATTTCTCGTATTTGCTTGTCAGTTTGAAAAAATACACACACACACACACACACACACACACACTATACGTTATACATTAAACATCCATGTTCATAACTTAACCAAGTTTTTATTCGATATTCAGCTATTTATTAACTCAGACCATGTTGAGATGTAATAAACAAAATCAATGTTATAGAAGAAAGTTTATTCTCAAAATAATCAAAAAATAATCATCCGTATTTTACAATTAAAATTATTTCATTAATGTTTTGCTTTTATTTCATTAAATTAGTCATATTCATGAATTTTATATTCATTTTAAGTTTCGTGAAATTCAATTGTTCAATAGTAATCGTGCACATTTACACGACAACCGCACATGATCATAATGTTTTTTTTTCACTTTACATCAAAAAACTTCTTTTTTTCTATTGTATAATTTTTTTTTTACAATCATATAAGACCTCGATCAACTATTGGCGAAACTCGTGACAGACACAAAAAAATTATATTTGCTCGCTATCCAACACTCAGCAGATGTAAAAAAAAAAAGAAAAGAATCCCAATAAGAAATAATGATAATACATTTTTAAACCAGTCACCGTCAAATTTCTAAATGGTTATCATAACACAATTAAATGTGTAACACGTTGTGTATGACATTCATGATTACCTCGAAGCTACACGTTTATAATGTATTACTCATGAACGTTGTACGTATATACCATATTTATCAGATAAACATCAATTAAAAATTGTCTACGATCCATTAATGAAGAAAACTGATTGTATTTTTTGACCGATGAAATTATAAATAATTGCCTTATTTACTTTTTATTTACGTAGTTAAAACATTTGATGTAAATCTCTCCGATATTTAGCGTGAAAATGTGATTTATGCGATAAAAACAAGTAAAACAACTCGTACACAGCAACATTTTTTAAAAACTGCATCAATGTTCTTATTGCTTTTTTCCCCTTTATGTAAACGAATCTTAATGCACATTGTGCTTGTTTTAATGAAACAATTTATTCATACTTATGTAGTTAAATGCATTTATAAATTACAAAGGCTGAATGAGTTTAGTTATAATTATTATATTACCATTTTTTTTTTTTATCTAAAGCTCCAAGGTTAATTATATTTTTTCCTAACCACTTTACCTTAGAATTACTTTTTTTGACATATTATTTTAGTCGTCCTCGATTCGTAGTAAGTACACCATGTTAGTTTCACCATAAATATTTAAATGAACTGTAAACAATTAAACCTTTTAATTTACTGTTAAACTATTGGACCATAAAAAAGGACTGGGTTTACGTATTTTGCAGTGTCGCGAGAAAACATTAAAGGTTTCACGTTCGTATATATTTTTACTTCAATGACGACCCAAATTCAAATTTTTAAAATTTTTAAAATTAAATTTTAATTAAATACAGTAATTTTTTGCGTACGAGTTTTTAGCATAATTGTAAAAAATGTGGACATGAAAAACAACATTTAGGTAAATCGAAAATTTATTAGTTGTGGATGTTGAAATTAAAACTAAAAATCAAATATTCAATGCATCACGAACTGAGGGGGAAAATATTTGAACTTGTAGACAAATTAAATAGCAATGAACCGTTAAATGTTTAATGATGTGTAGAGGAAATTGTTGGTTTAATAATAATGATTATATTTCGTTTACATTTAGCGATTAGTAATTTTATATTAATATAATAGTTATATAATATTTTTAGAACATGACCTTCTATAAAAACTTGCTTATTTATGTATGTACTTTTACTTATATAATTTTATATTTTTAACCCTATGATTATGCATTTATACACATCGCAGTATTCCGTTGTATAAATAAAATACAATATATCGACAGTTGAATACTAAAAATAAATTATTTTATATATTTCAAGTTTTTTAGGCTTATTTTGCTAATCATGGAATCCACATCACTAATCTTTTAATAATTTTGTTATTTATTTTTATATTTAATTTTTTTAGATGGTGAAGTGAATTATTTTATGGTTTAACGGTAGTGTTTTTTTTTCTATTAACTCATTTTCCGATAGCTAGAGTGGTCCATAAGCTTCATCCAACAAATTTATAGATTGGAAATTGTATGCAAATGTTACTTTAAATAATTCATATTTTTACTCTTCTCGATAGTTCTTCCTATTGTCAAGAAAAACTGTCAAAAACCCGATTAAAACGATAACATTTTGCCGTAAACGTAACTTTTACTAAAATTGATTTTAGTTATAAAGTCTTAATATTGCTAGAAATATGAAAATGTCACCATATATTAACAGCGTAATCTAAAATACATTACCAAAAGTTTTAAAAAAATGCACTACGTTTGGGCTAACTACAGAAAACCCCTTTTTAAGTTTATCTCTAATAAAATATTTAAGATTTTAAGATTGTTTAAAAGTTTTGAAAATTTAATACAATCACACTCATCCACTTAACTAACAAAACGAAAAAAAATCATAAATCGTTGTCAGATTTTCATTATGAGCGTTTAAATAAATTATAACACAAATTTTACGGTATTGACTATTATTAAATTAATTTTCAACTTTAAATATTTCTTTAAAACAATGGTCCATCCAACCATTGACGATTCAACTAAACTGTGATCTTACAGTCGAATCTGATATACTTATATATATATATATATATATATATATATATATATTTATATATATATATATATATATATATATATATATATATGCTCAGAAAGATTAAAAAAATGGTATGTAAATTATTCGGTAAATAGCTTCTATATAATTCTTTATATTCTATACCTAAAATATAAACAATATTACAATATTATAAATAACTGTAGACATTTTTTTTTTTTATTATTAAACGCATGATTAATTGAAATAAAACAATGTAAGTTATATTTTAAATAACGTTATTTTTTATTAAATATAAACTCATTTCCTAAAATAAACTTGAAAACGAATTTATTTTGTTAAGTTACTGAAAATAAATTAAGTTAAGAGCCTATCAAAATCAGACAATATTTTTAATTTTTTTGTAAGCTAAAGACTATTATCCATTGTTTCACTTGAAAACATTTTTTTAAGTTGTGATTAAAAATGGAATTGTGCAGATATTCTTCAAATAATAAATCCTCGATGCTAACATTCCCTCTCAAGTCATTTAACACGTAAAACAAATGACATAATTCAAGAACTAATGGTAAATATATTGTTGTATTAATTATAGCTAAAACTTCTAGACTTGTTCAAAAATGGAACTTATAAAATGTGAATACATAAGTCCATTTACTAAGTTTATTGCTTGAATTAAATAGTGCGCATTAGTCATTAATCGGAAGATAATATCAATAAATGTATACTTATTTTGTATGAAGATAAATTTTTCCTATTTTCTGTGAAAAAAATACATATTATATAAATTTTTGCGCAGTGACTATACAAATATATTTAATATATTTGTATGTAACTTTCAGATATATATATATATTAACGTATCCCCTAAGTCTAAGAATATGTTATCAATTATTTTCGATAAAAACAGAATTCAACAAATCTTTCATGACAAGTGAATATAATTTACGATTGATTCATAATATTTCTAATTGATAATAATTATTACTCGACAGATATAAGACACACATTATCAGATCTGTTACTCATGTTTTGTAATAATAGTACAAATCCATTTCAGTGTTTGAGCTAGCTATTTAAAGTGCAGTTTTATTTGGACGTTAGCTAAGAAAAATCAACGATAATATACCTGATATACTGTTATGCCACAAAAATCATCAGCTGATGATGATATGCCGAGCACTTTATTTTCTCCGCCCTCAATCATGGCCATAAACCGTTATTTACAGTTCGTTACAAACGCGCGTGTAGTAGGTAAGCCCCTAAAAGCGTTGTGTGTAATAAATGATTTTCTTGTGTGACTTTGCAACCTGAAACGCAACAACGTTCTTTGCGTAGTAAACGGTTAGGCTACTGAGTACATAATGTCATAATGTTATTACAAACATATTTTATTTTACATATTCTCTTTCGAAATGGATACCGGTGATTAATTGATAAGATTTTGATCGATTGTATAAATATCCGAATTCCACATAAATATAAAATGAGATACGATCTTCAATGTATGGTTGATATCTATGGTTTTTTCACTGTGTTGCAGACCAAACAAATGTATCCAATAACCGAACTTGGCTAATTAACTGGTTAACAGCTGTTGAAATGGTCACATAAAACATATTTCATAAGGTTTATTGAATAGGTACTATATAATCTTTTAATGGGACTTGTGGTAATGCGCATCATAACATTTAATATAATATGTAGTACATTTGTGTAGTATTTTTAAATATCATTAATATGATTATAAAATATTATAATAGTGTTCCATAATACTTATAGCTTAAGAAATGATTGTGAATATTATAACATATACCGTAGGAATGCATGATTATAATATGCTCTCAAATCGAAAGGTTTTCTTTTTTTTACTATCGTTCGTAGGACAACGACAATAGCGTACCACGAAAAGATTATTCTTTGCGTAAAAGAAAAAAGGTTCCATCCAAGTTTTATAGAAAATAATAAATTGTGACTGAAAAGCTGTAGACACATATAAATAAAATGAACTTATTGAAAGCAATAAAATGTTGAATGTGAAGAATTGATTTTTATGTTACCTTTGGCAAATGTCTCTTTATTCAAATATTTGATGTTTATTACAAAAAAAAAAAGAAAAAGAAAACGTTTATCTTCTTTAACATTATTTCAAAAAAAATTGTATGCTTCATCATAATACAAAACATTTTAGTCCGTTGATACATGTGTTTTTAGGAATATTTACGTATTAGTATGTTATTCATAAATGTAATTAATTTGTTAATGTTAGTACCTCATAATGACTTTAACCGTCTAATAAATATCCGTTTTAAGGAGTACCTATCACTTATTCAGCATCAGGTTTCCCTTTTCCTATGTATTCCTTAATTGGTATATTAATTGTAACATAAAATTCTTGAAAAAACTTTGTATTAGCAACAGAAAATATGAAGACCCACTCAAATAATCGATATTCTGTTATATTTTATATTATTGTATTTTATACTTATAATGGTCTGTTCACAGTATTTTAAGATAAAAATCATTACACCTAATTGCATTTCTCACAATAGTTTTCAATGTCTCATTAATAATGCCTTACAAGTTACAGTAATAATTTCAGCCATGTCATCAATTGATAGTTCATATTTTAATGGGTTTTTTGATGCTGATAAATGAATAAAGTAGTGAGTGTGATGTTAATTACACCTGTGGACATTTTTCACGCCTTTAAAATATCTATATCCCTCCTATTTTCCATTTCGAAAAGAATAATTTTCGTATGCTTCATAGATATTTTCTGAACACTAAAACTGTATATAGCTCTATAATCACAAGAACGCAAAAGCTCATATATAATGCAGACTTAATTTCTCAAACACGACTAATTTTACGTATGCAATACTAATAATAATGTACACCGACGCGAAAACCACACCAAAGACAACAAACACGTATGATAAAAGCAATCTCTATTTTTAAATTTATTATTTCATTCACTTAATCGACACCCGCTATCCGAAGTTTATTGTGCAACAAATCGTCTTTCTCATTCTTTTTTGAGCAAATTGTGAGAATATTTACCAATGATAACTCGAGTTTTAATGTACTAAAAAAATTTCTATTTTCCCTATGAAATACGAGTATCTCTCTCCTATTTAAATTACAGTACGAATAATTCATACAATCATTCATGGTTACCAAAATATACGTGCACGTACTTCTGTACAAAACTACGCATTAAATGACAGTTTTCTTCGATCGAGAAGATTTCTAAAGTCTTACCAACATTGTTGTTCTATCATTATTTTCGATGAAAGTCGGATTGTTGGCGTAACATACATCTCCTCCCGAAATCTTCCCAAATTGTGTATACATTTTAAATTACTTAACTGATAATAATTAATAAGACAAACATACTCGTTTTATACCCAAATCATAATAAGAAATTCCTGTAGACTATTAATCATTTCTCTATCTGCCAATTGTACTTCACATGAACACGCATGAAACTGCAGATGTTGTGAAATTACTGTACGAAGTTTTGTGACCAACCCAATTTTGATAATTGCGATAAACTCAGCGAAGTAATTGACAAACGTACATTTTGGGCTGGTTACTATATCATTTATCACAAAATGCGAAGGGTACCGTAATACGTAAGTACATAATAAAACTAAAATCATCATTTAATCGTTTACATCGTTCCATATGACCATGCTCAGTATAAAAAAAACTATTATTTTGGAAATATTCATAAATTTACACTACATATTACTCTGGTATACATTATTTTTTCCATAAACTATTTTTTCGTCTATTTACATACAAATACATTTATTAAATTTATTCTTAACCTTTGAGTATAAACTCTTAATATTTAGTAAAACCAAAAAAAAAAATAATAATAAGAAATCGATCAATTTTTAAATTAAGTACTCTTATTTCTTATTAAAATTTCATAAAAAAAAAATTAGTTTTAACAGATAACTTAACTTTTACTGTAGTAATATAATCTTACATATTATAAATTTAGTCAACGTACCCAGCTTTTTGCATAAATACATTATAACTTTTAATATTTACCTATTGTCAGCATAATTACATTATATAATTTATAATAGGTACACTAATATTCAAGTTAATGCGAGCCAAAGCTAATAAACTAAAATTATTCCGATCAAATATCCAGGCCTTTTATTAACTCCTGACTGAAAATCGTATACATTACTTTAAGTGCACTTACAATTCATACTGGAACATGATTGTTAAAGTTACACTAATCCCCTTCAACACCAACTCACTCAAAGAATAATCTTCCGAGCTTGTAACAAAACACTCACACTTATGGTATTTTTAAATTTATTTAAAACGATTGCATACCCATTTTTTTCACCGGTGAAAGTGTAATAAATTTATCTATAAATCATTTTAACCTTTTATGATACATACTTTAATATTGTATAATATTGTATTTTATACGAGTTTAGTGTACCTTAAGGCAATAGTCCATAATCTACACGTGACCAATTTTATCACTAATTAATACATTTTATTGTATTTGTGACATTTCAAACATGGCATTGGAATATGTATCAACTGTACTTTAGTTATTTTTGTTCTCTAGTTGTAATAATTATCAATTCTTATGAATGCAGTAGATAATCAATACATCATTTCACTTAGTTTAACACTAATTTAATGTGGCAAGTAAATAATAAAAATAAATATAACAAAATAGAAAATAATTCAATATTTATATCTAAATACAAATACCCCACCTAATTTAATTTAAAAAATATATATTTTTAATTTTTTACGTAATAATTGCTGACTTTTACACTTGATCATTTTTACAAAATTATAAATACAGTGAAACCTCTCTATAACGGATTCTCTACTAGACGGAATAATCCATATAACGGAAAACCTCAATAGCCCCTGGTCAGACAATTTCTTCTTTTTCTACCTCTCTATAACGGAAAACTCTTTACAACGGAAACATTTTTTGGTCCCGAGCGGTTCCGTCTTAGAGAGGTTTCACTGTATATACATGAATATAAGTGTTGATAAATCCCAGACATAACTCTGTAACTAATTGTGTTTAAAGAAATATAATTTAATGTAAAAAACATCTATTTAGTTAATATTTACATTGAAGACAGACATATTTATATTATATATATATATATATAAATATATATATATATATATATATATATATATATATATATATATATATATATATATGACTGGGCATTGCATGAATATAAACACACTTTCAATATTTCACCAACTAAAAATATACCTTCCCGTGTTCCCGTGTTAATCAGAAAATAAAAATTCTTTTTTTTTCAAACTAAATATTTCAACTTTGTATTACATTTTTAAATACACAATGTAAAAAAATAATAATAATCATTATTTAATTTTATTTTTTTAGACATTTTGAACTTGAATCATATGTAAGCCATAAAAAAAGCAAAGTTTGAATATTTTCATTATCTCAGGAAATATCGAAATTGATTGGTCATCTTTGCAAGATACTTTACACATCTGAGTTTTGATCACTTTTTGTAAGGAATTTTTCCTGTCACGTTATCTAGAAGATTTTAAGTTATAAGCAACTATCTCGATAAGAAAATCTCCTTATGTAATTATAGTAAAGTACTAAGTAAGTATTATTTCACAGTTGATTCTAAGAAATATATAACGATAGTTCTGAGAGAGTGCATGTATCAAACGAGTTATAAACATACAAAATTACTATACTAAATAAAGTACTTACATCATATGAAAAAACCAAAAAATATCCCATCACTGTAATAATCATAAATAACTATAATTCTCATTCGGAAATACCTGTTAATATTATTTTATCTTCCTAATTTTACTATCATTTACCATTTACTCTACTTTTTTCCTGACAAATTTTAAACACATTCAGCATTCAAAAATTATTTTTAATTTTATTCTATTAAACTCACATTATTTTATGGCAAGATGTTCATCATTAATGATTAATATTATCATACATTTTGTCGATGTTAAGAGTGGTCAATGTTCAATAGTTCTAACAATATATTTTTAAATTGACAACAATTTTTATCAGCTTCCATCGTCAAGTTCAAATAATAACAAGCAAAACGTACAATAACATAGCAATAGTACTAAAAAGAAGTCACTCGAAAATGATTTAAACTTTGTAAGTTACAAATAGTTATAAAAATTATAGTTTGACGTTATTATTTAAAACTTTTAACATTTATTATTAGTCGACTCTTCTATTACCCTATTATTTCACCATTCCATCCAATTATATAACATAATATATGCTCCCTTTTCAATGTGTTGAGTGAAATTCACTTCCTTTACTGCGTTAATCACTTTTATTTTAGAAATATTATCATAATAAATAATACAATCGCTTTATTTACTCTGGGCTATTAAAATATACTCAACATAATGGCCAATAGTATTCTAAAGCAATATTATTATCATCATGAGCTTCATAACACTCATATACTGGAATACGACAACATTTACTCCACGGTCTAAAGGTACAATTTACATAATTTTCTCTTGACGTTACGATAATTACTAGGTAGGCATCAAAAGATCATTTCCAGAGCAGAAAGATAAGCATGATAATCATAAACTCTCAGTGTTAGAGACAACCAGGCATTGACCTGGGATGGATAGTTTTTTGAGGTTATTTTATTAAAATGTAATTATATTTAATATATTATGTGTGCGCGCATGGAGCACTAAATCATTCCATGGAGTAGTTTGTCCGGCGTTTTCGCCTCTTCATCGGTAGGAACATTTTACCAGTTAAAAAAATTCGAAATTTGGTAAAATAATTTATAAATCACACCAGAGCACGTATAATGATAATCTAGAACAAAAAAAATAAAAAATATTGGATTGGGTATAAAAAGTAGAGGGAAACCTTAAAAACAATAATACGCCAATAGGTACAAAAATTATAATTCACATAAAATTTAAAAAATGATATAATACATAAAATAAGACAGTATAAGTGGAGCCTGTTGAAGAGAAGCAGCATAAACCGAAACAGTAGGACTGGTGGATAGCAACGAAAATCAGCATAGACACAGCAGACTCAGGTCACTGAACAGCAGACTAGGCCTGCGATGTCAGCAGGTATTGACGGACATTATAACATATAACGGACATTTATTTTTAAAACGCGAGTGCGCGCGCTCTTGTGGGTGTGACCCGACGTACAGATAAGACAGTGGCGAGTGACGACGAACAAAAACATGAGCATCAACTGCCATGTACGGTGACAAAAAGCAACAGGTCACACACACACACACACACACACACACACACACACACACACACACACACACACACACACACACACACACACACACACACACACACACACACAAACATACACACACACCCACAAAAAATGGAATGGTGAACAACGTAGAACTACGCACACCGGCAGTGGTAACGATCGTAGAGCTAAAAGATTTCGTTCAAAGCGTTATATTAAGCAAAACAAAAAAACACAAGCGAGACGAATGGCACACACCAACTGCTGTCGCAACAATACAATATTTTTAAAAAAAAGTTGGCAAGTTGATAAATAAAAACGGGCACGAGTAACCGAACAAACAAAATCAAAGGCCGGTGCGTTACAACTTACAACGTGACAATCACTAACGTACTCGGCAACGGCTGAACAACTTTTTTTTTAACGAAAATCGAAAACGAACGACGCAATATTTTTGTCCGTTATTGGTGCACGTGATCCGAGCGAATAATGGAATCACGCACAGTTTGACGGGTACGAGATGTTAATTAGCACGGTATTTGGCGACGTCCGCACACAATTACCGGGTGCAAATGTAATTTCCGAAAAAGACGGAAAGTGGTTTATCTGATTATTATCTGTTAACTAATACTTAACACATTAACAAAACAATACATTATATTATATACATATTTCGTTATCGTTACTATCGTTACAATATATATACATACGTGTGTGGGTGCGTGTGTGTGTGTGTATGTGTGTGAGTTATTCCCCACTCGTGAAATTGCTCATTTCATTAACTGGGGATTTTTTATTATTTTTTGCACGGTTTATGAACTAGATACGTTTATACATTTTTTTTTTTAATTTCAATATTTTTCTTAATATATTCAAATATAATATTGTAAAATATGTAAGTGTACTAAAATATTTAAGTACTAGACCATTTAAGCATTTTCGTTTCTGAATTTCAATGAAAATAAAATAATTATAATATTATCGTTAACAACATAATGACTGTAATTGTATTATGTACACCTATGAACCTACTCGTATGGTATCAGATAAACTTAAAACAATACAGATTATAAATTAAGTAATTCATATAATGAGATTATGATGTAGGTAATAATACAGTGGACAATATTATTCTATGTTTTATTAATAAATAATAAAACATTATATATTATTTTCTCTCTGTTACTATTAACCGGGACAAACTAAATAACCGGCCGAGACACCAGGATGTATGTCAAGCCAAATTATGGTTATATTTGGTATAAAACTCAAATAAATAACATTTTTGTTATTATTTTTATTGTATTTTTATTTTTTATTTTGTTTCATAATTCAAAACATTCTTATATTTTATTACTGAATTATGTTTTTGTAAATTTAAAATTTGCAAATAATAAAATTAAAATGAATAAATGATAATTAAATAATACCTTCCAAAACCAATATCAACTACGTATAACCTATTTATTTGTTATCCAATTCATAAACTGGGCAGGTTTTTATTTATTTCTAATTCATGAATTGTGCAAAAAAGAATAAAAAAATGATCAGTTCATGAAATTACCAGATGGATAGTCAATTTCATGAACTGAGCAAAAAAGTTGTTCATTACATGGAATGAGCAGTTTCACTACTGGAGCGTAACATATAAATATAGTTATAAGCGTGGAATACATTTGTTTCGTTATGACTTGTGATATACGATTTTTATTTTTTTGTCAATTATATAAATTTGTCTTAAGCATTAAATATTCTGGATACACCACGTTAAGTGTCTCGCCTTCTGGGGCTAGCACAAAACGATTTTGTTTGCAAGTTACATGCGACAGAGCAATTTACATATAAAGGTACGTACAGACCAAGCAACATTTTTTTGGCAACTTGTTGCCAACAGTGTTGTCAACATGTATCTCAGCAACTGGTTAAAAGTTGACGGATACACGTCAATGTTGGGCGGCATGACATCAAAGGAATTTGTTGCGTGTTGCTTGTATCTGAGTTTTCCAATAGAAATGGAAAACATCGCTCAGTATGGACGATTTTGTCAACAATTAGTGTCATTTTATATTGATTTGTACACACGTTCACATATCGTTTAGTTAGTTTAGTTGTACTTTTTAATTTTTCGCATTATTTTTATTCAGACATTAAGTTGTCACCATAGCTTATTCCATTTTTTTTAAATTTTCTCTGCCACCATCTTATTTTTCTTACTTTACCATGAGTAGCTATAATGATGGAATGCAGCACTC
This sequence comes from Therioaphis trifolii, assembly GCA_027580255.1. NCBI lineage: Eukaryota > Metazoa > Arthropoda > Insecta > Hemiptera > Aphididae > Therioaphis > Therioaphis trifolii. The sequence goes on along the minus strand of CM050404.1, from coordinate 32,477,770 downwards.
GCACCAGCAGCAGCAGTTGGGTCAGATCCATTTGGTATTTGTTTAAAATAAACAACTATTACTTGGTTTGAACGCGCCACACTGTTGACAATGTGTATCTAGATACATGTATCTGAATTCGACAAATTTGTTGCCAACATTCGGCAACATGTTGCCAATAAAATGTTGCTTGGTCTGTACGTACCTTAATATACAATTGACCATGGGAAAAACACTGGACAGTTAAGTCTAAACCTGCAAAGTTTAATGTTTGATCTTGTGTCTTGTTATCAGTCATTTCAAAGCTTAATTTGACGGTAAATTGGAGCCGTCTGAACTAGAATGGCAAATTGGTTGCTATCATTGGTATTCTTGGAACCAAGACGGTTTCCCCAGCTCCGCAGCCAGTAAGGACTATGTATTGAGTGTTATATGATAATAATCAAACCGACAGTTTTTTTAAGATTTTATTTGTAATCTTGTACCATCACATAATTTTGTTGGTCTTAAGTAACGAATTATAATTATAGGAGAACCTACCTTTAGAATTAATTTCTGCAATGGAGTCCCTGAAGGAGATGAATGATTTAAAAATTTAGTTGGATAATGTATCACCTCCTCTGTATCTAAAACAGTGTCAACAGAACAGTAAACTTTCGCTTGTGCATTAAATTTTAACAGTATCATATCATTTATTTTATTGACTTCATCGTTAGTTGCTGACAATATTGCCCTTTCTTAAAACCAACTTGACGTTTTAGTCGAAATATTAGGTAAATCTGGGTAAACATTTTCAATTAGGTCCAGAACATTAAACATCAAGAACAAATGATTAGCCAATGAGGCAAACTACGTACTTTTTATAATTTTCATGGTATAATTATTTTTAAAAAAATGAAATATATTTAATTAATTTTAAAAAAATATTAAATATCGAGTATTTTATAAACATTTTTTAAATGGTTATCACAAAAAAAAAAAAAATGTTAGAACTGATACTGAATGCATGTTAACAACAAGTTGAAACGGTATTGCTTCACATAAATTGGCACATAATAATCAAAATATGAAATAATGTACAATATTAAAAGGGAATTTATGTTTGATGTATTTTTTTCACTAATCAGTAATACATCGGCATTTGTGATAAATTTCTTCATGTTTGCCACTTAAAATTTTAACAGTTTACTTCAACGCAAAAAAAAGCTGAAACGTGCCTAAGAAACTTAACTTCTTAATTTATATAAATTGATATCTGTATAATCTATATAATTGTATCTAATTAATAATTATATCTATATAATTGATTATGATTTTTTAAACTTTTTGAAAATGTGAATTGTATAATTAAAATTATTGTACGTTTTATCATGATTTATTCAATAAATTCAATTAATCTCCTCACGAATGATAGTGATAAATATAAATTTGAATTAATTATAATGGGATCATGAAGGTTAGTGATATCTCTAATCTTCATGAATAGGTTAATAGCTATAGACAATAACAAAAATCTTGGAATAAATTAAATTTTGATCAACCATATAATTAATTATGATATACAATAGTATGAGATAAAATTATACGGGACAAAATATTGTTATTAATTTTTTCACAAACTTCAAAAATCTAGAAAAATAACGGATTAAACTTTGTTAAAGGTTTAGGCCCAATAATTTTTTGTTTCACAAAATAGCTATTTTAAAATTTTACCAAATGGTACAATAAAACAAAACATTTTAAAATTCTTGTTCAGAAAATAAATAAAATCATTAAATCCATTTTTATTGCAATGCATAACACAAGTATTTATTTAAAAAAAATAAAAGCTATAAATAATAAATAGAAAAAAAGTTAAAGCATTCGTTAAATAGATATGGTTCCCCCGCTCAACACACATTGTATACCATATGTTATACTTCACATCATGACGTGTTTTTCAAACGTTTCTTAACAAACAGTACGTACTGGTAGGCTAGACGGGTAGGTAGTTCACTAAAATACAAAACGACTGCCACTCTGCACAGAGGGCCAAAATCCTCAAAAAACAGGTCAAAATTACTACCTATTACCCAAACTTTGTTCAAAATAATCTTTTCATAGGTTAATATATACATTTATGAGGTCATTCATTGTGATCTATTGGTTTATATATTATTTTAACTGACAAGACATACGTATAAAGTTGGAAAATTAAAATATTATAATGAAAAAAAAAAAAAATTGTTCAGGCGAAACATTGCGTACTCGATGATTTACGTATGCCAGTACAAAATTCGATGGCGGCTTCTGTCTGGAATCGTTACGACCACAACAGAAATCCATTTGACAAACACTTTATTTGCGTATTTTCTCGTGTCACCGTCGCCTTTTCCATCGCGCGTTTACATCCCAAACCCAGCCACCACTATTTTTCTCCTCATATATCCCCGTTTTCCTCCGGGAGTATGCGCGTGCACCTCACACACACACACACACACACACACACACACACACACACACACACACACACACACACACACACACACACATACACACACACACACACACACACACACACACATGTACACATGATATTCGCTGCTCAAAGGGTGTGGCCACACGGTGGAGGTATATGTTCCACTTTTATGGACGGTGGACATGGAGGTGGCGTTTCCGCGAAACGGAGGTGAACAACTGGCGGAATTCGTATCACCACCGGGTCCGAAGAATATATAAATTATGAGCATTTAGGACATGGAAGCGGTAGTGGCGGCTTGCACGGGGTGATGAAAGGATTTCGGATGAATGAGTGGGGGTTGAACAAACGGTGCGCCCTCATCGATGCGCTGCGGTGTGCGTGACAAAGATATGCGACAGGGTCGAAGGGAAAGGAAGAGAGGTGACAAAGAGCGCGGTACTTTTTCAGTCTGTTTCCCACTCACCAATAAACTTTTTGTCCGCGTACGTTGAACACAATGCCGTGGCGAAATTACCTTTTGGCTGGACAGAGACACGTACCCGTGTCCGACGTCTGCTTCCCATGAGCGGCCGTTATTAAAATATTTGTACAAAAATGCAGAAAAACAATTACAACAAAAACAGTTACCACTTGCAGTATCTACCCCTTGTCTACGTCTCTTTACCTTTCTATATCTATGGGTGTATTAGTGTGTGTGTGTGTATGTGTGAGCGCGTGTACGTGTGTGTGTGAGTGTGTGTGTGTGTGTTTATATGTACATGTCTAAAGTTTGACTTTACACCCTCCATCAGCACAACTCCATTCCTAGTCGAAGTACGTCATCGTAACTCGTAACCATATAGTCACGTGGGTACCTACGTTCTACATCTACTATGCGGTACAAAGTTAACGAACAGTGCGTTGTGTATCGTTTGTTTTCAAGTCCACATGTGTGTGTGTGTGTGTGTGTGTGTGTGTGTGTGTGTGTGTGTGTGTGTGTGTGTGTGTGTGTGTTTGTTTATGTGTGTGTGTATGTGTACACATATATACTACATTGTACTACCCGTTTATGTAAATCGATGTGGATATATTATGTTAATTACGACGAATTTGAATACTAGTTTGAGTATGCACGTGTTTTGGTCAAAAGTTTGCGTCTCCGTATCCTTGAGGGTATCATTTTGGTCGCAACGTGGTAACACCACTCGTCGTTATAACCATTATAATACAACGAATATGATATGAAGTTACACGGAGTAATAATATTTTCAAAATATTGTACCTGAAATCTCATTATCGTCACATAGGTACATATGGCAAAATGTAATGTACGTATCATGAAGCCGTTCAACAATGAATACACGCTGCAAGTAAACAATAAAAATACACTTATATAATACGCCTCACGTGTACCAAACAAAGTCTCTTCATGTACGATACGCTTGATAATTTTTTGATATAATTATTTTATTTTATTTTTTATCGGTGGTTAGAAACAACGTTAACATCAAATATTTACAAAAAAATTTTTTAATTTTACAATTTTACAATTTTTATCTAAACTATTTTTAAATTTGTATTTTTCACACTACAACCACTAACTAGGTACTAACATGATCAAAAACAAATTTAAAAAGTTTTTAAAATCGTTTCATTTCGAATTTTGTATGTTCGGTATTTTAATAAGTGTACAAATTTAAACTTTAGAGTAGGAAAGTGTAAAAACCGGACATACTTCGCACCATGGACTTCAAACCTTGGACAAGATGATGGTGAAGAGTCTGGTCAAACCTTCAGTGTAAAAAATACTGTTCAATTTAACCAATTTTAATTTAATTTACAGTAGGTTTTTTTATTAAAACCGTTTTAACAATTTTGAAAACAAATTAAACATTTTTTTTTTTTTTTATTCAAAGATTCAAAACTTGTTTTTTTTATTTGTATCTATAAGTCCAATAGTTTTTTTATACACGTTTTAAGTTGGAAATTGACGTAAGAAAAGTCTATTCCATCAAAATCGTATAATACTATTTACTTAAACTCTTATAAAAAACTTGAGTTATAATATTTGAAATTTTTTTCAGTTTAGTTAGGTAATGAAGATAGTAAAATAGGTAAAAATATATATAAGTATATATATATATATATATATATAAATAAGTAAAATAGTGTTAAATCTTAAGAAATCTTTATCAAATATCAAAAAATATGACTTTAGTAAAAAATTGAAAACGATATTTTTTCATAGATTTATTTTCATCTCAAAAGTTGTAACTTTTGTTTAACATGTTGAAACTATGTAGTAATATGCCATTCATATATGGTGAATAATATAAGTTTCTAGTAAAATTACTTTCACAGTTATGATTAAATAACTAAAATTGATTTTGTGCAAGTCTCCTTCACGGCATACTTTACCAATTTTACTCGGTTTTCAGCCACTTTTCCTCACGCCAGAGGAAAGAGAAAAATTAACCCTTAAAATACCATCCCAAGTAGATTCTGATCTACAGAATTTCTGGAAGAAACTTTGGGACAAAGTTAAGTGATTCAAAAAGTTTTTCCAGAAATAAAAAGAAAGTAACACTATCGTAAAACTAATCGATCTTCGATTTAATCAAAGTCTAAAATTAGGAATATGTAGAAAAGAAATAAATTTTCTATATAAAAATATAAATAAATCTCCATTTTAAACTGTTTATCAAATTAAAAATATTTTCTTTTGAATTATTAAGTTACTAAGTTGATACTTAAGAAAGCTTAAAACCTTTTAAAGTCCCAAAAATAAAAAATACATGTATATATATTAGTTTTTCGTATAAATGCAGGTATTGCATTGTTTTGATTTGGAAGCGTTTTATACTATAGTACGAATCAATAAGAAACAATACCTTCTTTTAATATTTCAATTATAATATAGATATCAGCATAGTGAATCATTAATGACGAAAAATAATTTTTGAAACATTAATAGTTTAGTTTACTCAACTGTTTTAAATGTAGAAGAACTGAAATGTTTCTAGAATTCATTTTTGAAAAAATAAAATAAAAATATTTTTCTCATCAAATAAATGTTATTGATGAATTCGTATTAATGAATACGCAATTTTTCATCCTACAGTTTTATTGTCAAAACAATACATATAAAACGTGATTAATTTTTTTTTCCATAATCTATCGTCAATTTGATAATTTCAATAATTTCTTTTTCTTTCAATTAAGACACATTCAGTCTAAGGGTTTATCCTTTAAACAGACACGTGGGGTCTAGTAAACACCCATAGTAAATAAATCACTTATTATTCAAAAACTAGATGTTATATTTATTTCTATGTTCAGAAGATAGTAAATGTAATAATTTTGAATCGATTTTTATTCATTAGGAATTTTTATAAAACATTTTAAAGCTTAAAAATATGCGTTAAAACCGGATTTGGTCATATTTATTCCACATACCTTCGAGAAATACAGAAAAAATAAATGGAGACAAATTCTAATGGAGTAAAAGCGTATATGCATTTTCCTTAAAATAGAACTTGAAGTTTAAATATTTTTCTTTTTACAAGTCAGAATTTTTTAGGAATCTTGAATATTAATTATTTTTTTTTTTTTTAAATAATTTCAAATTATACACGTAGTTTTAGCTTTATTTTTATTCAATTTGCTATTTACATATACTTATTTATTTTAATATACCATATAACTCATTATGTACTATTATTGAAAAAATTGAACTATTTAAAAATATTTTATTCATTTTATAAATAGGATCTAATAGATCTCCACGTGACTATGAACGTTAAAAAAATACAAGCGCCTGCCTAAAAGTTAATAATGATTACTTAATAAGTAGTTAGTATGTTCCATTGGCAGTGTATTATAAAGAAGAATTCATAAATAGAAATGTGTGTAAAAGCTATGTAAGTGTTGATTTGTGAATAAAAATATTATAATTGTCTTACATGATATTAAAATTTAAAATAATATGAATGTAAAATCAATAGTAAAACTGTATATTGATCTAATCAGATTAATCCACACCATAATAAAATTAAAACACATAGTTTTTTTTTTTTAATTTTGTTAATCACAATTTTATTCGTATTCTTATATGAAATTATTTTATCTCTTTGTTCTTGGGCCCAAAATATTCAAAACAATAAATATGTGTAACAATAAAAAGTTCTCTTGTTTTATCTATTTTACATTATGTGTGGTATGCTCACTTTAATAAAATAATAAATGAAAAACATTAAGATATTCATTCGAGTCACATTCACAAACAATAATTAATTATTCATTCTATTGTAATGTTATAAATACATACTAGCATGATAATAATGATACGTAATTTGAAGGGTCTCTTTTTTACTAACAAAAATAAATCGATAAATTTACGAGTTTTACGTATCTAGTCACAATTGAATATTAATATAACATTACCCGTTAATTTTATCACTCATAGAGTCATTTTCAACGTAAAAATAGTCGATGAGTGCATGACTCGGTTCAAACGCGCTTAATAATTTTGTCGTTACACAAGTGTTATGAGAAACGTAGTCAGTGGATGATTTTTATTAACAGCAGTCGGATGATAAATAACTGACGGAGTCAATAGATAGTTTTTTTTTTTTTTTCGAAAAAATAAGTTTGCGCGGAATCAATAAAACCTCGCCGTTCACCATGACCATGTAAATAAATGTGTTTCGCGATTCATTTCAATTTGAACAATGGGTCAACATTATATTTGTTTTTCGTTAAACTTAATTATAAAGACAATCTATACAGTACATGTAAAATATTTATTTATGATTAACAGAGAGAAATATATATTCCGGAGTTACCTACGTGAGTTAAAATCCACTCGATAGTAATTGAGCTTAGTATCGTATTTAAGGTGAACAATTAAAATGTTAAGTCCAATAATCAAATCTAAATTTGTTCAATATTTTATTTTAAACTCGGAAAAAAAATGCTAAAAAAATTCTTAAACGATCGATCATTGTTTATGGCGATGAAGTGTAAAAGGAAATAGTGATTTTTTGATCAGGAGTAATGTGATCCGGGGGAATTTTTTCAATCCGTGTTTGGTAATTTTTATCCGTTTTTTAATCGTTTCTAACCGGAACAAATCGTTTCAAAACCGGATGAAATTGTCACCGGATCAAATCACCGCGTCGGTCGCCAGCGTAGTTATTCCGGTGATCGACACTCCGGAGGAGATTAAAACAAATTACATTAAAACTGTACGTACGTGTGAGCAAATTTAAATTCAAATCCCGAGAACTCGTCGATCCCTCTACCGTACGTACGTACGTGCGCGATCGAACGCGTAACATGATAACTCGGTAAACGCGAACGGTGTAGGTACACGCGGCGGCGAAAATAAAGACGCCGAAAGTTTTTATACGCCGTCGTTAAAACTTTGTCCGCTCCTCTTGCTCCCCCCCCCCCGGTAACGCGTGTACGTGATAGACCGCGGCGAACCCGATTTTTAAGGACGGCGGCAAAGCCGAACCGAAACGACTCGGCGGGAGCAGATGGCGTAATAAATAACTAAAGAAACGCACACGCGTGTATATCAACTACAACTGTTCCGCCGTAAGGATCTCAAAGTTTTGTCAAACGTCGACGTATAATATTTAACAGCGCGGCGCGCGTTTATCATCGCGTTTAGTTGTCCCTCCGTTCAGTCCTCTCGACGTACGTGATGCGTTCGTAACGTCGCCGCAGTCGGAGCGCACGTGAACATATTTAGTGCGATATGTTTATCACACGCGTGGCGTACAAAAGGTTTTGAATTCAGGTAAACTTAAGGGGTAGGGGGGGAGCTATGGCACCCCCGAGGTAATTTTTTTACCCCACCCCTCCGGTAAAATGTGGATAAATTAATATTTATTAAATGACAGAAACATCAATTGTATTCCCGTCAAATGTATATGTTACGCGGGTCGAGTACAAAAATGGGTAGTGTACACATTACCCGGGTAGTGAACACACTATTCACGTATACAGAATATGTATACATTATGCACTTAAAATATGTACAATGTATATACTATCCAGCTAATGTACACGTCATTATCTAGCGTGCTGTGGATAGAGTATAAAAAACTATAAAAAGTTGAAAAAACCAAATAATATTAATCTGACAAAAAAAAATATAAAATAAAATAAAATAAATTGCATATTGTATTTTATTATAACTTCAAAATAAAAGTTTTAGAAATTGAATAGTTTTTATCATTTATTGAAAATAGTTGTTTATATACATATATAATTCAATTTTCAAACTCTTGATTACCGTTGAGGACTAATTATCACTACATCTTATTTTTGATAATGTTTAACTATTGAATTTAAATCTTGAAAAATAGCAGTTTATCTTATATGGTACACCACACAAGTATACAATTGATATTTTTTTTAAATATGCACGTGTACCTATAGGTTTATTGGTAGTAGTTTTTCAATGCAATTTATATATATATATATATATATATATATATATATATATATATATATATATATAAACAAAAAAAAAAAACAATGTATTTCATTCACTTCTATCATATTATTTTACTGAAAATAATTCGTATTTTATTAAACATATAAATTTATCATTATTTTAAAATAACAGATCCTATACAGCCAACATGCAATATAAATATATATAACAACCAGTCATAAATTAAAAATGTATTAAACTTTTTAACGAGGAATCCCATTTTATTTTTAAGATTATTGGAAAAGGCATAGTTTAATATTCAATAAATCAAAATTATTTATTCTACAATCTGGATGTTTAAAAGTATATTTTACATTATTCACATAATGTAACTGCTCAGAGTTTGTGTAACATGATACGAATAACTAGAATTTTATTTGTTTAGAGACTCACTAAATTTGTTTAAACTATTCATTAAAGATGATAATGATTTATAGTTTATAAGATGAATGGCTATACGCAGTGGTGGGTGTTGAATGAAGCTTTACACTACCTGTCTGTGGTGAGCTTATTTGTGTACGTCAGAAAATATAAAATATAAATTTAATTTTATATTTAAAAAACAAATAATAATATTTTGATAAATGCAATTTAGTTCCACGTAGCATACAAACCACTAGACATCACCAACATAATAAAATCTAGGTGTATTATATTATGTGGGTATAAATAAAAAAAAAAATTCTTTTTGAAAAAAAATATCCATGAACTACGAACACATGTTGCATAGTTCAAACGTATTATAATTATTGCATTACCTAATCGTATTTATGAAATATATTCATTTATAAATTTAAACAAAATAAGAGTATGACCATGCATAATTACATGCAGTAAAAAATATGAGAACAATACACAATTCTATTGAAAAATTGTAATCCAATATTATATTTATTTTGGATAAATTAATACAAGGTTAAAAATGTCGGCATTAAATAAATAATGTCGCACTAAATATTTCAGTTAATTGAAATTTCAATTAGACAAGGGACCATGCATTTTACACATTTTGGTATTTCAAGTTAAAGTTATGATGTCATAATTGTCTCGTATAGTCATAAAAATGATATTTAAAAGTTACTTCATGCACCATATATTCATAATATAACAGTTTTCAAATTATTAATCTTCATAGAAAATTTAATAAATTACATTTTAAGAATTTTGTTTAATCAGTTGAATGCGTAATGTATAGAGGTGTTATAATGAATATATTTATTGATGTATATAATACTAATACATAAATCCAAGTAAATTGTATACAAGTGATCATATACATAAAATTGTTTAATACAAAATATGTCAATCAGTCAAATTGATAAATGATTATTTACCACCTAGTTATTTTTATTTTTTTTTTTTTTTATTTTTTTTTCCATGTACCTCAGTTTAATATGGACACTTATAGGTTGATAAAACCCGATTTTATACCCGAATAATGCTCCTATTTTACAGTAGAAGAATGACGAGTTGAAATCTTAAGCTACAAAGTTTTGAATTGAGGTTAGTTTCATTAACTCTTACACTATTTACTCATGTACTTAGTTATTTCCAAAGTCAGAGAATAATAATTATTTATTTAGATTTTTAGATTACTTTTTTTTAGTGATTGGTAGTTATTGAGAGTAACGTCGGGTCGAGTGTCAATAATACCCAATCAGCATTATTTTATAATGGAATAATAGACAAACTAAACTAAAATTATTTAAAAATATACGATGTGGTAGGTTTTTTCAGTTTCTGAACTATTGACTCATGTCCCAAAACATTTTTCAACGTATCAGAGACTACTGTGAGATACTAAAATTCCAGGAACGACTTTCTTAGTTATGGATAGTTTTGAGGATAAAATTAGGTAGCAGATGATTTATAAATATTGAAAAATAATTGAATTATTTATACTATTGAAAGATAATCTCAATCAAATACTCATCTTCAGCCAAAGATTAATTTAATAGAAAAAACAATTAAATCTTTAGTTACAATGCTGACTGTTATTATAATTTTATATATAGCTATAACATATCTGTAAAGAATTTAATTTAGGATCGAATCATAATATCCAGGAAAGTCCCTGGAACCATAACAAAAAGGCAAGTTAAAAATGTGCAATTTTAGTTTAATAAATGACGATTAATTATAAATTTAATTTTAGTTTCAAGAAAAAAAAAAGCCGATAAGATAATGGTGGTGGAAGTTCGTCCTTCGTCGCTTCGCTCCTCGGACAAGATAATGGTGAGGAGTGTATAGCACTTTCTATCATGGGATCACCTGGTTTACGATAGTTTAGTTGTATGGTACTTTACATTTGAATGCAATGATAAATCATTGTAAGTTAAGTACAGGATACAGTAGTTGGGTGGGATACACGAGATGCATTGCTAGATTAGGCATTATTGGATAGATTTTGGAATTATTTTATATTATAAAAAAAAAAACGATTCTGAACGAAGATGAAGATGTCAGCCTTAAATTGTAATATATATTTTATTTTAATATCCTAGATTGGGTTAAATTTACATTTGTCTATTCATGTGACTTCTGCTCGTGAGCATTGGACAAACCAGGATGTGCATAGATAGGGCGTAGGTAAATACCATATTATTTGCCTAAATGCACTATCGTGACGGCACCACCCGACCCCGCCGTCCATATATGCTGAATGCTCCGTGGCTACGTCTATTTAAATATTAATAATTAATAATAATATATAAAATCCGCATGTTTATGGAACTGATACACACATTAAAATAACTGGAAATTGGAAGTTAGTAACGTTCTATTCAACCATGTAAAGGTACGTTATACACCTTGTGTTTACAATCTACCAATATTTTGTATAGAACAGCTGTCAGCTACTGATTATATTATAATAAACTTAATCTATTTAATTATCTTTATCAGCTGTGATATTACATAATATTTTCATTTCTTATCTTTGAATACAAAAATTTTTATACATTTTCAACTACAAAATAATTTGCAAATATTCGTGATTTTGACAAATTTTGTCGATTTTTGAACTTCAACTGCTTATAAAAAAAAATTGTGCCTATGTATTTGAATAATTTTTGAATCACTCTTAGATCAACTTATTCAAAACCTTCTATTAAATTTTCAAGCGATTTGGTAGGGCCAAAAAATTGTTATCGACTTTTATAAAAAAAAATCTAAGAAAAATCGAATTATTCAAATGCCTATAAATAGCTAAAAAATAAACGAAATATTTTGAAAATACAACTATGTAAAGAAAATGCCTATTTAAACATTTTGTAAAAGTTTTAAGTTTCTACGACCTATACTTTTTGAATAAGAACAAATATCAAAAATCAATGATGCCTAAATTGTTATTTTACGCGATTATGTGAAAAAATTGTAATTTCAAACACTCATAAAAATTTTTGATTTTATTCCAGTGCAAATTTTTTTACAGATAATTGAAGGAAAACGTATGTCAAACTTTGTACTGAATTTACAATTCTTAGTTTTGAATACTTAAAATTTTATGAATTTTCAACTGCAAAATACATAGCAAATATACATGATTTTGACGAATTTTGTCAATATTAGCACTTATAAACGCTTATAAAAAAATTTTGTGCCTATGTATTTTTATAATTTTTGAATGGGAGTTAGAACAACTTATGTGGACCCTTCTATTAAATTTTCAAGTATTTCGTCCGAGCTACATTTTTTTTATCAACATTTATAAAAAAAAAAAATAAAAAAAATCGAATATTTCAAATGCCTATAAATTGATTAAAAATGAGTGAAATCTTTTGAAAATAAAATTATATAAAGAAAATGCCAATATAAACAACTGATAAAATTTTCAAGTTTCTACAACTTATACTTTTTGAAAAAAAAAACAATTAGCAAAAATCGTTTGAGGCTAAACCGTTGTTTAACGTGTTTTTGTAAAAATTTAAATTTCAAACACTCATAAAATTTTTTTGTCTGAATCCGGTAGAGTTTTTTTTGCAGATAATTGAAGAAAAACTAATGAAAAACCTTGTACCAAATTTTCAAAACTTAGATATAAAAGAAAAAAATTTTACGATTTTTCAACAACAAAATTATTTGCAAATTTTCGCAATTTTTACATATTTCGTATAAATTGGAACTTTGAGCACTTATAAAAAAAAATTGTGACTTACGATTTTGGATTTTTTTTTATCAGTTATGGAACAACTTATAAGAAACCTTGTATTAAATTTTCAAGATTTTCTGGCAAAAAAAAAAAATTTTATCGTTATTTTAAAAAAAAATACTTAAAAAAATTGAAAATTTCAATTGTCTATAATTAGCTCAATAAAAGTCAAAAGTGTTCAAAAATTTTACCACGTATAGATGATTTCAATATAAACATTTGGTGAAAATTTCAAGTATCTACAATTTTTGGTTTTTGAGTAACGGCTAAATAAAAAAATCGATTTCGTCGAAAACGGGTTTTGCACAAAAAGTACCGGTTTTTCCTCATTTTTTGTTTGTTTTTCCCGTGGCATTTGAAAACTTTTGGGAATTTTCACTTGTGACCTCTCTAAGGTACCTCCGATATTCGTTTTGCCACCGAAAACATACCCTGAAGTTCAAAATTGAAGCATTATTTCGAGTAGTTATGGTGTACACAGACACAAAAACAAAAAAAAAACAAAAAAAAAAAAAAAAACAAAAAAAAAAAAAACAAAAAAAAAAAAAAACACACATCATAGTAAAATCAATACATTCTTCACTTCGTTCAGAATCTAAAAAGGTAAAATTACGGTTATGAATGTTTGTCATCTACATTCCAAATTTGATATGATTGAATGGGCCAGTTATTTTGTTATTTAATATATATACATATATATATATATATATATATTTATTTATTTATTTATTTATTTATTTATTTATTTTAATTTGTGTTAAAATGTAGGTACTAAAAGTGGGTTACGTAAAAATTCTATAAGAAATATGTCAAACGTTTATAAAAAAAGTTCTGATTAATTATTTTCAAAAATGTTCAGTATTTTTATGTGGGTGTAAGAGTTAATTCATATTACATTTTTAAGTCTTAATATTAAAAATAAAAATGTTATTAGACATAAACTTTCAAATAATGAGGTATTTTCAAAGTTATACTTTTAGCCCAAAAGTAATAAACTTTTTTGTCAAGTATTTTAAATGTTGTTAATAACATTTGGCGAAAATTCCAAGTTTCTAGCCATAACTTTAAGAGTAATGACTAAACAACTAAACTTAATATAATTTAAGTTTTGTTTATCACATATTTTAGGAACTGTTTATACTCTTTTCGATAGTTTTTCTATACGCTTGTAAAAACAACTGAGAAGAAAATCGAACCATTAAAGACCATATACATACAATTTTCAATTTCTGATTTATAGAATTGCTTAATTAATCATTTAGATAAGTTTAACAGCCCTTCAAAGAATGTCTACAATAAGAAAAATAATGAGAAAATAAAATTTAAAAAATATTAACATTTTTGTAAAACCTATGATTCGTTCAAAATATAAAAATAAGAATTCTAGAGTCATATTTGATGTAATATTATCCTGTGAATCTTCAAATTGTCTTCAAAAAGTAATTTCTTAAGAAGCATATTTACAAAAATTAGTAATAAATAAAATATTTATAGGTCAAGGGGTGATATTGACCCCCCCCCTCTCAAGCTTCACCCTTAACCGTATCTCTTCTCATATACCTACTATCTAACTTAGAAACTTCTAAGTAACAGACATTTTCAGATCATAGAACCATTGATAACTGCTGTAATATTGAAACTTCTAGAACATTCACATTTCTAGAACAGAAAAACTATTGAAACATGATTGTTGGAGAAAATTCTAATGATACTGAATTAGGCAAAATGGTAAAAGGCGTGAAGGAGATAACAACAAATATGAATGACATAAAAGTAAGAAGACCTTTGTGGTGAGTAAGATTAAAAGTCAAAGCTTATACATGGTATATGATAAAAGCATAAGCACATATCATTTTGAAATGTTCCAAACCACAAAATCACATTAAATTTCGTAATATATTAGATAATCTTGATTTTGTAATTTTAACACCGTAGGTGAAACAAAGATAGCTGTATTTTCAACCACTTCAAATACTTATAACATACCACTTCATAAAATAATACCAATCAAACTATTTTACTATGAATGGTAAATACAATGTTGCCTACATACACAGCCATTAATAAATTGCAATCGAAACGAAATCGAATGTACATCCACACATGGTGTTTATTTTTATTGATATAAATCGAATATAATTTTAAAACAGTTGTTGTCTATGGGTTAAGTAATGATTTAAATATCCATTTGATGTTTATAGGGGAAATGGTAGTAATTCACATCGATCATCATTTAAATTGAATAGTTAATTAATTTCCATATTTTTTTGTTGACTATTAATAATAATAATAATGATGATAACCGTAATATGTCTAATAAATTTATCATGCACAGTATGTATCATTACTACCTGTTGTATTCATTTCGTTGACACCGGTTGTAGGAAATCGCACAGACACGCAGATATTGGATAGTGAAATCTACCACCATGGATCTGAAACGTTGTATGATTGTGATGTGAACACAATGAGAATGACAATCAATCTTACGATAAAACAAGCGTTGAATTGTAAATTATTAGAAAAACGTCGGAGTAAAACATCGTCTAAAATCATTAGTGTAACACGGTCAATCTTGTATTCGAGTTTTAAATAGTTTTTTTAATGATGATCAAAAAAAAAAAAAAATTAACTTCAAAATAAAACCCATACACACCGTAATAATATTGGTCTCTATAACATATTTTATACGTGGGTAAAACGTTTGTTTTTACTGGAACTGTCAGTTGACAACATGAAACCAATGACAGGATTAATAATTGGTTCTATCCAAAATTACCACAAGCTGATAAAATCCAATCACACAGTGGAAAGAGTATCTAGATCATTCTTTGTCATACCTAATACTAATGTACAAATATATTCGTAAAGATGATGATTAAATCCATTCTTCAATTTTTATATGACTGTATTTTCATTTTTTAAATTAAAACAGCTTAATTTCAAATGTCAGAGTTATAATTATAATTAAACTTGCTATAGTTTTTTACCATACCTGATGTACATTAGTTATTATTATATATTAAGCATGTATACTTATTATTTATTTATGCATTTTGAGTATTGTTTTGTTATAAATCATAAATCGATAAGTGACAGCTATAAACTATCTTCATTAAATAAATAGTTGAGTTGTTTACTTTGATATTTTAATGTTTGAAAAACTAATAAATTTAAATAACTTAAAAATCAAGTATACAAATTTTGAATCAAGTATCCGTAAACAGAGATATTTTCATGGTTTGCTTGTGTTTTACAACTTAAAACTTTAAAAATGTTATACAAACCAACCTAATCTAACGTCACTTCCATTAAGTTCATTCAAATGCTATTCTAAACAGTTTTAAAAATGATTCAACAATTGATCTTGAAATTTAAGCTTATACATTGAATATGCTATTTTTATAATATTATGATATCCCGTCTTCAGTTAAAATGTTGTTGTGATTACGAACATACAACATAAAAATAGCAATTTATTAATTTTTAAATGAATTCACTATTTTGTTTACATAATTTCAACAATCGATTTTGTTATTTTATTTATATTTTTTAATATTTTATAAAATAATTGTAATACTAAATGATGATCCGTGTAAATCATTACATTATCACTGTTATGCTTAAATTTACTTTAATAGTTAGATAAAATAATAATTGATTTGAGATAAATCAAGATCGAAATCTAGGAATAAGTTACACTCATCAGTTGTTTTTTTTATGTTTAAATATTTTAAAAATCAATTTAAAAATTATCATGAACAATGGTATTCAAATATAATGATGTTCTAACAAATTTTTATGCCTTTAAATTTGTTTTTATTCTGATTAAAAACAATGTGTGATGTATATAAATATACATTTTACCCATAATGGCCATATGAAAATCACATACTGAAACGGTCCGTCTGGTTGGACGACCCGTATCGTAAATAAAATAACACTTGTGTGCTCTGTAATTAAGTTATTCTATTGCTATGTTGAATTATAATTTTATATGTACAATATTGGGGGCGAGTAAAGCGTCGATTTGTGCCGACCAGACTTGAATAAGTGAGTCGGCACAATCGGAGGCGCTTGGGTATTATGGCCGGACACTTGTCGGACCCTATATTTACAACGGTTTTTTATAATAGTTTATATAAATTCACAATACGATCGGCTAAGGAGCCGGCCGTCGTCGGTGCAGACTTAAGTAAGCGGCACCCCGACGACGAACCAGACTCGGGTCGGACAACTTAGTTAAGTGCCGAGGTTGGAGTTGTGGTGACCCTAAAAAGGGCCATTTACTGTTGACACGCCGGGAGTTGTCGGTCTATCCGGTGATATCGTAGACCGGGCTAGAGGAATGGCGATTGGTTGGCGGCGTCACGGCGTTGTTGATCGGCCGATGCTTGCGTCCGTGGGTAGATGACCGACGGGTCGTTAATCGGCAGTTGACTGGTGTTTCCGGCCGTGGAGCGGCGTCGTCGTCGATATGCGTACGTGCGATGACGTACGCAACCGGGAACGGCAAGGTCGTCAGTGGTCCGCGGACGGATGATGGTTGCAGCCGTGGAACGGCTCTGTCGTCGGTATCCAGCGGTCGAGTAGCGCTTGCTACCGTGAAACGGCGCGGTCGTCGGTGATCGGCGGTCGAACGGCGCTTATAGCCGTGGAAGGGCGTTGTCGTCGGTCCTCGGCGCTTGGTCGATGCTTGCAACCGTGGAGCAACGCGGTCGTCGGTGGTCGGCGGTCGAAGGGCGTTTGTAGCCGTGGAGCGGCGTTGTCGTCGGTCTTCGGCTGTCGGTTTCTGGTCCTGGTCTTCTTACTATCGGAATGTTTCTTATAGATGTTGATAGTTTGAAGGCTTGAAGTGGAGTGACTAAGTTATCGAAATCGTCCGGTATATATACCCTTTCTGATAACTTAGTCAGTTGCTGATTGGTCCGTCGTTTGGTTGTGACAGATGAACACCACACCGTTGCATTGCCGTTTGCCTTTACTCGGTGCTGTTTTCATCTGTCACTTGTTCGGTTTTTTATTTGTCATTTTGTTGGATTTGTTGGTTTTGAAAAAAACCCTTTTAATTCGTTTTACTCCGTAACAACTCCCCCCCCAAATTTGTGCCGGGGTGGGAACCATCTAGCACAAATTTTACTTACTTTAAAAATGTTCGGAATAAACGTGCACGTGTTTGAGCTGCTTTGTATATGGCCGTTCGTAGTTGATTGTTACTCATGTGCCATATCAGCATTGGTTCCTTTTCTACCTTGCGTATCTTCCTTGGCCGCTCATGTTGTGCCAGTTGATCTTTTACGTAATCTACTGCTTGGTTTATGTTGACGTTCTGTTTTTCAAATGGGATATATTGGTGTAATGTCGTGGCTGTTACCATTCTCCAATCTATTGGTTGGTTCCAGTCTGTAGTTTGTTTCTTCCTCGCGGCATTTACTTCTGTGACCCATTGAATAATGTATAAGTGTTTGTCTTTGTTTGTTTGTGCTTCTTCTGGTGTGTTCTGTATTGTCAGTTGAAGCGACGTTTCCTGTATTTTAGTTGCTTGGATTGATATTAATCCTAGCAAGTTTTCTTTTTCTATTGGTTTTCTCCTCGCTTTTGCTGCCAGCTCTCGTTCTTTTTGTCTAGCTTCCGAAATGGGTGCCATTGTGACTGTTTTAATTTTATTTAGAATTTTTTTTTTTCTCTTATATAGTTTTTTTCGACCCATTCTCTGTTCGGTGATTGGTTCATCGTTCTAATGATGTGATTGGGTCTTATTATGTGTTTTTTTTTTTTTTTTTTTTTTTTTCTAATTTTGTTCGTCCATATAGTAGTATGGACGTACTTCCGCTACGTTGATCAGAAGTTCCTTTTTCGAAGTAGGGTGTGTAATTGCTAATGTATTTTCACTGATGACTTTTTTAACGATGTATGGTCCTTCAAAGATGTTGAATAATTTTTTTATTTCGTTATTCTCTGCGTTTGACAAGTGGTGGTTTTTTATTAATATCATTTGCCCTTGTTTGAATGTGACGTGTTTTCTCTGTTTTGTTTTGGCTATTTTTCTTTCGGCCTTGTTTAAAACTCTCTCAGCTGCCCAATTCACCAATTCCTGGTGTTTCTTTTTTGTGTGATTCTCTGGAAATGTGATCAGGTTCTCCATTTCAAGTTTTGACCTATTTCCTGTCATCAATTGTTCCGGTGTCATTTCTATTACCTCCGATCTTACTCTGTTCATCCATTTTTCTATTTGTTCGAGGTATGTCGGCCATTTTTTGTGTTGGTCATGACAGTACATGCGTAATAATCGTCCTATCTCCCTGTTGTACCTCTCCACTTTAGGATATTGATTTACTTATTTGTCTAATTTCCCTTGAATGTCCTCCGGAAGTGTGTTGGCCTGCGTTTGTTCGATTGGTTCCGTAATTGGTTGTGTGCATATTGCTCGTAGGTGCACTGGTTGCTTAACATTCCTTTTAGAAAATGGTATGTCGTAAATATTGTTGTCTATCCTTATTGTTAGTATTCTTTTTTCATAATCAATTGTTGATTTATTCGTTTCCAAAAAATCATTGCCTATTATCCCTTTCTCATTCAAATTGTTTATTACAATAAATGGTGTGTGTATTCGTTCTTTTCCTATTTCTATGGGTAATAGGATTTGTTTGGTTACTTTTGTTGGTTTGTTGCCCGTCGCATTGTGTATGCTGAATCCCGTTAACGGTATAATTGGTATCCTTGGGTCATTTTGGTTTATGTCATTGTAATATTCTTCCGATATTGCGCATATTTCGGCTCCTGAGTCTATTAACATCTCATATTCTTTATTGTTTATAAATGTTTTTATATATGGGCATCCCAGTTGTTGTGTTTTGTTAAATGCAACGTCGAAGTCTTCATCTTTCGTCAAATCCGCAGCTTTTAATAAATTTATGGATTTGTCTGGTGGGTGTTTTTTAGTACTTGTCTTTTTTTTTATATGTTTCAGATCTAGGGTGTTTATGACTGGTGTTGACCTAATTCTACCGTCCCCTGTTCCCAGTTTTTTGTCTCATCATCGTTTTCACTCAACTCTTCTCTGTCGCTGGTTATGGTGTCGTTGTTGAGTTCTAGCTGCTCCGTGGTTAGCTGTCTGATGATGGGTTTATAGTTGCCTCCCTGGTGCTGTGCTGGTTTCTGTGTGTATGGTCTGTGTAACTCTGAGGTATTTTTATGATTTTGATTGTTTGTAGTATATGGCATTCTGTTGTATGTATTGTTCTGTCTTGGATATGTTTGTTTTGGTGGGTTTTCGCTGTGTCTGATTGGTTCTTCTTCCTGTTTTACGTTATTTTCTAGTTCACCCAGTTTTTCCCAAATGGGTAAAAATTTTCTTTCTTTGGTCGTTTGTATATATGCTTGAATAGATATTGGAAAATGTTTTGTAATTAAATTAATTGCTTGTTCCTCGTTCATTTTCGGCGAGTCAAGATGTTTCAGTTCCGCCATCCAATGGTGAAAATGCTCCTGGAAGTCCTTTTTAATTGGTTTCTTTCCCGCTTCAGTACATTTAATGAATATGTCCCATTGGTGATTTTCGGAGAAAAAATGTTTTAGGAAAAGTTCATTGAACGTTGTTTCGTCTAGTGCTGCATCTTTGATCATAGCGTACCATTTTGCTGCTTTTCCACGGAGAGTATTTTCTATGACCAACATCTTTTCTCTATTTGTCGTAATCTGTCTGTGTTCTAAGTAATTATGTATTTCTTTTAGAAATTGTTTTGGGTGTTCCTCTTTGTCGTCACCACTGAATGTTGGAGCCGTAATATCTACTGCAGTTTTGTTGATAGTGTTTACCGTGTTGCCATCGTTTTTTGTATTTAAGATTGTAGTTATGTTCGTTTGTAATGTCTGAATATCTTTATCTTGTTGTGTTGTTTTTATTAACGTTTTCGTATCTGTGTTATTGATAAGTTGTAGTAAAGTTTCATATTGCTTTTCTAATCTTGTGAATTTTTCCTGCATTTGTTGTGCAGTGCTTTCCAATGTTTCTACTTTTTCCTCCAATTGTCGAGTTTTCTCCAATAACTGCACTTCTTCTTCTAGTACAAGTTGGTTTTGATTTCGTTTATTTTTTTTCTTATTAATCATTATGCCGGTTCTTTGGTCTGTTGCTCGTCTTGGATTATATCGTCAGGTACTTGTATTTGCCGTACCGACTAGTAAAATTTTGCTTGTCGGTGATCGTTTTTTCGAGTCACGGGTTGGGCGCCAGTTGAAACGGTCCGTCTGGTTGGACGACCCGTATCGTAAATAAAATAACACTTGTGTGCTCTGTAATTAAGTTATTCTATTGCTATGTTGAATTATAATTTTATATGTACAATATTGGGGGCGAGTAAAGCGTCGATTTGTGCCGACCAGACTTGAATAAGTGAGTCGGCACAATCGGAGGCGCTTGGGTATTATGGCCGGACACTTGTCGGACCCTATATTTACAACGGTTTTTTATAATAGTTTATATAAATTCACAATACGATCGGCTAAGGAGCCGGCCGTCGTCGGTGCAGACTTAAGTAAGCGGCACCCCGACGACGAACCAGACTCGGGTCGGACAACTTAGTTAAGTGCCGAGGTTGGAGTTGTGGTGACCCTAAAAAGGGCCATTTACTGTTGACACGCCGGGAGTTGTCGGTCTATCCGGTGATATCGTAGACCGGGCTAGAGGAATGGCGATTGGTTGGCGGCGTCACGGCGTTGTTGATCGGCCGATGCTTGCGTCCGTGGGTAGATGACCGACGGGTCGTTAATCGGCAGTTGACTGGTGTTTCCGGCCGTGGAGCGGCGTCGTCGTCGATATGCGTACGTGCGATGACGTACGCAACCGGGAACGGCAAGGTCGTCAGTGGTCCGCGGACGGATGATGGTTGCAGCCGTGGAACGGCTCTGTCGTCGGTATCCAGCGGTCGAGTAGCGCTTGCTACCGTGAAACGGCGCGGTCGTCGGTGATCGGCGGTCGAACGGCGCTTATAGCCGTGGAAGGGCGTTGTCGTCGGTCCTCGGCGCTTGGTCGATGCTTGCAACCGTGGAGCAACGCGGTCGTCGGTGGTCGGCGGTCGAAGGGCGTTTGTAGCCGTGGAGCGGCGTTGTCGTCGGTCTTCGGCTGTCGGTTTCTGGTCCTGGTCTTCTTACTATCGGAATGTTTCTTATAGATGTTGATAGTTTGAAGGCTTGAAGTGGAGTGACTAAGTTATCGAAATCGTCCGGTATATATACCCTTTCTGATAACTTAGTCAGTTGCTGATTGGTCCGTCGTTTGGTTGTGACAGATGAACACCACACCGTTGCATTGCCGTTTGCCTTTACTCGGTGCTGTTTTCATCTGTCACTTGTTCGGTTTTTTATTTGTCATTTTGTTGGATTTGTTGGTTTTGAAAAAAACCCTTTTAATTCGTTTTACTCCGTAACAATACATAAAATTTTGATATTTCTCAAAAAGCGTAAAAATGTTTAACTACCGACGAATTAAAACGTTACATACCTGTAAATGAATACATTGCAATTATGCCTCAGTTCAAGAAGTATTAAATGAAAATGAAAACAATCAAATCAATTATTACAATTAAAAATAATTTTACATACATTTTAATATTTAATTGACTTTAATTACTTTAAAATAACAAATAGAATTCCTAAAACAAAACAATTTACTATGCCTTGAAACACAGGTCATAATTACCACATTTCAAGATAAATAGTACATATAAATAAAAATATTCGATCAACTAATATTTAACGTACGAAAAACGAGATCTTAAACACTAGAATAATTATGAAAAAAAAATCACTGAAATACATTGTTGAAATGAAAATAATCATTCTAGACGTAAAAAAAAACTGTACACAAAGTTCCATAATATTCATTTCTTTCATTTTTTAATAGGAAACCAATCAACGAAACATTTTGATTTGTAAATTAAAAAGAAGCCAAGTAATGAAAATTGTTTTTCACTTGTTCTGGTTGTATCTGGTAAAATTTAAAAATTAATAATTTAAAAATAAGGTACTCTTCTTTCTACGTATTTCGTAAATTATAATAACCATTAACGGTATCTATATTGAATTATACTTTACTTCTTATTTGTATCATTGCTTCAAAACCGATTATATTTAGAGTACTTTGAAAATAATCAAAAATTATATACCAATATAAAGTTTAAGTCCACCTGTGACTCTACTTTATTTATCTTTATTGTATTCACTAACGTGAGAAATGAAACAATTAATACCTTTAAAAGTCATACAGACTCATTTATTAATTTTTATGAACTTAAATTTCATTTAATAACATTTGATAAGGGCACTTAAAAAAGTAACATCAGGTAATTGTGTTTTGTAACAGATCGAAACGAATGAAGTGGATTATTTTTGTTCTTAATTAAATAAAGTTGTTCAAATGTTATACAATAATTACAAAACATTTATGTTTGCTTGTAAAAAAACACACACACACAACTTTTTTTCAATAATTTTTATAGTAGACAGTAGTGCGCTACAAAAAAATTGTATTAAAATATTTGTTTTTTTGATTTTTGGGACTCAAATTTTTTAATTTAAAATTTAATTTTACCATTTAAAAATAAATTCAGTGTGACCATTTTGTTAATAGAATTTCAGGAAAATTATGCTGTTAAAATATATTACGATAATACATTTTTTTTTGTCGTTAATTTATTATGATATTTTAAACTTTTTAAACATTTGAATTTTATTAATTAAAATTATTGTACATTCATTTAAGTCTAGGTCTGATTTCGATTACTTTTTTTATGAAATAATTTACCAAAGTGATTGAAACATATTTTTTTATGCGATTTGAAAATATCCACCGTTTAATCACTGCTAACACATTTAATTTAAACCACTTTGATAGACAAAAATATACTGTAGAAGTTTTACTATATTGTTATCTATCTTAAAGTGATTCAAATATTATCAAAACATAGTAATTCATATCATGGTACTGAAATAGATACGAAAATTGCCAATTACATATTTTAAATAAATTATTCTTAAAATGTAATAAATATTATGTATTTAACATGTTTCCTGAGTTAATTTAATAATTTTGAAAAAAAAAAATTACAATATAATTCAGTTACCTTTTAAACATTTTCGAAATATCCAATATTTTTTTTACATGTAAATTTTGAATCTCTTCATTGTTGAGTGTATAGTAGGTAGTTAATATATATTGACTAATATTTCTCTTCTGAAGTTTAGATAATATTATTTCTTCTGATTCTTCACACAATGATAATTATCAATAAAACGTTTTTAAAAATAAATTTGTACTAATTTTCTTTTACCATTATTATATTTTAGTTACGTCAAGGGCGTCCCTGACCCTATTTTCAGGGGGGGGGGCGACTTTTAGACTTGTAATGTTGAGGAATAAAAAATAATTTAACTATAATATTTAGGATTAAAAATAAATAAAAATTCTTTTAAATGAAGCACAAACTAATTAAAGTTATTATTCTATAAAACAAATTCTTAGAATCGTTTGTGTTCAGCAAATCTATCTATTATTTTGCACGCATCTAGTGTACTATACGTGAACTGTGAAGACGTATTCGTGTACTACAATAATATCATTACTATTTCGTGCTTAACAAAAAAAAAAAATTATCGAACGTTCAGTAACAGATAACGTGTATCTGAAAATATCTATCGTTATAAAATCGATACGATACGAGCTGGGTAAATTCCGAGCGCTTCTATCAATATATTACACACCTGTATCATAATCTATGACTTTAAATAATTTCGTAATTTTAATCTAATGATTATTATAATATAATACAAATAATGTAAAAAAAGTAAAAAAAAAGAAATTGAAAAGGTCCAGGGGGGGAGCGATCGCTCCATCGCCCCCCCCCTCCCCCCAGAAATACGCCCTTGAGTTACGTACAACTTCGAATTTCACTTAATAATGGGAAATAATATTCTCGGTAAGATTATGAGAAATCAACATAACATGAACATATTAATCTTTGAATAGGCAATATAATTTGTACCGATAATAGTGATAAATCATTGTTACAGCATGAATAAATAATAACGATAAGAAAAAAATAAGAGGAGCTCTTGAAATGTTTTGTGGGCCCAGTTCCTAAATCCCCCTTATGAATATGATACTTTTGATTTTTTAACGATTTTATTTCGTAAAGACGAAGCTGGATAATTCAGCTAGTATACATATGTATACATAGAGAAAAAAAAATTGTAGTCACGGGCTTTAATTTAGTCTAGTTACACATTATCACATTTAATTAGAATCCTGATGATTTTTGCTCTTGGTGAGATTTGTTTGACGATTCGTTTCGATTTACATTTTACTTTTCGAAATTTTTCAAACAAATATGATAGAAACCTGGAGTTTACCATTAAATTTAATTGTTTTTCATTATCGCTATTTGAATGCAATCAGTTATACAAAATTGGAAATTCGATTATTTAACAATTTATTATTTATAGTTTTTATCATATTTTATTTTACCTCTATGTTTTTACCAATTAATACAATTATAACTTAATAATTTAATTATGTATGAATGGAAATATGTACATGTATTTAGTATGTAATGTAAAAATATTACTGTAAAAAATCCGGACATAATTCGCACCATGGATATAATTTGCTTCTTAGAAAAGATAATAGATGTGGGCATATTGAATTTAATAGAAAAATCAATAATTTCTTTGATAAAATGATTCTGAGTAGAACTTCCGTATAAAATTATACCGTTAATAATATATTATGCCATATTTGTTCTAATTTTCAACAGATTTTTTTCAAATCATAACCATTATAGTTTATTTATTTATTTATTTATTTTTTTGATCTGGGAATAAATTGTTTTACAAAATATTCTTAAAATTACTAATTTGTTTTCACCGTGTCATAAAAATTGGTTTGGCCGATTATTTTTATTCACAATTTAATTAGAAGATTGTTATGAATATAATCGATTTCGTAAAAATCCTGTACAATTTTGGTTGATCACATATTAAAAAAAATCTTGGGTTACGATTTTCGAGATATTTTCAGTGCAATTATAAAAGTATGTATACTTGTATAATAGTAAGATTATATTGAATAATCAAATCTTAGTATTAAAAATTAAAAAATTAATTAAAAATTAAATTTCAAAAATGGACTATTATCAAAATTCTATTATAGCTCTAAAAATTGTATTTTTTAAATTGTTTGCAAGTATTATTTGTGGTAAGATTTATATGTGATAATAAAGTAGAATTTAAATAACAGTAAGTTTCAGGCTATTGACTAAATAACTAAAATCCATTTCATAGAAGTTTCGTTTACAAAATTACGAAAATCAAGGAATTAAAAACAAAAGTATAGTTTAAAACTGTTCAATTACAAATAGAAATACTAGGATTCCTTGCCACTGGAAAAATATATACAACTCTCATACGACAATAGTTTCATACGATAATAATAATACTGTCAGTTTTTATTTTTTTTTTATTTTATTAAAATATTAATTATTACAAAAACAGTTACGCCTCAATAGTTATAATAACAATCATAATGATAATAGACGTATAAACATTTAAAACTTGGGTAGCCATTATGTGTCTCCGTAACACGAGTAGAAATAATTGCACGTGTAACTGAATCAACGGTCAGTCAAAGCTTATATTGGAGCTTAAACTCAACTGACCGTACACGTGAGGTGTAGTTTTTTTTTTCAACTACTCAGCTTAAGTGAAATTCTGACAAAACGCCCTCAGTAAACGACTATTTGGACGTTTATGAAATTAAAGAATGTAAACAGAATGACAATTAAAATGAAAAAGCAAAACGAAACAAAACAAACCTATTACACAACCAAATTACCAGAAACGACAATAGGTAGGTACTATTAATACTGAAACAAAAAAATGTAAAAACAAAATAAATACAATGAAACTTTTCCAAAAGGGTGTGATAATTATTTTTCTCTTCGTTTTTACCGTTATTGCTTATATCCATGTACAATAATATAATGTGTGTGTGTGTGTGTGTGTGTGTGTGTGTGTGTGTGTGTGTGTGTGTGTGTGTGTGTGTGTGTGTGTGTGTGTGTGTGTGTGTGTGTGTGTGTGTGTATTTTGTGCATTGTTGGTTTGGTGAATGAGTCGAGATCAATAAAAATGGTGGTACATTTATATTACTAGACTTTACGTTCGCAATAAAAACACACACTATTTTGTTGATCATATTATCATGTTTTTTGAATAACTATAAACTAATTTTTTGCTGCACGTTGGAAAATTTCATATTTACATAACATTTTCTCAGGTCTACAACGCGTTTGGTCACTTAAACGCACATCGTTTTCATTTACATTTCATTCGCTAGTACGTTGATGTTTTTTATTAAAACTATTTATATTATAGCTGGTTTTCAGAAAAAGACTTTTTTCACCGAACCTCTAAACTATTTGTATTAAAATGTATACTCAATTTTTAATTTTTTATGCTTTTGGCCAAATCACGTACAAAAGTATTACTTTGATAATGAGTCATAAAAACAATGTTCACTCGATAATAATTATTTGTAACGTGAAAACCAATCACTATGACTATTAGTGTTATTTGAAGACCAAAATATTGTTTGAAACTATTGAGTAATAAACTATTCAATGTTTTAAAACACAACTAATTGTACAAAATTGACACACATAAGTTGCCGCATGGAACGGCATAAAAATTATAACATCCGTATGTGCATTTAGTGATTGAAATTTATTAGATTCCTACTTCCTGCCTGACTGGTAAAAATGTAAAGCCTTAAAACCAAATCAAACTGTCTCACATTTGTATTATTGCTTGGATCATAAGACTACATGAAACGAAAATCGAGGAATACTGATGTAGTTTAAGAAAGTTGCACTTGATTATTTTGGTATATCGTTAACAAAATCCACGAGAATACATATTAATATTATTTGAAGATTCTTCGAACCAGTCAAATTTAAATTGTACTATAGTTTATTCAAAATCCTAACTTGAACCCGTTGAAAAAATTACTCTTTTATTTTAAATAAATGCATATTTAATTACCTATTTTACAAGTAGGCTCATACAAAGTATATGAACAATTTTATTTTATTAACTCACGCATTTGAATATAATCTCTGCTAAGACAATATATGAGTATAATATATATATATATATATATATATATATATATATATATATATATATATTTTTTTTTTTTTAAATATATAATATACAATTTTTTTATTCATGGAGTTATATGTGGATGTATTTTTTTGTCAAGTATTAACTTACATATCTGATCATATAGCTGCCATTTTCCGATTTTCGAGTGGAAACTTTCATTATTTCTTCAATATCTGCCATAAATTATTTTATTTCTCGGTTAATATAACGATCAAAACTGTAGTTATACTTGTGTACATATATTTTATGAAAATGACATATTTGAAATGAATAAATTGGATTTGGATAACTTAGTACGGTAAAAACTATTCCAATTATCAGATGAATATCGTTTTATAATAATGCATAATGGCATGTGAGTAAACGTAGTAATTTTTTATCCATAAAATTTCTGAAGATAATTATAATTTAGAAAACTAATATAATTTCCTTAATACATAAACTTACAAAAACTTAGTGTTTGTACAATTAAGTATCCTATGAAATCAAATGAATAATTTTAATGTATTATCTCATGAGAAATCACAACTTATGAAAATAATATAAATATATAAATTTACTAGTGGCAATATTTTTAAGTTAACATTATATTTACTACCTATTTTATGACATCAAAACATATTAGTAGTGAATATCTTAAATATATAATTATTGTCATTACCTATGACTGAATACGATCAAATGTCAAAAAATAATGATTGTAATTTAAATCTATTTACTTATTTTTCCTATTTAAGTTAAAAATATAAAAATTATATATACAGGTATATATAAATATATTGAAAGAATATACAGTGGTTGCCGCTTATTGCACTTACTTTGGGACCTAACCATTTGAGTCCATTAACAATATGAGTCGATATAAGGCGAACGACCGAAAAAAAAATTTTAAAAATGCTTAAAATCAAAAACTTATTTACTTAAAAAATATTTATTGAGATTCAAGGTATGAATAAAAATAAAGATCTAGCTACACGCAATTAAAAATAAAATATAATAATATGTAGAGACTAATAAATTGTTGATAAAAATCCATCTAGGGTTGATTGGATTTTCTCTTCTTCGGACAACTTCATAATCATATCTTCGTTGGATTTTTGTTGCTCTAATACGTCAAAATCATGCCTTTACTGAATCCATCTATGTATAATTTGAAGCGTTTCTAGCATTTGGTTAGTTAATGGTAGTTTTTCATCATGTTTCTCTCCGTCACTATCACCAGACACATTATTCTCTATTGCCCATTTTGACTGTATTTTACCTCATATCTCTTCTTCGGTAACAAATTCGGTAGTTTGGACTTCTTCGTCAATATTTAACCGTTAATTATAAAGTTTAATTGATAGGTCGGTCGATTGTTCAAGCAAAATACCGGCATCAGTTTATATTGCATTTAAGTCTGATAGAGTCTAATAGGCGAATGAGTCAATAAACCGTAAGTCCAGTAAGCAGCGACTACTGTATTGAAGAAAAAATAATACTTTAGTAAATATAATAGTAAATAAAATTCAAATAAAGATAAATTAAAATAAACTAAATAACAAAAAAAATTATTCTTACTGGTAACTTACTTACTCGTATTTTAAAACACTTATAAAATATGTTAAACAATTCAAATTATTAATATCTAGCATGTTTAATGCTTGTTTTCTTTTTTAAAAACAAACTATTATGAATGCATAGCTAGTTTTATGCTCATTTATATAGTCAATTTAAAAGTTTTTATGTTCAGTAAATATGTTCACTATGATATATAAATTCACTATAGACTTACAAAACATATTAACAACATAACAAGTGATAGCATATTGTTACTTTTCGATATAATTATCAGCAGCTATTCAAAAAAAATTTTAATTGCATCTTTTTCCATATTTGAAAAATGTATTTTACACACTTTTTATTAATTTCTTGATATTTTCCCTTTTGCAATCATTCAAATTAAGTTATGATTTTATGATTTGATTTCCCTAATGTAACTTTATCATTATTGATTTTTTTGCTCAAAGGTAAAAGCCATTCAATTAAAAGTTTGATAAGCTTTATTCATAATACTAATGACTTCCAATTAAATGCTATGAAAGAATATAAAACAATTATAAAGAAGATGAAGTAACATAAAATATCACAATATTAATATATTATATTCCTCAATTGATTTTCTTTTTAAAAGTATAAATAACAATAAAATGCAGTATCCTGTATTAATTTAAATATACACTGATAAAAAATGTTTAAAGACATCTACTCATATTTAACTTTTAAATTTTTGTTTTGATCAGATCAATATTTTGAAATTTGTTATAATTTTAAAATTTTAAAAATCCGGATAGTGTTGGGTGTAGTTAAACTAAGATAATCCACTATTCGTTTTGGTGAACGTTATGTGAAGTATGATATTATTTTATATTTAAAATCAATGATTAATCTTCGTTTTCGGGAAACAATTTTGAGCGGAACTTAAGTACCTAATAATATACTTAAGTATCAACTAGTTGAATTTTTGAAAAAATGAAAATCCTTATTATAAACAATCGATGTTTTCAAATTTCAAATTAAAAAGTTCTGGAATCACAGTAACTAATTATAAGTAAGTAATTACTGTAATCAGTAATGACAATCCTAGTCAATTTACTACCTAATATTCATAAAAATTCCGCTTTTAATCATATTTAGACAGTCCTAGCCAAATATAAAAAAACTTAATGCAACTAATTACTTTAAAAATATAAATATAGGTAAGGCTACGTATAGAGAAGTTTGTATAAATGTTTCAGATTTCATAAACAAAAACAACACATTTTATAAAGTAAAAATAAATGTGACATTTACATAAAAAATGTTATTTGAGCTGTAATTTCAACTTAAAATGCAAGAAAAGTATAATTTATTAAGTTCATCATAGTAAAATTCATACCATACATAAAAATTGAATTAGATAAAAATTTCTAAAAACAAGATACAGCTAATCATTTAAATGTTCGATACAGCTGAACATGGTAAAATGTTTTTCAAACTTTTGTAAATCTTTATATAGATTGTGTTGATATTTGATGAAAATGTCAAGTACCTGGAGCCATTATTTTTATAATTATAGCTAAATATAAAAAACGGTTTTTATGAAAATCTCGAAGACACCAAATTTCATCGTATTTATTCAATTTTCGGGTAGTTTTTTCGTATTTTTGAAAAAATTATTGAGAACAGAGAAAAATGACTTCTTTAGAATACTAATGAAAAGAAATTCTCGGTCAGTAGAGATACTAGATGAAACTTTTGGAGTGTTATTACTAGCCGAAAAAGTGATTACATAAAACAAATTTTAAAAATAAATAATTGGAAAACCAATACATTCTTTGTTTCACTCAAAATCTGTATTTTACTAAATTACAACATCAACCAAGATCTATTTTAGATGTTGAAAAATGTATAAAATACATCTGATGTTCACTTTCCTCATTTTTTTTTAAATTTACTCACATCTAAAAATAATTAAAAGTAATTATATTGCTATAGTTAAAATATATTATTACTCATATTTGGTATCGAAATCGTCCGACACATTATTATTATTATTATTATTTTGTAATACAAACGTCAGGTACACAATATATTACTATTTTAAATGTTTTTTTCATACTCATCATAAAATACTAAATGGTAATTATTAAGCTGGATGGTTAATGAAAAAAAGCAATATTTACAAGTATTTACATATAACGTTAAATGTAAGAATAAAATAAATATTTTTAACAATTTAATATTATTTTTTTCAAAAATTAAGCTAAACGTGTCATCTTTGTTCGATTCATATGCTTAGTAATAAACATGGCTCTTTCATACTTAACACATTATTAGATAGGTGATTGTTTCAAGTATGAGTACTAACAATCCAAAACAGTACAAGCAAAATAAATTGCCTAAAAATGTATCCTCATTTGATAATTTGATTAAAAGATGAGATTATTTTATACTTAAAATTTTAAATAATTATATACTAACATCATAGTACTTGAGTAAGTATAAGTTTAGTTAGTGTGCAAACATACAGAAACATTACAGTAAAAACAATCACCTGGTTTTAGAAACTTGTGATAATTTTTGGATAAGATTAAGCATAATTATACTTACTTATTAAAATCAATTTGACTGGTGTATACAGTGTTTGGTTTATGTCTTGCTATAACATCACAGGTAAACATCGTGGTGATTGTGTTTGTGTTTAATCAAGAGTTAACTGAAATACGATTACTGTACAAGAGCATGTTTGTTTTATTATTTATACAGAAGGACTTATCGATTATTAATTATCCCATAACTCGTTTTAACGTCAGAATCAGTTTTTACCTATATCATATTATGCTAAATAAATGATCTGTTGTACACTCCAATTACCAACCAGGTCGTACGAAGAGTTCAATACCATCATTAGTGCCCATACAAACAAACACACACACACACACACACACACATCTTGCGAGTACACCGTATGCAGATATGATGTGATTAATAATATTTTATTCGTGGACCCAAAAATTGATTACCTCGAAAGTGGTGGTATACACGGATGTGAATCAACAGTAGGTAGAGCCGACAAGGCGCCGTGAATGTGCATTAACGAAACAGTGTCGTCGTGTTGAATGCCCTATGCTGGAATATTATAGTCGTCATTAACATTCGGTTTAATTCACACGCAGAACTTTTAACGACGTCGATGAAACGAATACAACAACGCGAAATAATATCGTTACGATTCCACGTCACTGATAATTTTACGGTCTGAGTTCCACGACAGCACATCGGGATAATTATTATTCCCCGCCTGCGATATTCAACCACCCTTATACGATTTCCACGCAAAGGCGAACGTCCTACGACCCTGGTAAAATTCACCCGGCCGAAACGGTTTCTGGTTTGAAATTTTAAGAACCGAATTGTCGCCGTAAATGTCCTGGTCGTCATTCGATGTTTTAAAGAAAGCGATAGCATATAGGCGATTCATTTTGATCACCCAACAGTTTTTACAATTTTTTATCATAATCGTTATCACTATAAAAATATTATAATATATACTTACGAGTACGGTGTATGAAATGTATAATGTCAGGAGTAATTATTATCT
The DNA here is from genome assembly GCA_027580255.1 of Therioaphis trifolii. NCBI lineage: Eukaryota > Metazoa > Arthropoda > Insecta > Hemiptera > Aphididae > Therioaphis > Therioaphis trifolii. The sequence goes on along the minus strand of CM050404.1, from coordinate 32,444,355 downwards.
ACAGAGCGAGAATAGGACGCACTCGCCCAAACAGCCTGATTAATGAAGAACCAGCATCAGTATTGTGACTTCTAATATTACGCAATATGAATCTAACGACATGAACGTACTACAGTGATTAATTATTCTTAATACTCAGAAGGCCGTCAAATCGTCAACGGTTTACTCCCATTACATGAAACTCTAGACAACGAAAACTCCGTAGTGATTTGCCGATTCTCCGCGAGATGGATTTAAGTCAAAAGTAGTAAAACCTCCAAACCGTTGTTGTATTTTACTTGAGATAAGATGAGACTAATATTTAACCACCACGCTAAAGTAGCCAAAGAACTATTGAATTTGAAGTTTTAAGTACGTGAAAAAAAGGAGAAAAAAGTGGACGCGTTTTGAGGCCAGATGTGCCTGATTTCGGGTCGCTAGTCCGTTGACGCCTGCTGTTTATCACCGGGGATTGACGACTCCGACGAGGCGTTTTCACCACTCCTATCCGCTGACCTGTAGCATCGTACGCTATAATAATTTATAAGTTATATATATATATATATATATATATATATATGTATGTGTGTGTGTGTGTATGTATGTATGTATGTATATATATATTTTATAACATGGCCACCGTGCCATGGCAGCGGTAAACATTGGAGTCGATATTAAATTTATCGCCGACCAAAGAAAACACCATAATGCAATAATGTCGCTACTTGTGCGTTTGATAAGTCGAACCCCGTGGCGGCACAGCGCTGTACGCTCCACGGAGCGTATACGTTTTTTTTTTTCTTATTTTTTTTTCTCAAAACCATCCGATCGAGTGCACGCGTATACGCCGTATTATTTTATATTTGAACAGAGAACATCACGTTTCCGCACCGTCGGATTGCGTCGTCTTCAAAACGAACTGACAAAGTATGAAACGTTTCGTGTTTCACGTACGAGAACCGAAACGATTTGGTCACCTGAGTCCCGTCAATTACCACATTTTTTATCCATCCTTAAATATTCTGTTTGTCCGTATTTCACACGATGGAAGCCTGGCATACAGAATGTGCGGATACATCAATATCGGAACGTTTAATATAGATGAGACTATACTTAAATTTTAAGGAATGCTAAAATTTTCAGCTGCTGATCAAACCAGTATGACTCCAAAATCAAATAAAATAATAGAAAGTACATGAACATATTTTTTTTTTTTTTTAGATAAATATCATATTATTTGCTAAAAATAGCACAAATTTACTTTTACAAAAAAATACAAATTGATTATAATACAGCATGTGACAAATATTCTTGTAATATCATTGAACACATTTATGATTGAAATTATTATAATTATCAATATTTACTCTCAAACCAATCTATAAATTTAAACTTTAAGATTTCAAACACTAGGATTAAGTTATAAATTTGTATGGTAAACGAAAATCCAAAATCACAATTAAATACCCGTATACAATTTGAAAATTACAGTTTGATCTTTTTAAATAATAATTTTTAAGTCTCTATCGCTCCTATAGTTGTCCCTATGACGTTGATAATTTCAAAACGGTTCAGTGACGTCATTCCACCTTTTTGAAATATTTTCCTATTCCCACGTCAAATAAAGCGCTACAAATGTCAATATGATGCTTACATAATATAACATATATTTTCATATCAATAGCGTTAAAAAAAATTCTTAATTCATAAATCAATTCTCTATATGCTATGGACGTACAAATTTTGAATTCCTACGTACGAAATTTGTACAAATAATTTACTTAAAAATGATAAAAATAAATTGGAAAAATTCAAAATTTGAGATGTGACGTACGTGTGTGTGTTTTGTATTCAGAATGGAAAACCGTCGAAAAGCATTTCGGTGTACAAGCTATATATATTTATTTTTTTCGTTTAACCGAATATGGTGCAGACGTCTACTTCTGTCGATAACGCAAAATGTGTTTTAACACTTTGCAAAGTGCTCCCCAAGTATATAATTTTTAAACACTGTAGCGAATAAAATAAAATATATAATTGGCAGTCGGTGTGGTTCATGAATTGCCACTTAACGAATGATTTTAATACTAACAATTCTTCGAATTTTTTTGTTCATATATGTATACGTCGAATCTGAAGTTAACATTTTATTAATATTAAAACTGATATTTCTAACTGCACTAGCTCAAATATATATATACACACGGTGTAACAGGTCTATTTGACAAATGCAATAACTTTTTTTCTATTCATTTTTTTGAACTTTTTTTTTTCAAATAAATACTGAACCCTTGCGCTAAAATACTGTCGATTTAAAATATTTTTTTGTGCTTTGGAAACTCAAATTTGAAAATTTAAAATTTAATTTTACCATTTAAAAAAAAATCAGAATAGCCATTTTGTAGACCGGATTTTTAGAAAAATTATGGTATTAAAATATCTTATTAAAGTTTGGTCATTTAGTCTTATGATTTTTTAAACTTTTTGAAAATGTGAATTAAATTACTAAAATTATTGTACAATTAATATTGTGCGGCTCTATCAAGAAGTCGGTGATTCGATTAACTTTTCCATGAAAGCATACACTTTAATAATAACTTATAATAATAAATATCAATTAAATGATAAAAGATGTAAGCAATAACAAAAATCTTGGAATAAAAATTTAATTTCAATCAGCCATTTATTTAATAGTGTTATACAATAATATGTGTTATAATATTATATGGTATGTAATACAATTTTATTATAATAACTATTATAATAACTTTTTCACAAACTTTGAAAAATCATAGAAAATAAATGGATCAACCTTCATTAGCATTTTAAACACTAATATTTTTCTAAAAATCCGGTTTAAAAAATGGCTATTTTAATTTTTTTTTTTAAACGGTAAAATTAAATTTTAAATTTTCAAATTTGAGTTTCAAAAAAAAAAAAATATTAGAAGACAATATTGTTGTAGCGCAATTCCTTGGTATTTATTAAAAAAAAAAAAATTAATAGAAAAAAAGTTATTGCATTTGTCAAATAGACCTATTACACTCTGTATATATGTATATTTTTTTTCTCGTGTGCTTATTCCACTCTAAATATGATGTCAACAATGCACCTATCACAAGTTGAACTAAGTATAAAATGTAATATGATTAATAGCACACATATTATAAATAATTATGAATAGTGAACGATACTATTACTTATTTAACAAAATTTTTATGGCGTGATATTCATTAGTCGGTTAAGTACAAAAATACTTTTTGTAGGATTTTCTTTTCGTGAATTTCTAACTATGCAACATTCTACGATATTTTAGTTGTACAGTTTTTTTAATATTTTGAAGCTTTTTAGTAGTTTTCTTAAATGTATATTAACTTTCAGTTTTTAAACCGAAAACTTTGTTTTTAATTTCAGAAAAGTATGAAGATAATTAAAAAAAAAATTTACCCCTTGCAATTTTCTTGGAAAACATAACCGTTTTACAAAATATAATCACTACATTAACCATACTTTTGATTATTCGATGCACTTGACGCAATTTCAAGTGCATATTAAATGCGTCACTGAGTAAACATTATTTTTTTGGAGACGATAACAATTGAGTGCGAACATATTATGGTACACACATCCGTATTTTGCAATGTAGAACATTTATAAAATTATTTTGGCTATTCAATTTATCACATTGTAATAATAACACTGTTATACTATGCCAATAGTAATAATAACACTAAGTGAATGCAGTTTTCAACATTACTCGTTTGGTATATTTATTATATTTATTATACTACCTAGTATCTATATGATGATAAATAAACAATAATACAACATAGGTAAAAGTAAAATAAAAAAAAACTCTCCTACACTTCTGTAAATAAAAACACAGGAGGTGGTTTAAAAAAACAGTAATATTATTGTTACATAATTATTTATCTGTGGACCGGTAAAAATAAAAATTAGAGTTATAAAAAAAAAAAATTGAAATAACACATTTAAAATGTTAATAATAAATAAAATTCCATCAGAAAATAGCTTTATACAGAATTGAAAATTATTTTCTGCATACAAATTCATTTTAGAAAAATTATAATCACTTAATTTGCATTTTATAAAGCACGCACATAACATGAATGAGAGAACTGAATATAAAATGTAATAAAATAATAATTAGTATAGTTTATAAGTTAAATATTTATTTATTATAAATATTATTATAATAAATATAATGTGATATTTTCAAAAAAAAAAAAAAAAATGAGTATATTTTTAATCAAAATTTGATATTATAAAATAGCCAAAGTTCATTACGTAGGTTCATTAAACTGAATAACTAAGAAAAATACTAATTTTATTTATAAATATTATGTACTTAAATGCACTTGAACATTTGATTATTACTACCATTTTTAACTGAACATTGCACAATATTCAAATTCTAAAAATTACTATTCATTGATAAAACGTATGTACCACATAATAGGAAATGGAAAAATAAAATCATAGCATATAATAAAGACAATTCGTGAAATGTATCTCGGTATACCATTGACCGAAATCAATTTATATTCTTATGAGAACAATATTGATCGAGTATAATATGACTATATAATCGAGTGTTGAAAAGGCGATAAAGTATGAAAATTTTAAGAGCACAAAGAACGTTGGATGTATATGTGTTTTATTTGGCACGATGAAAACCCGTTCATTTAAAAATTATTATTTATTGAAAATATTAATTCATTAATGGATCAGTAATTGATGCTGTTCTATTTTATTGATGAATTGCACTCGCAAAGTGTTCTTTGTTTATTTTGTATCATTATGAAGTAATTATTGTTGAAATAAGTTTTCAATTATTTTATAATAACTCATAAAACAACTGATATTAAATGTTAAATTATAGGCTTAAATAAAGTAAACTCATTAAACCAAAGTTTTTCGAGTTTAAAAAATGTATTCATGTTATAATTGAAAATTTAAAAAATACCATGACGTACATACAAAGTAAACACTGTAAAACATATAGTGATGATTGATTATCATTAATAATTGCACGTTATGAAAATTAAACAATATTACATCGTCGCAAATCAAATACGAGCAGAATATATAATCGTTTTTCTGGGATTTGATCGAATGAAAGATAGTCATTGGCTTCACTGTAACGTTTGATATGAATAAATTTTCATTTTTTTTCAGAACATTTACTAAGACAGTATATAACCAGACATGTGAATATGTCACACAATTTTAAATTAAACTCTGTCGGTATTAATAATAAAGAAGATTTTTCCATTTATCTGGAAAAATCGAAGAAGTTGCAGATGCAATTAAGTTACATAACGCCCGTCAGTAAGTTCATCGTTCTCCGACGACCAAACACACTTGAAATGATTTTCAGAATTACATTGATTTCAGGTTTAAAACGAATGTATGACGTGCTGACTGACGTCGAGTTGAGCGGGACGAGACCATTGTTCTGAAAAGGACGCCCTGAAACCTCGGAGTAATTTCTCCTAGTCGTATCATATGTCGCTCTTCGTTTCGATGCGACGTCTAATAATACCGTTCAGTACAGAAATCTAAATATTAATATAATCTTTTCCAAACAAGACAGTAGACGATAAAAACAATACATGTATAACATTATAAACACAATACGGATAGATTACGATTGAAGGGACGAAGTTATTGGCTTCGCACCGTGTGTGTTTTATACTTCGAGGACACATTATGAAGGTAGTAAAAGCGCTAAAATTATTTCGCGTGGCGTATGTCATTTGCCGGGGGTCGGATGGTGATTTTACATTTATATTCGTTTACTGCGCATCGGGTACTGTTAAGCTAATCGACCATTGCTGATAATTTTATTCATTGACTATTACAGTAAGACATAGGAACGTAATAGATAAAGTGGACTAAATTTCTTTACTATTAAGACGGTGCGTATTATAGTAGGTGTTTACTTTTAAACCGTTTTGTGGACGAATAATTTGTTTTTTAGTGGATAAGTCTAATTTACTTAACTACAAAACATTTTAAAATCATCATGATTTATGGATATATTAAAACGGTGAACGATAAGTATGGTTCAAAATTTAAACTTTAAATGATTTGAAACTAAATGTATGTCAAAGCGATCGTGTCGAACATAATGTTTGAACTATATATCACAACATGGAAGTACATCACACTATAAATAAAATATGGTCGATGAAAATACAGCATGCATTATGTGATAAAACCACTTCTAACAATCAGAGCTTGAAATATTGTTAAAACATTAAAACGTTACACATGACAATCCACTTAACACGATTTTACAACCTTCAATAACTCATGAAACAATCGTCTACCACTAACATGTAAATTGCGGCCCGGGTATATTTTTGTACATATGCCTATCTAACTATTTCTTATTAATATGTAAATTACGTCTAAGCCTTTTTTCCACAAAACCAATATTTTCCTTCCCATTTTTCAGACTTAGGACTATAACTATAACAGACTTAAAACTATCTATACAAATATTATTATCATCAAATTTCAAAAAATACTTACACGTTTTAACTGTGCAACACCAACGTTGAATATCATTGTTTAGAAATTTATGAGAACGAAATTTGAAACCATCAACTATTTTCAACGTTTTATTCTTTTCACTTTTCATAACGTCCATTTTTATAAGATTGAAAAAAATACTGTTTAGCAACCACAGATATATAAAACAACTAGATAGCCGACTCAACGAATAAAATTGAAGTCTAGAATCCATATGCGAACAGGGCAAAATAATATGATTGATTAATCCATGACATTTCATATTATTCCATGAAATATAATTTTTCTGTGATTGAAACCAAAGATATAATATAAAAATGTTGTTTTATATATAAGTTATCTTTTTATATGGATTCGGATTGAAACACAATTTTTCGATTATATTTTATAAACTATAAACTATAAAGTGCAATTCAAGTAATTCAACATCATGGTGGTTTCTTGTTCTGTGTCTGGTTGTGTCAATAGGAGACTGAAAGGAAGCAAAGTTCATTTTTTTCGTAAGTTCCCGGGACGCAATTTACGTATGTTTTAAAAATACTCGGGCCGCAATTTACGTATGTTTTAAAAGTACGCGGGCCGCAATTCACATAGTATATGACAATGACCGTACTTATAGGGACGCAATTTACCGACTCCGAAAATTGCAATATGTCGGGTCACTGATTCACACATTATCATTAATTATCATGGAATTCCAGAAATTTAAGCAGCACGGCGTATTATTGAAAATAAATAGTATTGTAAATATATATATATATTATAATATAATCATGAATAAATGAAAAAAAAAATTAAAATTAGACATTAAATGAATATTGTTTTTACTTGTATTGGCAAAATTATGTCGGTAGCTATTACAATAACGTTTCAATAATTTAATACAGTTCATTCGTCCAAGTCCTATATCATTAAACCGACTTCAATAATTTCATAATTATTAGATTACAGTCAATAATACATTATTCTGTGGGGAGACAATTCAAATCACGCTTCTAAAAAACGAAAAGTTTTAAAAAATAAAAAATATCTTAGCAATATTTTTGTTTTTTCAATGAATTTTTTTAACTACTATAAAAATATAAAAATACAATTATAAAAAATCACTCTTAAAACAAACTTTGTCTTAAACATATACTATCAAAAAAATATAAATACATGCCATCAAACGTTATTGAATATAATTTGTATTCATATAAACCGATGAAGATATTGAAAAATCATAAGTTTACTGATTATTTACCAAACTTAATCAAACACCATAATTCATGCATCCATATGATCTAATAACTCAAAACGAGGAATGTTTGTCTTTTAAGGAAATTTTAAATTTTAGTAATAACTAAATTAATACGAAAAATAAAAAATCATAATCGTACAATATATATATATATGTTTTATAAAAGCACTACATTTTGTTTGTTGAAGGAACTGATTTTTTTTTTGTATCCACACAAAAGCGCAATCTTTGTTTTACAATGCATTATAAATTGTAATTATAAATAATTATTTGCATAGACTGTTTTATTTAAAAAATATATATGATTGTACCTTGGTATCTTTATTAAATCTTTTTTGCTACTTATTTTGTATTTATATCATAATTCCTGACAATATATCTAACTTTTTACCTTACTTCATGTACAACACGTTAGAATATGTGAGAATTATAAATAAATGAAATAACTCTATTAGGTGGGTACTATTATATACCTACCAACGTTATAAATTCATGGCTATTTAGGCAACTACATTATGCATGACAAAATATTATTTAATTTTCACGAAGCAACTTTTCACAGTCAACAAAATCTAGACATAATCAAATAATTGAATTATACATAATTTAATTATATTACTGTCATTGTTTGGTGTAAAATAATTGTTCCTTTTGGTTGTATTTTAAAGAAACATAAAAACTCGTGAAATAAATATAAAACATTGCTATTTACTTGCTTAACAACTTTAAAACTTTAAAGTTTTATCTCCAAATACTAGGAGAACCATAGAAAGCTTTAAAGTTATATAAAATGTACGTAACTATGCTTTAAAACGAATTTTATTACTGGTACTTATGACCAAAAAACCCAATTCCATTGGGAATTTAAAAAGTCTCAGAACCCATTTAGTGTTTATGATTACAACCAACTACAGAGCCCATAGTAGAAATAACCAGTGATTTCCTAATGACTTTTGATTTTATTTTAATTACAATAAAATATTATGTTTTTATATAAATACACGTTTAAGTAAATTATAAGGCTACACCAATAAGTTTTACTAAGAATAATTGAATAATTTATATTTTGTTTTCAAAACTAAGAATACAAAATTTTAAACACAGTAGTTACAAGTGAATGATTGAACTATTCAAAGAAAAAAAAGAAAAAACTGTTATTTTTTGTTTCATATTTATATTTGAGTGAATGGCTGTTAAAAACTTCAAATCGATCAAGGTTAGATTGATGAAAAATCCAAAAACTCAAACGATATCAGAATATTTAAAACTGAATACAAATATAAATCTATAAAGCTCTTACAACAATATGGTCAAGTACACAAGCTCAAGATGTTATTCCAGAAAAATAACCTGATTTCGATGATTGTTCATATAAAGCTTTTATAGTATTTGGTATTCATTTAGTGTTTAACGGGAGTATATTAAATATTATAAATTATTTTGTTTTGATTACATTAATTATAGTTAGTTTAAATTTCATAAATACGTATTACTATAAGGGTTACCTGCACGGGCCGATAAGAATGGCATCGGGAGACAAAGTTGGTTCTAAATCCTCTAAGGTCATGCGAGATACGTTCGTGTGATATTTTGTAAACTGTAGAGTAAGAAATAATAGGTAAATGGAGGGGAAAATAATTACGAACTATGCAGATTAGAAAAAAAGTAACTCGAACATCTAACAACGTTTTGGCTACATTGTTTTTAAATTACAAAAATACGAATTTGATAGTCGAAGAAAAAAACATCTACCTACAGTAAATTGTGCAATGAACCGATATTATAGACACGCTTTTTTCATTGTGACGTCAAAATGAACATGTAGTTCACCGTGGTGAATGCAAATGTTGGTGGTGTTTATCGAAAGATTTTGTTTCGTAAAACATCGAAATGAAAAAACACAAAACACTACCTATCCGTGAATTCAATAGAATGTACTGAATGATTAACATTATATAATAAACGCCTTGAATACATCAAACTAAACGTATTATATACGTCTATACTTAATTTCAAACACCTAAGTCAAAAAAATTATCGAAAAAATAGAAAAATGATCACTTTAAAGTACCATCTACATCAAATTTCTGATCTATAAATTTGGTGGATGAAATTTTTGGAAAATTATTACTGCCCGAAAAACTATTTACAGCAAAAAATAAACATCATTGCAAAACCATAAGATCCTTTACGTCACTAAGAATCTATAAGGAGCTGAATAAAAGAATAATATTAATTGGTGTTAATAAAAAAACAATAGCTATCTGTAGACACCAATGGCAGTCAATAACAATGACAACATACGTACAATTCTTTTAAATTTAAAGGACTATATTTTGTGAAGTTCAAAAAAATGAATGTAATTATTAATTATATTTAAATATAAGTTTTTATTTATTTATTTTTTTTTTATACGAAGTTACACAATCTATACTGAAAGCACAATAATTTATTGTACAAAAGCACAATATTAAGAAATATAAGTTGAAAATACAACATAAAACATTATGAACAATTCGGTCAGCCGACATTTTGTAAAAGGGTCACGACAATGGTTTAGAACTTATTAAGTATACTCAGAATAATTAGAAATAAAAAAAAATATTGTAAGAGAAAAAGAAAATCTAAAAAATAACGACCATGAGATAAGTATAATTGACATTGGCGTCAGAACTTATTGTCACATTTCGGAAAACGAAAAGATTCGAAACATATTATTATATAAGACATATGCGCAGTTATGGCTAGTAGTAAAAAAAACGAATAATCTCTCAAAAATAAAGATATTTTCAATCAACGCAAGTGACATCATATAGGATTTAATATCAGGGAGGGGTTATAAATTCAAAATAAATTACATTGATAATCAAATAAAATACATATTGTATTTTAATAATTCAAGTTGATTACAGTGCATCACAAACAATACATTTCGGTGTGGGACTGAATCCCAAAACTCCCTTCTAAAAACGCCTCTTGTCAGCGCAATATTTAATGCTAATGTTTAATAAAATTGTAAATACTCGTACTTAACAAAAATAGTAAATGTATCATTATACAACACGTAATAATATTATAATCCATATATCATTTTTGCGTTACAGCACACGCATCCCGAAAAAGAAATATGTGTAATTAATTTACTGTCAACAAAACTGGATACATAAATAAAATACCTTACAAATTTAACATATATATTTAGAATGTCAAATATAATATTTAAAATATATAAGTAGTATCCATGGCAATGAAAGTCACGAAATATGGCTGGTCGGACAAAATATCTATGTTCTTAAGTACTTATTATAATATGATATTCGTTTCATAAAAGCCTAAAGCCCTAAAATATAAGAAAAAAACTTACGATTGTCTTAGTATTCGTAATTCTAACTTGAAATGGAATTTTAAAATGTCATCATAATTCACGTGAACTTTTTTTTCATGGTGAAGTGCATACTTGAAAGTAATGTTTGGATGAAAAAAAACATTTGAGTGGTAATTTTTACAAAATGTAATCCATTGAACACTGAAGAGTTGATATGGAATGTATTTTTAATTTGAATCGATTGTATAATAGGGTTGATATGTTGAGTTATATTTGTATCAATGTCACCACTTAATGAGACGAAATGACACGGTAATATGTTTATACTTGTTAATGTGATTGTCAATATAAATCTATTATAACGCCGAGAATGTATTTTTGTTTTGTCACGGCTGTAACTCATTTAAAAATATATAATTAGATATTAAGAAGGATTACACAAACAATTATTCCTAAATAAAGATAACTATATAAAAATAACTGTGTACCCACATATTTATTGATGATCCAGTATTCTACATAATATGTATGATGAAGCTATAAGAAAACTTACTTTGACATCGATTTAAAATGTGGATTAATTTAAAGTGATACTACAAATTATTATTATTATTATTTTTTCATGACCATGCTCACCGTGTCATTTATACATGTTTATTATAGTTCATTAAAATTAAAAATTAATAATGCAAAACAATTTGAGTAAATACTGAGATATAAAAAAAAAAAAAATTGAAATGTTATTAATTGGGTGATTGATAGCTGTTTACGTATGAATCAGTCTATTAAGGCTAAATCGCTAAAAAAATGCCGATGAATAATATTGTAGATACCTTATACATATTACCGATTCAATAAATTGAAATTGAACATAAATGATGACTAAAATATTGTTTTGTGAGAAAACTCAAGAAGATTTTCAAATGAAAGAAAATAAAAAGTCATATCGGTTTTTCGAATATTACAAACATTACTCAAAAAACTAAATAAATAAAATTAATATTATGGCTTACAAGTATGTATTAGAAATATAAAAAATTTAGAAAATTGTATTTACTCTGAAATAATAAAATGAACGATTTCCGATTTGAATACTCTTGGTATTTAAACAATATAACTAATTACCATACGTAACTACTTTGTAGTCAAACACTTAAAATGTTTAAAACGTTCGTTTCAGCATTCATTGCTACAGACAATAAACAAAAAACTTTTCTCCTCATCACCTATATCAATATGTACATGTATAAATGGATTACAATAAAGATATTGCCGATATTGGGTTAACCAGACAAGATTTAACCATGCTTATTTTAACATAAATATAAACTTTATTAAATTTTTCATTATTTCCGAGAATATTTCTTCTTTACAACTTTAGGATAAATTAAATAGTTTTTAAATAAATAACTATTTAAAGAATATTTTATGTTTTGTATAAAACACGTCAAGTAAAATGTATAAATATCCTTCACTGATCATAAGATCAATTGATTTTAAATTTGAAAAATAATTTTTTCTCAATAATTATGTAAAATAATGTGGAAATAAATTTAAAAATAATCATATAAAATAAAAATGAATATACAGTTTATAATGAACTTCCAACTGATGAAATATAATTTAGACCCTTTAAGAACCAAAAATCTATTGTTTTTTACAATAATGTTTATTCTTTTTTTATCGTTATTTATTTATTTATTTTTTTTTTTGTGCCTACAACCGAATTTTTGGATCATAAACTACTTTCAAAACCACATTCAGTTCTTTTAAAGGTAAAAGTGTTTTTCTGTTGTGTAGTCCATTTTTTTCAATTTTCAAAAGTTTTCCTGGTATTAAGAAAAATTATCGTAAAAGTAAGGGTGCTAAAAACTTCAAATTTTTGCCACATATTAATAAAACCTTTTTATATATTTAAAAATAATTTTAAAAATAACTGACCCGATACTTCTGAGCAAAATAAACAATTTGAAAATATTGTTTTTACTCAATTAATATGATGCAATAATTGTATAATAAATACATTTATCACTTTCAATAAAAAGACTTAAACATTTTAAATATTGGGTTAACTGGAAAAATCTTATAATTCATCAGCCAGAATTTTTATTTATTTTAAATAAATATATATTTGTTTAAACGTTTCACTTTAAATGTTTTCAAAAACAAATGATTGATCCAATCTTTATGAGATTAAAGACATAGATAAAGAAATATGTTTTAAATCAATTAATAAAAAATATTCCTACTAGATTTAGAATTGAAAATGTTTTGAAGTTTTAAATATAAAAAAACCAACAGATAATTTGACTAAAAGTGGTTCCTATGTATAACTGAAACTTAAATTAAAATTAATTTATTGAATAAATGGTTTATCGTTTTCTCGAAATTCAATACACCTGCCAACGTGTTATTGTCTAGAATCGAAATATACGAGAATGAAGTTCCACTAACTTGATTTGATTTTCATTTATAAATTAATAATACTTAATAACAATAAATTACTATATCGTCAATTTTTTTGTTGTCTTCTTAATTATTTTGTAATGTTTGTAATATATTGTTTGTGTTCTTCGTCGTTGATTGTGGACAATTGTGTTTACTGATAATAAATTAGGAAAATCTGCTTCAGTGGAAATCAGACTAAATTGTAAGCCGTTTTTAAAAATAAAAGAAAAGTGTATGGTATTATCCGTGCAATCGCAGTCTCCACTCTATTATTTTTACTATATAAACAGAAAAAAACTACGTGCTAGTTTATTTTTTTTTATAAAATGCGAATCGGTACTAAAGACAGCTCAATATTTTGTTGTTTAACTTCGAATCAAGAATCAAGTTGTTTAACTTCAACGAAACTTCATATTTTTTCGTATAGTTATTAAATATTGTTTTAAAACTTTAACTTCAAATATTATAACCTTATCTGTTTATTTATTTTTAAAGAATTAATAAACACTTGTATTTTAATTTCTCTTTTTTAAACGTCTTTACTTAGTGTATTAACACAATATACGATGTAATTAGCCAATTACAGGTAATTAAATCAATAATTATCGCTTATGAATATGCAAGGAAAATTTCAAAACATATCAATAAGTTTGAAATTTTCAAACCCAAAGACAGTTACTGAATCACAGTGACATAATTGAATTCAATTTTGTTGGAATAATATGTATGTTTTGACATTATAAAAATCTCTTATTGTCCTTTTTTTTTCTTTCTTTTTCAATATCTGTATTATTATGTTAATGTAACATTGTATGGCTAATGACCGCAGACGTCGAAGCCGTTATTCTAATAAAAAAAAAAAAAAAAAATCTCTGGAAACTTCTAAAAATCACATCAAATCACTAAAATACTTAGGGGGGGGGATATCCAAACAATAGTCTCAATATTCTCAAATAGTTTTTAAGTTTAATTATTCATCATACATTCATTAAATTTTTTCTTTTATAATAATGATTACAAAAAAATATTTTGTGATACTTTTTAGATTCCAAGTAAAACAAAAAGTGTCTTGGTTTCACTTCTGTTTTAATCAATGAAACAATAAAAATGTATTAAAATATTTGTTTTTATTTCAGGAAAACAAATTTTGACATTCAAAAAATGTATTCTGCAGTTAAAAAAAAATAAACCGAAATAGATATTCAGCAACTCTATAGATCGGAAATCACATGTAGATGGTACTTTGAGGATTTATTAAACTATCATCTCAATAGTTTTTCCAGGTGAGGAGAAAAATAGCCAAAAAAAGTAAAAATTGCAAAATCAAAATTTTCCATAAACGGCACTTTCATTAAATCGACTTAAGTAACTTTGTCATAATTCCAAAAGTAATGTTGCTAGAAACTTGAAATGTTCACCACATATTATTGACGAATTACTCAATACTTAAACAATGGTTTCCAAAACATTTGACCACTTTTAAGCTAAAAATAGAACTTTGAAAATACCTTGTTTTTTTTTTAAATTTGATCCCTAATAAAGTTTTAAATATTTGATGAAAACTTCTTAGAATATAATATGACCTTACTCGTACACTTTACTAACGACTCGAAACAAATTTTTAAATATCATAACTCAAGCTTTTTTGTTCTATGCGTTTAAGTAAATTATTTTTAAATTGTTACGTATTCAACTGTTTTACGTCAATTTTCACCTTTAAATGAAGTTTTCTATTAAAAACGTTACAAATAAAAACGGGACATCTAATTCTGAAGCTTTGCTCTGAATCGTTAACCTAAATAAATTATGTATCATTTCAAAAAAATTCAATACACCGGCACCCATTAATTTGTCCAAAGAGCAAAAAATATCCCATGGTACGAAGTATGTACTTTTTTTAAAAAACGTTATGGTTATACGATGTTTTATTTACTTTTATGATTTTTCAAACTTTTTCAAAATTTCTATAAATAAAAAATTGTGTTTAATAATAAACATTAAATTAGTGATATCGATCTACTTGTCCGTAAAATATTAGATGAAAATTTGATTAAAAATTATTTGAAGACAATATTATTAATATTTTCAATTCGTAAAATTTTTAGAAAATAAAATGATTAATTTTTAACACAAACATGTTTATAAAATCAGAATCATCTAATGGTTATTTTAATTTCTCTACAAAACAATGAATTTAAATTTTATAATACAAAATATTTTAGTTATAGCGTAACAATAAAATATTTTTTAAAAAAAACTGAAAAATATTGATCAGAATAAAATTTACTGCACTTTTTAAATCATCCTGGGACACTCTCTTTATACACGGTATATCCCTGTGTATGCCCTGTCGTCTGTATGTCTGGGTCGTCGTCCTGACGATTCGTTATGCTAAGTTGCTAAGTAATAAATACAAACTTTAAAATATATATATATATATATATATATATATATATATATATATATATATATATATATATATAATTTTATTTTGTTTATTGATGTATTTTTTATAATTTAATGGAATGTATACATCGTACTGGTACGTGTATTGAATAAATATCGCAGTATTAATACAATTGAAACACTTTCCAATTTCAGCAGGTCGAGTAATTATTTAAATCATGTATTTGCATTCAAAAACACACGGAAAAAAAGAGGTGTACCTAAAGCTGTTTTTCATGTCTTATTCAGACTTGTTAATTTTGAAACTGTGAAACTATTATTACCACACTTGCCCGCTCGACTTAAGTTATATTAAATTATTTCATATCGTAATGTACTTTATCGGCCTACGACTTGTATTGATGAAACAATTTAAATAAATCATAAATTATTACCGATTATAATACGGCGTTTTATGGGTAACGTGTTTTGAACTCGATTCACTTTGCGCTATATGAATGAAATCTACGTATAATATCAAACTCACGTATCGATCTTTAAATACGAAAACAATTTCTACATAGCCGACACCCGAAGGAGCTACACAAAACACGAAACATATCTACGTAAACATAAATTTATTTGTTCATAATATACCTTACTCATACGCATGCGTGCAAGATTTTTTTTTTCAATACATAATATCTATAAAAGTTTTACAATGCATAATAAAAATATCTACCTCCTTTAAGCACATGCTTTTGTTGGTGGTAGAGAGTTAAAATACCATATTAACAATTTAATTATACAATAACATGCAAAACCAATAATAATAATAATAATTCAAACTTAAAGAACCATGAAAGGAAAAAATTTTAATTTATTTTATACTCAAAAAACATAGTATTCCGTGTTAAAAAAATAATGGTCCAAACTAAAAATGTTTACGACTTTTCGTTGGCCATATACAAGCATTTGAAGTTGACGCGTGACGTCATAGAATCTATTCTCCTGGCGCTTATACATGTAAATATTTTTATTTTATTTTTTTTTTTTTATTTAATTTAAATAAAAGATTAATTGTACACATATAAATACGATACAATATATCTTAAATTTATACCTACCTTCTTTAATCATTGCTTGTGATGAAGGTAGGGAGTTAATATTACGTATCAACTTATCAATATTATACAGGTTGCTTATGATAACAGGATAAACATGTTAAGTAGTTATATACAAATTATACAAGTTATACAAAAATTAATAAAAAAAATTATACAAGAAATAAAATTTAGATTAGAACAAAATATAATAGTTAGTTGATATGAAGCAAATATTACGTCTTCAACTTTGTTTATCTATTATTATGAATGTAATATTCAATATACCGGGTTCGGTCTTAGAGACATTTTTAACGTTCATAATTTTCTGTTTAACTTAATGTTATAATAGTATTTTATGTTATTATATTATATAGGTAATTAACTATAGCAATAATAATAATTATAGTGGCATAGTCACAAAATATGATTTGTTTTCGAGTAATGTCAATAACTTCTTCATCCAATATTAATTTCGAAAATGATGGGTTTTCTATCACACATTCATACACAATGTGTATATACCACGTAATTTATTTAAAATGTCAATTTCCGAACAGCAAATACACTCGCGATCCGTTGGTAATATTGCGCATTTTTGACAATCACACCAATTATTTATTTGAAGCAATGATATACCAAAGCATTGGATAAATTCATTATGGTTAGTACTAAAATCAAGGGCGTATTCACTTTTTTTTTTGAGGGGGGAGCTGTAGTATTAACTATTTTCTCCAACTGAAATTCCCCAATTCAGCCTATTAAACCGACCTCAAAGGTATAATCGTTACGATCGAAATCGTCAGACACATTACATGAATAACTTGTTCGTTGTTACTAAAATAATAATTCTGTATACAATTATATTGAACTTTTACAATATACATCTGATAGGACATAATAAGCAGACTTCATAAACAATTCCTGGATTTGGGGGTGAAGCCCCCTCAGCCCCCCACCATAAATACGCCCCTGATTAAAATAATCATAGTAATCGCAGAAATCTATTTTCGTTGGTTCAAATTGATATGATGAGCTCATATTGATAAGTTAACCACAATCGTAATTTATATACAAATTTCAAGTACACTTAAAGAAACACAGAACAATACTAGAATAATAAATACTAATCTAGTCCTAGAAGAAAACGACAAAAACCCATTTTGTCAGTAAGAACTAGAAATAAAAATAAATATTATGAAGCACGTAATTATTTTTGCACACATAAATATGAAACCCAAAATAATTATATGTAATAACTAATAATATTATGTGAAATAATAATATGTACGACACGCGACGTACGTTCGTACGTGGAGCCATACTGCAGTCGCAGCGGATTATATTCTATGACGTCATACGCTAACTTTAAATGACTATAACTCGCTAACAAAAAGTCGTAGACAAGTTTAGTTTGGACTCCTATTTTTCTTTAATTAATAATTTTTTTTTTAAGAATTAGTTGTTTTTTTTCCTTTCATGGTCCTTTAAAAATAAAATAAAATCTATAACTAATTATTTATAATTATAGAAACATAAAGTGAAATTATTTATTCAAGTACCGTAAATAACCATGTCTGATTTTTTCATTTTTTTTTTTAATACCTGGATTTATACGATTCCCGGCTGAATAGAATACATCTTTTTTTTATACTTATAGGCATTAAGTTGTAATTTTTAAGACTTGTTTAGTCTATGAATTGTTGACCAAACGATTTTTTAAATACTCTATTTTGACATCAAAAGCCCAATTTTCTCTTTCAAGTATTTTATTTTCCATATCCATGAAGGATTCAAAGTTATTAATTATATTTAAAATTCTTATTTTTTTTTATATGTACACTCAAATGGTAACACACCTAATAATCTAAAGTTATCTTTAGTTGAACCTATCAAAGTATTTTTACTTTACTTAGGCTAGTGGTTTTCAACCTTTTTAACAATTCGGCACACTTAATCTCATAAAAAATTTTCGCGGCACACCAATCCATATAATAACATATTATAAACAATATAAACATTATGTGCGATAATTTAACGTTCTGTGGCGTGACGTAAAACGATAGAGACGGCTGCGACGGGCATACTAATATTAAACACTATTATATGTATCTACGATTAATGATTCAGCCTTTATGTTTAGTATTTATCAGTTTTTTCCAAGGCTTTGTATCCGAATTAACCCGAAACCTGAAAAAACAAGATTTTTTCTTCATTGTTGGAAAAACTATTAAGAAATTAGAAAAATTACCTCTCTAAAGTACCATCTCAAGGTAATTTCTAATCTATAAAGATACTGGATAAATCTTTTGGAACAAATCTACTACCCGAAAAAGTGTGTACAAAAACAAATTAACATTGTAAAACCAAAAAATTCTTCTCTACACTTTAAATCTAAAAATGGGTCAATACCTCTATAATACGAATTTATTTGTGGGGACTCAAAACCCGAATTATCCTACACCTTTATACACTCGTTTGAAAACCCAATTTAAAATTCAAAAACCCGAAACCCAAAACCCGAAAAAACCATTCGGGTGCAAAGCCTTGGTTTTTACCGAATATCGACAATAATGCAGGCAAATACAAAATTATAAAACTATTAAGAGATTTGTCGCCGCACACTTAAAGGGCGCTCGCGGCACACCAGTGTGCCGTGGCACACCGGTTGAAAACCACTGACCTAGGCAAATCCTAACAATTTTTTTTGTAGAAGTTGTGGTGCTGCTCGGATATGCGGTCTACCGACATTTTTCTGCTCAGATATGCGGTCTACGTAATATGTAGACCGCACACCTATAATACGCGATAATGAGCTTTCGTCAAAGGATCAACGTAGTTTTGCTGGTGGTGAAGCGGGTTGATCACCATTAAGTAACCTTCCACGATTATATTTCCTTTTTCCGGCAAATCTTGCCTCATCAATCTGTATTGGATTTATGACAGTTCCCAGCATCTTTGGTCGTTTTTGAACAATACTTGTACATACTTCACGACACATATTAAACCAGTCAGTACCTAACTGTCTCCTGGCATCTACCTGTTAGGGTGGCTGTTGTTCTTAAAGGTATGTCCAATACGAAAAAAAAAACCAATTCTAATATTTCCGTCAGTTTTAGTTTACTATTAGACTTGTTGTTCAAGTCCTCATAGTGAAAAAATGTATTGCCTTGTCGTACACTGCGCGAAGTCTGGCACCCTTTTTTTTTGCACCGAAGAACCGGACGAAATTCACCCCCGCGATCGCGTTTTCTACTATTTACCATTTCACTACCGCACTTATGGCATGGTAAAGTTTCGTTGGCAGTGTCTAATAAGCCATACTCCCTTAAAAATGTAGTGGCATTTTCTTCACTACAGGCGACGGTCGAATAGAACTCTTTTAATTGCATGATGATATGCACTAATAGGTACACGATTAGGTAACTGATCGACGGCTGTTTGGTTACTAACAAACTTCTTAAATACACTACCACACTGTGGTATATCAGTGATTTTGTCTTTTAGTATAAATATAGGCGGAAAATACAAAACTATATCGTAGGTATACATTATATTACAGCAAATTATATTTGGGTCAATTTTATCTTTTTATGTTCTATTTTATCACTGCTCAGATATGCGGTCTACATACATGCTTGTAGACCGCATGCCGTCGGTAGACCGCATATCCGAGCAGCACCGAAGTTGTAATGGTCTAACTGCGTTTTGATTTAGACCGTTTTGATTAAACCTAAATAGATTTAGACAATATACATGGATCAAACGTTCGGAGTTTTGTTATTTCTCTAACCTGATGAACAGGTACTTTTCTATTTATAACGAACAACAATAATGTATTTTCGTATTCTAACAAATAATAAGTCATTCAGTGATTAAAAAAGTTAACAAACGGAAACCTACAATAACAAAACAAAAAAAAACAAAAACAAAAAAATAAAGAAACGAAAAAGAGAAAAAAAAATTGAACAAGCGTTTGAGGAATTTTAAATCAATATAATCAAATTAAGAATCCAGCATTTTCTGGTTTCTTTTTTTTTTTTTGTCAATATATATTTCTATTGGGCTTTTTTATATCTTGTATTGTTATTTGTTAATGTATATTTAGTTGAAATTGTTAAGCTGTAATAATTTTATATTGGTAGCTTAAATAAAAAAAATAAATAAATTAAATAAGTCATTCTTTGGAAATTTGAAAATATAAAAAAAGAAAATACATTAATAAGTGTGTACATCACACTTCCGCGATAACCGTCGTAGTGTACCTGCGTTATCGCAACTTTTTGTCGTCACGAGTGCTATTTATTGATATGTCACATATTAAATAACATTCAATTTTTTTTTTTTTTTACAACCCGAGGGTTGGTTTGCAACTTTCTTCTTAGGGTCATCAACCCGAGGGTTGGTTTGCACCTAGAAAAAGGTGTTAGATATTATATAACGTAGATAACTACTAAACAGCTATCTGTGTATATTTTCATTTTGTTAATCTTATAATAATGTTTTCATTATCTAATAATATTTTTATTTAATTGCCTTTTGTTATCATATATTGTACAGTCCATCGGGACTATTGTATCTTATCTTAATTTGTTACCTTTGCATCCTATATTATTAAATAATAATTGTTGAACTGTAATAGTTATCAGCTGAAAGTTCTAAAATAAAAAAAAATTTTAAAAAAATTGTGTACATATATATATATATATATATATATATATATATATATATATTATATACGACACATGTATACATATAAATAAGGACAAAAGACGAGCCCTAGGGAAAGTGCTTAAAACAATGTTGTAAGTTGTCTAAAAATCTATATTAATCTTTTTTACTTTATTTTTGTATTTAGTTTAATGCATTTGCACCTCAATAACATTGTTTCAATCAAATTAAACGGAAAAAAAAACTCTTAAATTATTGAAAAAAAATCTCATCATTGACTGTATGTATCTTAACAAATTAAATTCAAATATTATAGAAAATGTTCAATTTGTGAAAATAATATAATATAATTTTAACGAAATATTTTAATTTTGTATAATTATAATTTATAGTATAAAATAGTAGTAGGTAGTATAAACTTTATACTATACTATACTATTCTATACTGATAGTTGTATTAGATATAAAATGTGTTAATAATAAAGTCTATCTTATTAAATAAAATATATTTATTGATTATTTAATACTTTTAATACAAAAACCAAAGAATATGAGGTGTGAAATATTATTGTTAAATGTAGTAAAATAAAATATTCACAAAATGTATATTTCATATAAAAAGAAATTATCAAATATTAAATAAGTTTCAAAGAACATAAAAAAGATAAAGAAATAAAAAAAGAAAAAAGATATACTGTGCCCCAAAAAGTGGCATAATTCAAATACTTTTTAAGTTATTTTTCTAATAAAAATTGAAAAAATTGAATGTATACGTAGTAACTTTTTAAGATTTATATGAAAGGATAAAAATGTTTATGAATGTTTTTAAAGTACTTACTCTGAGACTTTTACACGAATACACGAATTATCACCGTAATGATGAAAGCTATCTTAACACTGTATAAAGGGTAAGAAAGATTTGATAATATTGTATAAATTAATATATATGTATATATTCTTGAAAATAATTAATGTTTAGAAATGAGAAATCACTTAATATTTGTACGCATACAACTGTATTACTAGGAAATACATTTTTTTTTTAAATATTTACATAGGTAACGATTTACACAAAATTTAATAAGTTTAGCAGCCACCCATTAAAGGCTCTTGGTCGACTAATGGCTAACTAATTAGTAGTTGTTTTATCAAAGACGATTTTTTTTTTTTTATACATAAAATTAGGTTAGTAATAAATGTATTCATTATGCGTTATTATACAGATCACTACATCACAATTGATTTCTTTTAGTATTGGTATTTTGACTTTAAAATCCACTGTTTTATCTGAATCCACAATATAATATAACTATTCATTTAATCAATTATTCTACTATTCACAATTCTTAGTCTATTATGTAATATGAAACAGTTTCTTCTGAAAGGGTTCGATTGTTTCTTAAATAAACTGGAATAGGATAAAATTAAATACCTAAATACCTAAACATTACTATATATTAAATAGATAGTACAAAAACTATTAAAATTATTATAGTAATATTTTCTATTATATTTGAGTTTTATAATGTTATCACAGTTTCACCCACTACTAACTCAATCTACAAAAATGGCAAGTGTTATATTTTAATGCTATTCAATTAGCAGTGTGTGAAACTGTGATATAATTATAAAACTTATGTGTATAATAAAACATAATATTACTGTAATAATTCTTTCACAATATAAAATAGAGTTTGGACACTAAGGTAAGGTACTTAATTTTATCATACACCAGTTTATTTTGGAAACAGTCGAACCATTTCTTAAGTAAGTAAGATGTTTTATTGAACTTAATTACACGATAAATTATATTATTAAAATTATGATAATCTATGGTTCCAAAAGCATAGTTAATGTCTAAAATTATTTTATCTGATAATATAATAAGAGTGCATTCTTATTAATACCCATTCATTAATAGTTTCTGTTTTGAATCTAAAATTTAAATTTGTATAATATTTGGAAATCAGTGATCACGTCAAAGAAGATCTGAAAACTTTAAAAGTGCTGAATATAGACGAGATGGCTTTACATAAAAATCATAGAAAGAATGGTGGGATAGCTGATATAAATGGTCTAGACTCTAGAATATGTTAAAAATAAGTAATTTCTAAAGTGTATGTATTGGGTATTTTAAAATAGTTGAAGCCTTAAAAGTATAACCAACCCCACTGATAAAGCAAGAAATATCCGTAACTTCTGTCACATAGTACGGTCCGCTGGCAAACGCATATATTTCATGTGGACTCCTGGACATAGCAATATAGCAGGCAACGAAAAAGCCGACGAAGTCTCCAAACTCTCGCACATGTCACCTAAAGCTATCACTATACCTAATTTCTCTTATACTGACGCAAGAAAATACATAAAAAATTACACAATCGAAAGATGGCAACAATATTGGTAAAATCAAACAACCAAACTTAACGAAATTAAAAAATCAATAATCCCATGGCCTCCTCCTTCCAGCTGTTCCAGAAGACAAGAAACAATTATAAACCGGCTAAGAATAGGTCATACTTCATGTACCCACCGACACCTTATGACAAAAGAGGATCCACCCAACTTCAATTCACGATCAAACACATCTTCACCTAGTGCAAAAATAATCTACAAGATCGTATTGAAACCCTCGGAACCACACACCTATACGAAATCTTCAGTCCTGAATTCAAGAATTATTTATTTTTCTAATAAAGTCCACTTTACATAAAGAAATATAACTTGTATGTATAATATCTATGAATGTTATGTAAATATGTAATAATGTTATTTACCGCCAGACCAATGGCCAGAGCTGCCGCGGTCTTTTATGTCTAAAAAAAAACAACGAATCATTTATAATATAAGAAAATAATTTGTATATTTCAATAAGTAAATCGTATGTATAAAAAATGTGTAAGTACAATGTTACTATATGTAACCTAACCTGGTACATAGTCATAGAATGAAGTCATAGAACTTGAGTGAAAATTTAATCAAGTTCGTTAAATTTGAACTACATTCCAAACTAACTTATTTATTTTAAAACTTTATTGAAAACATCGTATACATTTTCCATAGGTATTTAACAATAAATTTAAACTTCACTCGGTTTAAAATTTTCTTGTTAAAAAAATAGACAAATAATGTTGAGTTCAATTCAATAATATGAATTATTTAAGCGCCATTTGACATTGACACATTAATAAATACATAACTTGTCAGCGCACATTTATAAGCCAGGAAGATTAGTCTAGTAAGTACATTATTGTATTGGTGATTGATACGAACCATTAATATTACAGAGTTCATAACATTATTTATGACTTGTGTGTTCTGTTTTACTATACGTTTTATGATAAAGTTCGTGTAAATGAAATGTGAGTGGCAATAAATAAAATCGATGCGAGGGTTCCCGTTTACATTTGGCAGTCGAAAATGGACAATTATTATTGTTGTTGTGCACGTTTTGTTCTGTTGTACGGTTACACTATAACGGGCATTTACTTTCATTGCGCATCGTGTAATCGTCACCGACGATCGTGTCGTAAAAAGCAACGCCCTGCCGAAACGTTTTGATTACAATGATTCAATATCAGCACCGTTGGAATTTCACGCGCGTAATAAACGGCACGCGCGAAAACGTATAAATAATTTATCCGCGAATACCGTTTCGCGTACTTTTACGGGCGTTCCGCAAGCAATGTCCGCGCACAGGTTATATTGCGGTCCGTGAAACGGTCTTTTAAACTGATCACATTTCGGTCGTTGGACTAAACGACTGCATACATATTACCTGAGTAGAGTCACGCAGCGCTGATCCAAAAGCGTTTTCCGCATTTTAATAATACACACACACACACACACACACACACACACACACACACACACACACACACACACACACACACACACACACACACACACACACACACACACACACAGACACACACATACGCACGCAAAACAGAGACGTTTAACGCTCCGAAAAACAGTTTCTTACCGGTATAGAAAACGTACACGGCAATACGAGTATCGTTCAACGGAGCCGTGCCCGAAGCAAAAGTACTTCCGTGAACGTTTGAATATAAAACACTTGGAAAAATATTTTTTATGACGCATAAATAAGTACCACTCGCTTTTAATGTGATTGTTCTGCACGATTCTCGGCCGTATATATGTACATATTATACGTATATTGAACGTATACTGTACTTTTCCCGGTGTCATTATTTATGTAATGGTTCTTTTGAGTTTTAATTGCATATACATTCAGCGCCCGAGCAGTGAGCAGTGCTCCGAGTGACAATTACAGAAATTCACGGGTACACGGAATGTACATTTGACGGAGTGCGCGTCCCCTCGTGGCGTTCGAACGCACACGCGTATTTCACAGCGCATTACGTCCGTCGTGTCGCGTCGGTCCCGCGGCCGGTAACGCACGACAGCGTTTTACGCGTACGCTCCGGCGCGGCCGCGGGCCCGAGGGCTTTTTTTTTGTCACCACGCACGATGATCTAGCTGACGCGAAAGAGTCCTGTCACCTGGTAAAAACCGTAACCGTGTTCAGCGCGTTTCGTCATCACGATACGCTTCTCCGGCGGCCGAATCGTCGCGTCGTAAAATCATTTTGGAATTATTCGTTTTCCGGTCCACGAAACGTGTTTATCGTTTCGTTGGTTTACGGCGCCTATTTGAAAACTTGTTTACTCAAGATTTCATTACGTTAAGAGTTAAGACGACGTGTTCGCGGAAAAACAGACTATTAAAATTGCTACGGTCGCGGATCTCGCGTGTTCGGAGCTGCGATTCCGTCTCGTTGATTAAACTGAATAAAACACACTCTACGATGTATCGAGTTGTTGTACAAAATTAATTGTTGCGAGTTGCTTACTGCGAGCTGTTTTAGTCCATACAAACCAATCTACTATCTACGTGATCACGTAACGAAACAAATTAATTTTCACTTCTGTTCCCCATACGTATTACCAGGCCCATGCCTGTTTACTTTGTCAAACCACACGTATTTTTTTTTTAATCTCGGTATAAATAATAAAGACAGGCATATCAATATATTAATACGACATTTTTTTTTTCGTTACAAATAAGTCCACCTAAATTAATGGAACAGAGTGAAAAAATAGATAACCTTGCGACTGAAAAGGTATTGCTGACTACAGGCGCGTAGCCAAGGGGGGTGTTACAGGTGTAATAACACCCCCCCCCCTCAGCCGTGGTATACTTAATATTTTTTATCAAGATAAAGATGCATCATAAGCACGCATTATCTTAAATCGTGATTTACACTTATTTATCAAAATGAAGTATATTAGTTTATATTAATATATTACGATAACAATAATGTAAAGCACTAAAGCCGGGATCCGGCATTAATTACTATTTTCGACCGTTCTGTGACGTTTTATCGATTACTAGTTTCATGCACGATTTAATATATCTTTTCATGCAGCGTGTAAGAAAACGTTTACAACTTCAATTATTGATTATTTGATTATCATGATGAACTATCGGAAACATAGATATCTATGATCTATCCGAATGTTATTTCACTTTTTAAGAATCTGCAATTGGCGAGTTTACAATATGGCATCAGCAGGTGAAAAATAAAAACCCTAAAAATGCTACGGAAGCATTCATTAATTGCAATGAAGAAATATTTCCCATTGTTCATCAACTTTCAAAAATATTGATTACTTTACCAGTAACCACTGCAAGCAGTGAAAGATCTTTTTCCTCATTATGGCGTTTAAAGACATATTTGAGGAACACAATTGGTGAAAATCGGTTGAACGGCTTAGCAGTTATGAATATTCATCGGGATTTAGTTGTAACCACTGTCGAAATAATTGATACTCTAGCTTTAAAAAATAGACGCATTAAATTAATTTAATTAAATATATATATATATATATATATATATATATATATATATATATATATATATATATATATATATATATATATATATATATTTATTAATTATAATAATATATATATATATGTGAAAACTTTCAATATACCTACATAAAGTTATAAATTTTGTGTGTATAATTTTTTCAATTAATTTTGAATAACACCCCCCCTTAGAAATTTCTAGCTACGCGCCTGGCTGACTAGATTTACCATAACCATTTTTAATATAGATATTACCGTCAGAGCAAGTTAGGACATTTTAAAATGCATATAGCCCGTAGTGGTCTAATAATAAAAAGCTTGTCACATGTAATGCACAAGCTGTGATACCGTCATACCGACCGATAACGATCCAATCGAAAACAATTTTTAATATTAATATTCATATTATGACAATGACATATCATGATTATTAAGTTATTTTAAATGATATTATAAATAAATTTTCAATAAATTTTTAATTGAAATATGAAGGCATGAATGATTTTTCCGATTATTGCAGTTATTATTATCTATACACATATTTGTTTAATTTCATTCTACAATGCTCAATAAACTTGTATATTTAAATAAATTGAAAAATTAAATAATGTTTACAAGTCAAGTTTTGGCCACTATGCGATACTAGTTAAAATTAAATACTCTTCGTTGATTCGGTTCCGTAAAAGTACTAAAAGTAGCTGGCTAATACCTATTATCCGTCGATTAACCGTCACCGACGACGACGAGTTTGTTTACAATAGTACATTCGATATTTCGTATTCCAATGGAACACTTCGTGTAAACTCATCAAATTCGCTCCAAGTGCAGTCGACCACATCGTTAGTAATTACATTTTTTACCTACGGTATATACACGACCATTGCAGTGTTCTGTACATAACCATAACTCCTGCATAAAGTGATCCCGCAAATTCACTCGTCACGGCCAAGCGCGACTGCGGTACGAGTGTCGATAATATCATTGCTCGCGCCGCCAACCCGTCGTCATAATTAATTAATCGCCGCCGTCGCGATAATGTTCGTACTGGCGATCGTCGTTCTCCTGCAATGCACGGCACACAGTCGCACGCAGCCGGCGCACACCATCACCGCGGCGATCACGTGGAACCCGAGATCGCGGGCTGCTGACCACACCACTGCCGCCGCGGCCGGGACGGACGAAGTGACTGGAACGCCGGGGACGCGACGCGAAATGGTCACGGCGCAGAGTCGCGGACGACGCCAGGCGTGGCGGCGTCCCGTGGCCGGTACGAGTGCGTCCGACGGCACCAAGGCGGCGGACGGCGGCTGCAAACCGGTGTACATGCCGGTGTACGTGATACCCGACGGATCGCCCGTAGACCCTTGCGTCACGTGCCGGCCGCGCAGGACCACGCCCTGCCGGAGACGCTCGAACCCGTGCGACGACACGGTCCCGTGCGTCACGAAGCGCTGTGGCTGCAGGTCGTCAACCGCCGCGACCACGCAGACGCCGTGCCGGACGACCGCCGCCGCGGCCACCGCACGAGAGGACCGACAAGGACGTGCCGCCGCAACCGGGACG
Source organism: Therioaphis trifolii (assembly GCA_027580255.1). Taxonomy (NCBI): domain Eukaryota; kingdom Metazoa; phylum Arthropoda; class Insecta; order Hemiptera; family Aphididae; genus Therioaphis; species Therioaphis trifolii. Next base: position 32,415,182 of record CM050404.1, on the reverse strand, counting down.
GACGAAGCGACTGTAACGGCGGGGACGCGACGCGAAATGGTCACGGCGCACAGTCGTGGACGACGCCAGGCGTGGCGGCGTCCCGTGGCCGAGGTTCCCGGGTTTGGCGCTTTCGCCTTACGATCGCACGGTCCGCCTATTAGCGCTAGGCGCTACTCGCGGGCCGCGGACGTACACGAGCGACGCCGGCATGCCGGACGATCGGTCGCGGGTCGTCTAAGGACCACCAGCACCGGCCGAAGCCGTACCTTTTCCGTGGGCGGAGAAGCCGAGGCCTCTTTGGGACCGCGCCTCCAACTAGGTGCAGTTGTTTGGGGTCCACTATCGTCACGCTTGTCCCGATAGCCACCGCGTTTCAGCCGAAGTAGGCACCTCAACCTCGAGTGGCACCGCTTCCCGGACGGCGAGCCGGACGGGCGTGCGGTGGGGCTCCCCTCTCCCGTGGTACCGACTAGGTTTTTAGTTGACGTCGGTGGGTCAACCCGGGGTGAACCCCTCCCACTATTTTGGCTTCCCGGGCCGGCTAGTGGTGGGCCTGAGCGTCTCGTGGCCGGTACGAGTGCGTCCGACGGCACCAAGGCGGCGGACGGTGGCTGCAAAGCGGTGTACATGCCGGTGTACGTGATACCCAACGGATCGCTCGTAGACCCTTGCGTCACGTGCCGGTGTAACAGGCGAGTTTTACCCCCCTGTAAATTTTACCGGGGGGTAAAAATCGCCGGAGGTAAAATTCGCCTAGCGTAACAGGCGATTTTTAACCCCCAGAAATTTTACCGTAGGGGGGTAAAAATCGACGGAGGTAAAATTCGACTGGTATTACAGGCGATTTTTACCCACCTACAAATTTTACCGTTGGAGTAAAGATTGCCTGGCACAGCCAATTTTCAGTTAACAACAATTTTATTAATTTCACTATATGCTGGGATAATATTTACCACCCAGATAATTAATTGAAATTAATAAAATTGTAGATAACTGAAAATTGGCTGTTGCGCCAGGCAATGTTTACTCCAACGGTAAAATTTGTAGGGGGGTAAAAATCGCCTGTAATACCAGTCAAATTTTACCTCCGTCGATTTTTACCCCCCTACGGTAGGTTAAAAATAGCCTGTGACACCGGCCGCGCAGGACCACGCCCTGCCGGAGACACTCGAGCCGGTGCGACGACACGGTCCCATGCGTCACGAAGCGCTGCGGCTGCAGATCGTCAACCGCCGCGACCACGAAGACGCCGTGCCGGACGACCGCCGCCGCTATTGATTTTTAAGATTTTTGTTACTTATAGTTTTTACCATAATTGATAATATGTTATAAGACGTCATCAAAACCTAAAATTGAAATACATTTAGTAATTACGTTTAAAAAGTATATGTTAAAGTTCGATAAAATGAAAGAAAATAAATACATACATTTGAAAATAGTTTTAAGTCAATGATTATTTTCGGTGAAAACTTAACCATTGATCGATTGCCATCATTCATCTGCATTACCAATAATAATAGTTTTTTTAAATTTATGTCCATCATTGTCCAATTACATGAATATATTCCGAAATTGACCGATTCCTTCTGCTCAAAAATAATTTGTATTATGTAAAGCCTTAATATCATAAATATTACATTTACTTTAATTTGTATATCATCAAATAGATTGCAGTATAAAAATAATTGGAAACAATGATATAATACTCCGGAACTTATCTTAAATATTGAAAGGATAGGAACCGTTTCAGATGACATTAATATCTGTAATAAACAAATTATATTCATTATTTTAAAATGTGATCATAAGTTTTAAGTTATAGGAGCAACTAAGTGAAGCCTGTAGATACTTAAATTGTACATAATCTAACCGTAGTATTTAAAAATTATTATTTAATTTTATTTTAATTTGTTTAGCCTCGTGCAGTCATGCTCACTTTACATCCAGCGTTGTGAATCATGTAGTTTATTTTAAGCAGGATTAGTTAAATATAATACGTGATTTTATACAGTTTTAATTTTTTTAATTAGTATTATTTTAATTAGTTGAAGTGAAAGGGAGCTTAAGTGCCCTGGTGACATAAAATCGGAAAATATATTGAGTCTTTCGATATTTTATCGAATCTTGATTTACTGTATACATTATTATAGATTTGAAAAAAGAAATTAAATACATTTTAAGTACATAGGTTTATATGTAATAAATATTTATAAAAATTGTGACAATTCAAGACGGAACCCGGAGGAATCATGGGATCAGGATCAGGTCGGATCAGTCTGGATCAGTCGGATCAGTCCGGATCAGGATTCATGGAGCATAAAACACAAGTTTAAATCATTGCATATGAATAGTGTATATTATATGTATATAAAGTCGATAAAAGGTTACCAATATTAACGCAAACGTCAATATTATGAATAAGAATGAAGTGACTCCAACATAAATTAAAACGATTGGCTTCACAATTGAATTGTATAATTTCACTTTCCTAAATAAAAAGTACAGAATCAAATTAGTGAATTTATAAATTTAATTAATTATACATTTTAATTTCTAAAGTTAAGAACTTTTAAAATTGAGGACTACTTACTCATCAAGCTTTAAAAGATCATAAAGTACTGATTTAAACTCCTCATAAGTATTGTTAATAAAATTATTATCTGAAAATAAAAATTGAAAAACAACTGATTTTTGAAATATTTCATTGATATATCAAATCAATAAAATTTTGAATATTGACCAAAATTGGAATAAAAGACACTACAAAGCATAGGCGCACCTAGAATTCAATTTTAGGGGGTTCAAAAATAATTTTCAAAAAAAAAACCTTACCTTTCATTGATAATGCCTTTTTATAACACATTATATAATATTACAATTTACAAGTTACTTTTTTAAATTTAAAATAAACGGAACTTTATATTTTTTGAAGTAAATATTATGATGTAGTAATATTTATTATTTTGAAAAAGATAAATTATCAGCATCCGAGGAAGTACCTATGGTGTTAGACGATCATTCTGTAGGCAAGTATCATAATTATCAAAACGTATGTTTATTAGATTTAAGTGACATTTTTAAATGATAATTTTTGACTAATATTGACACTGAACAATTTTATTTTCTATTAAATATGTTTAATAGTCGATTGTTTCACTCATTTAATGATCTATACATATATTTTATTTTTTATGTGCGCCGTAAAAAAATGATTTCTGAGTTAGCGTTATAATATATATATATATATATATATATATATATATATATATACACACATACATATTATTCATTCAATGGTATTGCTAATTTATATATTCATAATTATTTAATCGTTTTTAATACGAGTAAAATTAAATATGAAATCATGAAAAAGCATTCTTACCAATTTGTGGTGTAACTTCATGTCCGATCCCTTTGAACGTTAAAGCGAGTACTTTGTATTGAGCAATTACAACCCAACCGAAAGACACTAGATACATATCGATCATAACCAATCCATACATTAAATATACACTCATAAACGTTTCAAATATATAAAATATAATAAAGTACTGGTTAAACGTATGTACAGTCACAGGGAACGGCATATTTATGATGTTCTGTATACGTTGATCCTCTCGATCGTACGGCATGAATATTTTGATTATGATAGGAAATATTATCCATTGAATAATAACTATAATGCAAAATATGCAATATATATTGGTCATTTTTATTGCTCTATCGCGATCTTTGTTCAGCATATTAAAGTTTTTACGACACTAAGCACTCTTCAAAAATTTGAGGTGTGCAATTTTGAAAATGTCCCAAATTTGTTTAGCATTATTTATAAGTAAGCACAATTTGAACAATAAAAACCAATTATGTACATTACCGTACATGATAAGAAAATAATCAACAAAGCTTAGAGTATCATCAATTCTGATAAAAATCCTAGATTACCGAAAATTATGAAACATTGGGTAATAGCGATGAATACCATAAAACAAATTCGATAAACATTTCTTTTCACAATTCTGGTGTGGTTTGAATTGAACATGATATGATAGTATCCACATTGCTTCAACAGTTTCAAATTGATTAAGACTTCGTGTTTTTTGAATGAACCCATCGGTCGAAATTTTTCCTTCATAATTGTGATCTATAAACAACAAATATACAGAATCATGATAACTATTAACCTGACTATAACTCTAAAATATTTAAGCAACACATTCGACCGAGTGTCTGTACCTTGAAAATACCCTTTAGGACAATAATATAACGAGAGAGTCAATGTAATAATATGTATGTTTTAAAAATATGTTCAAAATAAATAATATTTGAATGACTTTATTTCAAAATTAACTATTAACAATTAAAGCATTGAAAATGCCGATGAATTGAAAATCAAAAAACATACTCGAACATGAATCATAATAATTTGTATTTTAAAGATATCTGTAACATAGATTTAATATTTAAATACTCAATAAATATAATTAAAATTTAGGCATTCCAAGGGTATATCGCGTAATTATGGTAAAGCTGAAGAATGTAGCAATTTATATAAATAATTATAGACTATAGTGTATTTGATTACATTGAATTTAATCTAAAAATCACGTTATGAGTTATGGTCCATAAATTGCTCGGTAGAACCATATCATTTATGAATTTACTCTCTTAATTTAAAATCAAAATTACAATCGAATTTATTCAATTCGAATTTAGCTAAAAATTTGCTAAATTTAGCATATTTTATGACTTAAATTATGTCTGCTATTGATTTTGAAAGACAATGCAAAGTGTACATTCAATTAAATTGTACGTATAATTCAAATGAGTTTTTCAAATATGTCTCAAAATGAGTGGCAAGAAATGAAATGCGTTTCATCACTAGACTTGATGTAGATATAATAGTGATTTCAGAATATTAAATTAAACCTCTAGCGTAATACAATGCACTTAGAAGAATGTGATGGAGAAATGAAGTTTTAAAAATTCTGGTTGGCGTTTTTCGTTTAAAATGTTATACATGTCATAAAATAGAACAATTTAGTAACACGTTTTATATTTTTACATAAAGTGAAAACACGATAACATTTAATTTGATGGTGAAAATACATCACTTTTAAAAGTAGGTAGGTACAATAAAATCTTTGTTCATTAACATCTCCCAACAGCAAATGCATTTTCAACAGTATACACTTTTGATTCCCTCTACAGAAAATATAATTTACCTGCGAAATAGAAAATTCTCCATAACACTCGTAAACTGTCGAATACTAAATGACGTTGGAACCAACAATAATTATTCCCAACGTTATAACTTATTAATTTTCACGGTATTTATATTAAAAAATTAGTTCCACACTAAAAAAAAAAGCTGGTTGGAAAAAAATAAAACATATTATAGACAAACTATTGGTTACATATATTATCAATTTTGATACAAATGAATGGCAACCCATAATATTTTACTTAGCATAAGAATAAAATAAATTTATCGTGATAGAGCGAACAAAAAATTGTCTAATTGTACGCTGTTCGAATACCAACAGTAATTCCATTACATTTTTTCACAGGGTTACGTTTATCTAGATACACTTTATTTTTCACGGACAATTTAATCTTACACATATGTAAGGATCTCTATGAAGTAATATCTACTATTCATTACAAATATCACTTATAAATAACAATAGGCATTTTATCGATTGACATTAGTCTCAATATAAAAACGAGTTTCTAAAAATTGGACGATAGTGAAAATTGTACAATTTATTTATTATTATTATTTTTTTTTTTTTTTTTGCTATTTTATTATATGAGTGATATTACAATATACAACCACTGTAAAATATTGTTTGATGCTGTATTGATTGTTTTCTGAATTATATTTTATGTGATTTTAAATTTATAGAAACCCTCTTTAGAAAACATTTTTTTTCAAGTACTCTAGTTGATTTACGATATTTTCGAAAAATGGTAATCGTAGAATTAAAAAAAAAAAAAAAGAAGCAATTTACTAATTTATCGTATGGAATTATGATTCAATATTATTCAATTGAGTATCAAACTGCCTTACGTTGATCTACAAATATAACAACTCAATTTATTATATATTTAGTTATAATATTAACGCTGTTATTCTATCTACATCATCCTTCTTTAAACAAATTAACTTCAATAGGTACTGAATATAATATTATTTTTTCGATCTTGTTTTCTATCTTATTTCTATTTGTTTTATCTCATTCCTCGTTATATGTTGTTGGTACTAATCTATCAAGACTATTTGATTTAAAAATAAAATTATAAATAAAAAATAAAAAATACTAGTAATAAATAAATAAATAAAAAATATTGCGCATCTACCGTGTTTTAAGTGATACACAAAATTACTTTTATGTGGTACTCACTGATAAGCACAAAAAACGTTTTGGTGAATGTCAGCATTCGGTGTTTATCTGTATTTTATACTCAAAAAAACTACCTGCTGGGATCCAAAAGTTCAACCAAAAATCGCCCGTGTGTTATTTACCACCTCGATCCAAGATTACATGCATGTAGTTTATGATAAAAAAAAAATACGTGTAGAAGAGAAGTCACCTTTAATCTAAGATATTTTACCGAAAGTATGAGGCTGGATTTTCAGTGGAATTTGTAGTAATATAAAATTATTAATAGGTACATTGCAATTTATCACAAAAATAATTTTATTTTTATTTTGACTGAATATGTTTACAGTAAATATTTTCCACTAAATGTTCTCAGGCATATAATACAATGTCACTTATTAAATTCATCAAATATAAATTATCCATTAATCATAAGTGATTGCTTTATTAATATTTGATTGAAAAAAAATAATACTTTACAATTACTTTACATTTACATTACAATTATTTGATCAAAATGTGTTCATTTATTTTGTTTAATATTTACTTTATATATTGGACAAGAAAATTTTTGTGATCAACATGGGTTTTCCTATAAACACTTAATAAGGCTAACTCTGTCAATCTATCTCAACCTGTCGAATCCCTTAGATAGCTTTTCACCCTCTTTGTTGTTGAAAACGTTCTTTCTGGTATTGAAGTGAAACTAGCAACAAGAGTGATTAACGAATTCACAAAAAAAAAAAAATTTGAAATATATTTGGAAATAATTCAAAATTACAATTTGTAAGTGTTTTTAAGACTTCATTTAATAGTTTTCTTTCAAATTCGCCAGGTTATTTTTGCTTTTACACATTTTATTTAAGTTCAGCGAAAAAATTTTTGAATAATGGATATATAGCAAAGTTACACAGTACCCGTAAGTACATTCAGTATGTATTTCACGTATTAAAACATAATACGGTGTATCAAAGACAATGAAGCCATAATTAATTTCTGAATTAATTTTCATATGTTATTCGATGGCGTTTTTCATAAAATAGAATTTAAAATGTATCAAGTTTACGGTACACGGATATTTTATTGCGGTTTTTTTTTCTTTTATGGCGATTCTTGGTCTTTTTATGTATTCAAAATTATTTACAGTCGATAAACTTCATTGTGGTTTCATGAATTATTTTTCTACGTTTTTTCTATGGTACCTCGTAACTTTATTAATTTGTTGTAAAATATAATATCAACCCAATATTCATAGATTAAGTACAATCAAGTTTTTAATTGTATTTAGTAGCGCTAATAATGTTATGATGTAAAAATAATAACAGTGAATAGGTATGTGAATGAACTAATTACAAATCCTTCGCTCAATGTAGTAATACGTAATCATGAAACATTTGACAAAGAGAATATTCAGTGAACAACAAATCGTAGTTTTTATGAAGTTTCAAAAATTGATTGGTACATTAGTCATAAAATACACCATTGTAATTTTCAGCCAACGTGTTCCACTATTTTGTGTTCAGTAAGTGTAATTTAGTAGAAACTTTTTTTTCAGGAAGTTATATGTATAATTCATACGATTTAAAGAGACAAAACAAATTGTTTTTAAGATAAATAAGTAATGCAATCTTACAAAAAATGTGATAAGTATGTAAAGTAAAATGTATAAAACTTATTTCTATCTTAATAATAATATTTTATATTATCCGGTCATGTTGCCTGACTAACCGATTTTGATTATCACTTTTCTCTTTTGAATATTTCATAATTCTATAATCAATCCAGTGGGGCTCCAAAAACAAATTTCCGATCGCATCTTTTCCGCCACTGGATACAAGTTTTGAGATGTTTTAAATGAACAATAATATCATTTTTCAATGCCTATTAAATTACTACACACGTCTGCAGTACTATACATACCATAAAATTGTAAAAATGTGAACAATATTTGAAACCATAAAGAGAATCTCAAAAAAAAAAAAAAAAAAAACTTGGCTATTTAATTTTTTTCGTGCTATCTATTAATGTGCAGATTTACTATTCACTAGAATAATCTGAAAAACAGTTATCAATTAAAAACCTATACTTATAGCGTTTTATTCTAAATGGAGATCTGATGAAAATAAAAATTTCATTTTACAATATATTCTATAAAATAACAATATATTCAATAACATTTATCCGAAAATTCTTATGAAACATTTATAGTTTTTCTTGTGTTATATTCCCGTCCTTAAATTATCTCTAAAACCATTATAATTAAATGCTGGATCTGTTCAATCAAATAATATATCGATAAGGCAAAAAAAAAAATTATATTCCACGATGGGTTAATAAAATTCATCGTGAGCGACATCAAATAATATAACAATTAACAAAATTATTTGGAAAACTTTTTTACTTAATTACCTTTTTACTTTCATGATAAAGGAAAATGTTCTTTTAAAAATCAAACAATGGATAAATATGCACTTCAAATATTTAACATTAATAAAAATTATAATTTGCATTTACTTGGCAATAAACTTAAAAATCAAAATAACGTTTTCTTTTTAAAATACATTAAACAAAATGCAATACTCGATTAAAAGGAAAATCAAGGATATTTGTTAAGATTTTATTTTATAGCTGAACATTTTAATTAATTATGTACGATAGAACATGTAAAATAACAAAGTTATCTGAACAGTTAAAACTTCAATTATTGCCTGGTAATTTTTCTTTATTCAACAAACTTATCGAGGAAAAAAATTTGTTTTTAATCTCAAACTTTATCCACTTTATACTGTTTTGCACTAATTTCATGGTTAATAATCTAATATATCTCTACTAACAAGTATAGAAATAAATAATTACCTACATTTTTAAAATTATTATAACATCATATAATAACTTTTGTGATGTTTTGTTTTTAGATTCTGAGTAAAGCGAAGGATCCATTGGTTTTACAATGATGTTTTTTTTTTTTTTTTAATTTTTCAGATAATAATAATGTTCCAAAAAATTCATCTAGTTGGTAGTTTAGAAACGTAATTTTTCGTTTTCTCAATAGTTTTTTGTAGGTATGTGAAAAAACTACCCAAATTATCGAGTAAAAACGTTAAAATTTCCTGTAAACGAAACTTTGACCAAATCTATTTTAGTTATTCAGTCATAACTGGGAAATTAATGTTGCTAAAAACTTGAAATGTCTCCAATCTCCATACATTAATGACACTATTGATACATGATTTACAAAAGTTTTAAAAAAGTATTCATTTTAAGCTAAAAAAATAGAACTTTGAAAATACCTCGTCTTTAAAAGTTCATCTCTAATACATTTTTAAATACTGATCAAAAAATTATGAAAATGTAATGTTATCATACTCATCTACTATATAAGCATCTACTATATAAATATATATGTATATAAATATACTTTATACCATTATTTTAAATTGACAAAATGTTATTTACAAATAATGAAATATCAATTGATATTTGGTTATAATTTTATAAATTTGTAGTTATTACTCTACCGCTTGGGACTGATCTGACCATGTATAATATAAGCAAATGACTTCGGCATGAGTAAATAAATAAATAAACAAAACGGGATAAATAAATAGATAAATAATAATAGCAATAATAAATAAATAGATAAATAAACAAAAAATCGGTGACTAGAAACTAAAAACTAAGACTTTGGTAACTATTGAGTTAAGTTGTCTCATAGACGAATATTCAGATTTTTTAATCGCGTTTGCTCTACCTTCATGTATACCTCTCAATCCCCCATCGAATTTAGTTAGAGGGCATGTCTCGACTATATGCTTCGTTGTTTGGATATCTATACAGCTACAAAGAGGTGACTCACTCATGCCCCATTTATGGTGTAAATGATTGCATGTACCATTAGCAGTTTTTATTCTATTTATTGTAGTCCATAATGATCGTGGAAAGTCAAATCCTGGGAGTTTCTGGGTAGGATCTACTACCAACTCAGCGTTTTTTACTTCAGCATCCTTCCAGCAGCTTTTCCATTGGTTCTCTGTGTTCACTTCTGTTTCAAGATCGATCCACACTGGGTTTCTAGACTGAAGTCTTTTTACTGGGTGTTGGTAAATGTCCTCGTATACTGGGAGGTTTGGGTTTTTTTTTAATTTTATTTAACAAGGAGTGGGTTGCTGCTTTTCTTCTCAGGTCAGCAGGAGAAATATTTGCAAGAACAGGGAGCCATTGTATTTGAGTACTTTTTACCGTTCCTGAGATAATTCTCATGGTATGGTTTAACTGCATATCTATTTTTTTACTGTGAGTGCTCCTTGTCCAAGCTGGCGCACAGTACTCTGCTGCACTATACACGAGCGCCATGGCTGAGGTGTGTAAAGTATTTGCTTTACAACTCATCTACTTAATTAATAATACTAAAAAAATTTCAAAAATCATGACAACGGATTTTTATTATAAGCATTTTAAGTTGATCAGTATACGAATTTTTAAGAATCTGCTATTTTATATTTATTTTCAATTTGAAATGTGCAAAAAAAATTATTAAACCATCCCATCATTGTGAATCTTTGGATATAAATAGAACAATATGTTTTGAATATTTTAATAAAAAAAAAAACCTACCGATAATAATTAGACTAAAAATGGTACCTGTATAATATATAAAATGTATATTTTATACAGAAGCTTTGCTCAGGGTCATTTAACTAATAATTTAATAATTTTAATAATATCTCTTTATTTATGGAAAAAACTCCATGTACAAAATAATCTTTATGTAAATACATTGAGTAAGATTTAAATTAAGAACCAAAATCTAATGCTAGTAAATGATACTAAAATACAATTTTCCTAAGTATAGAAGCTAATATAAACATACAAACATATAGTACATAATTTTAAACCATAATTTATAAACAACTTAAATAAATAAAATGCTATAATATTTTCTATGGTCATCACTCATCAGTATATTGGCAGGTGAAGGATGAAAATAATTTTTTGAAGATTTATTGTAAATGCGAAATTTGAATTGTTCCAACAAATATAGACAATCAACGGAACTGTTTAATAATTTTTGTAAAAATACATAGTGGAGGGATCTCTTCTTTTATTTTATGATTCTAGATTAAAGTAATTTAATAAACTATTTCATTCAGCATGTCGTTGGCGTTTTGCTTTAAATTTGTAAGAGAGATAACGAAAAAACGATTTTAAACTGTTTCGAGATGTTGAGTTGTACAAATTATATCCGAGTGTCAAATTAAGAGAGGCATATTCTAACTGTGATATCACAAATGCAAAATATAAAATTCTCAAAGAATTGTATTTGTTAAAATTTGAACATTTACACGATATGAAACCTAAATTTAAAAATGCTTTATTTGTTTTTTTTTCAATATGACTATTGAAACATAATTGAAAGTCAAAAGTAATATCTAAGTCAAAAAATTAATTAACTGATTCAATACAAACATTATTTAGTTTGTAATCATAACTTATACAAAATTTTTTAACATTGAATGTAAATACTTTTCATTTGCTAATCTTAAAACATAGTCCATTTAAAATGATACAAAGTTTCTTTAAAATTCAATAGACTCATCACCATTAGTTTGTACGAGGAGCGAAGAATATCCCATGATGCGGATTTCGTCCTTTCTTTAAACATACTTTAGTTGTACTTTTGTTATGTTTCATATTATTATTTCCGTATGACAAGTACCTACTTACTAATAATCGATATCATTAACTATCTCAAATGTTTATAATTTATAAACGTTCAACAATATAGTGGTTTCAAAGAATTAATTTGAAATAATAATGTCTATAAAAATACATATTCATACATATAATTTTATATATTTTTTATGTACTTTGCAAACGATGATTATGTTCTTGATTATAATCAACTTAAATTGATGATGAATCAGTTTTAATAAATAATATAAAAATCATTTATATTTGACAAAAAGGCGAAGTTCATATTTTACACGTTGTTTAAACTTGACCATATATTTATTCTGTTTATGTATTTTTTTAATCACCATAAACTTCCCTTTTAACTGCTTTCATATCGTTATATTCTCCAAGGTGGTAATATTATTTATTGTTAAGTGAAAATTCAAATTACTACTTTAACATAGAGGTAATAAAAACCGCGTGCAATTCCAATTTTCCCTTCAGAAAAAACTGCGTTAATATTAACGTCGTGATATAATATTCATTAAACATTTAAAATATAAAATAAACATTATTCTGCCATTAGCACATTTTGTTTTGATCCATTAAAGCTATTAACAAAGCCACCACGTGTATTCATATGTTTTACACAAAGCATATATCAATATTGTTGACTTAACATATCTGTGTGTGACTACAATAATGTTTTAATATTTTCAGTGTTCTTTCTACATACGTTTTTTAATATGTGTCCATATCAATAACTTCGGATAAAATAAAAGTTTTGGATATTTCACGAGGTGATACAAAAATACATATTTAATCGGTGAACGTTAATTCATCGTGGGTCAATATGTCACCAGTCAATTCATCGCAACATCAATTCATCGCGCGTCTATTTATTGAAATTGTATTCCATCACTTTTTTATAAATATCCCGTATTATTATTACTAAGAAAACATGAAATATGAGTAATTAAAAGCAGTAATTTTCCATTAAAAATGTAGTTTTTTGAACATAAAAGTAACTTAAATACTTATTACAGTAATCTTGATCATTTTTACGGACTATAAGTTGGTATCACATTTTTAAAAAAAACTTGAGGATTGAAACCACAGTGAAATTCTCACAAAAGGCAGATTTCAAAAGACAAAAATAACATCTCAGAATAAAATCTACCTTGATCTTAAAGATTTAATACGCAGTTTTTTCCTATGATGATTATAGTTATAATCAATTATAGTAATCCAATTAGGCAACCTGAAGCCAATAAACCGTAAAAAATTATTATGAACTTACTCAAGCTTGTTAATCCCAACAGCCCGGTGTACGTTCAACTAGACTGAACCATACTCTTGTACAGATAAGATTATTAAGAAAAAAGAAACTATGCTGCAAAATACTACAAAATACTTTGTAAGTCATAATGTTTATAAGCTCCTGAGTATTTTCAATTAGAAAACCTACTGTCGACGAGCCCGGTTACGGTTCAATATATAAGAGAAAATATAAACACATTTTTTAAAATATTTAACCTTGAGTTACACTTCGAAATAGACAAATTAATTATTTCAACATTTTTAGCTCACCTACGAGTATTCAAGTTTATTTAACGTGTTTCATTTTTGCATACAATTCAAAGTATACTTTTTGAAAAATGTCGTTTCACGTGCTTACTAAATTGAAGCAATGTTTCATGTGCTTATAATAATGTACTGATTGTCATATAGTATACGTGAATATTGATTATGATGCAGCTAACATGCGATATTTGCACACATTGGTCGTTAATCATTCCTAGTGGCCGAATAATTATTGCTCTCAACTAATAGAAGTGCAAGTGGCATACATAATAATTATAAGTTTTAAACGGATTCTCAACTAATTATGCAAAAAACGGCATCAGTAAAAAAATAGGTAAAACAATAAGATACAATATGTTTTCTGATGCTTTACTGTAACGAAGAATATTTGAAAAAAAACTGAATTAAATGTATAATAGCAGCATAGCTCATGTAGGTGATACGATTTTTTTTCTAGCTAACATTCAACTAATGTCGTTTTGAGCAATCAATAAAAGTGAAAACCCAGATGCCAAATATTTAATATGCCGTAAAAATACATCAATAAGCGGTATTAGACTTATTTTTTTTTTTTTTTTTTTTTTATCATGGAGCTTTTATTATACCCATATATATTAAGCTAGGTATATAAAGCTCAACTATTATTTATTTGTACAATTATAGAACAAATTACGTAAATTATTATATGTAAAAAGAGTATAACAATACAGTTTGAGAGCTAGAATATGAAAGAATAACAACTGAAAAGAAAAAAAAAATGTATATATATATACGTAATATTGAAAATTATTAGATTATAAAACGGGCCTCCTGAATAAAAGAAATAATGTTAGAAATAACCTGTACGAAGTTTGATTTTTAAAATAGACGAAAGATCGAATGGAACATTTAAAGAGTTAAGAGAGGAAATTAAATTAAGACGTTTTATAGAGAGAGAGGGACAATTGAACAGAATATGAGAAAGATCACAGATTCTTTCCTCAGTATGGAGTATCCAAAAAGGGGAATCATTCAAATTTAATTTGTATGCGAGAGAGGGTAAAATATAATGCCCTACACGTAGAAGGTTGAACTTGATAATGTAAGATCTCGATAGTGATATATATTTGAACCAAATATCATAAGCAATATTAGGCACAATAGATGGTATTAGACTTATATTTGATAATTAACATCATGGATATAACTCATGGGTATAATTTTGGCCATAACTCACCAACATCAACCAATATAAATTAATATTATAAGCAGATTACTGTTTTATCTTTTAAAATCACTCTCACATTGGTAACGGGTGCAGTATCATAGGAAAAACCGGTGAAATAATGTTTGAGGAAGTTCGTATTTTATCCTTACAGTCCTCAAACAAGATAATAGTTATAACTGTAATTTAATTTTAAAGAAAAGATAAATTATTTAACTATTACAACGTTTCTGAGCTAAACTTAAGTATAATCATATATGATTAATCATGGTATACACCATGAACACATTTTACTGTTTTTATTCTTATTAATGGTAAGGTTTTTTTTTTTTCAATCAAAACATCATACATTTTTAATTTCTAATCTGGTAAAATGTATTGTTTACTAAAAATTCAAAATGTATTTGTGAATCGATTTGTCTAGTTTCATAACGATTGGATAGACCAAAAATGTTTTATATACATTTAAAGTGAAAATTGTATGCAATTTTCTGGTTAGGCAATATCGAATAATTAACAAGATACTGTCAAAATTTTTACTGGAGTAAATAACAAAATGTTTCTATTATTATCAAATAACCAATTTTCTTAAAATTAACCTAATAACAACTGATACTTAGTAGCATATACGGGTTTTTGGTTGTGTCTGTAACACTAATTTAATAATTTTGGATTACAATGTTTTTAAATAATATCATCAAATGAACGAAAAGTTAGTTTATTCTATAATTATTTTAGCACGCACGTTTTTTTTTTCACAAATTAAAATTAATTTAACGTCACTCATAAATGTATTGCCATTTAGTTATTTTTTGCGTAAACTGTAAATATTGTATGACACGTTATACGAAGTCGTGTGTCTAGAGTTTAATACTTGATAAAAAAAAAATGGTAACAGTTTTATTTATTTATTTATTTTTTTTTTTATCATATTATGACTTCACAAATGTATTTATAATGTACAAGAATAATGTTTTATTTAAATATATATTATCAGTTCTTCATATTGTATAATTTACGTATCTGCGAAAAAAAAAGTCTCATGAGTTTTTAAATACTTCAGCTTATAAGCTTTTTATTTTCAATAAAATTAATAACTCCGTATAAAAGGTATATATTATCTATGTTTCGGGTTCTACATTTATTTATATAGTTTTATTATTCTCTTTTTAACTATCACTTTCACTAAATAAATAATCTATCAAATAGATTTACGATTGAAAAGTACCTAAAAATATGACAAAATAACACCACGTCGTATTTTATCTGCAAATAACATTTCCAGTACAAAGTGTATAGAGAAGCTTATCTCAAACAAAATGTCATCAAGTTCTCAAGTGATACCAAATAAACATTTAAGTGACAACACTCTTAAAATATCAAGTCTTTTTTTTAATTTTTAAGCGCCAAATTTTCCTATTTCCCCTTAAATGTGATAAAATATAGTATTTGTATAAAAACTTCTAAATTTTAAAACATCATGATTGACATAAAAAGAAATTATTTAAATTAAAAATTAAATCACATTTTATTGTACTTTCAGTCATATCCATTTCAATGTAGAATAAAAATATTGAAATTTCATCACTATTATGTTAAATTAAAACTGAAGGTATATTTATATATCTCTTTCTACCCTTCAAATACATACTACTACAATTGATTTTGATTTATCTCCAAAATGTTTTCCAGATGACCTACTTTGACCAAAATCAGAAAACCTTAACGACCATAATTTCTCTCCATCTAAGAAATTTGATATTTTTTTTGTTCCTTTTTAAGCTCAATTTTAATTTTTGGATGTATCATAATAAGAAAACTAATTATACTATTGTAATACCATTATTTTATAAAAGCGTATGGATACTTTTGTGGACATATTTTTACAAAATTAATTATTATTGAACAGAACGTATTATTTTGTTACAATACTTAATTAAAAAAATAAAATAAAAATGAGCTGTCGAAAAAATATAAGAAACTTCATTTGATCCTTATGTATTGTTACGTATTTATGAATGTGTAATACCGATGTAAGAATGGATTCTTTGAATTTTGTGAAATGATACACTAATAATTATTTGTATGTGTTAAATGTATTTATACATGCTAAACGAAAAGAGAAATGAAGAGATTTTATTTTGACTGTAATGTTTTTTTTTTTGTCCACGTATCATTTTTAGGTAAAAAATTACTCAAGCTTTCTTATATAAAGCCCCTTCTTTAAATATCAGATATTGGATACAAAAGGTACTTTAGAAGAGTTATTTAAAATTCCTAGTGCAGCCAAGGATATGTATTTGTTTTACAATGATGCGTTTTTTTATGTATGGGGCCATATTTTGGGATAGTAAAAGTGGTCCAAAAGTTTTGTACACCATCACTCTAGATTAGGAATTTCATCTATGTGAAATTCTTCATTCTTTCATTCATTCTTTGAACTTCTCTCAATTTATAGTTTTTCTAAATGATAAGAAAAATCAACTATGTTAGTTTTTATCCAATAAGATTTCAAACTCGAAATCTAGAAAACATTTTTCTTCACTAAAAGACTCACAGCATATTGTACACCATCGTTCGAAATGTTATAAAGATCGGTTCAATGATTTATGTTTTATTAACATTTTAAGTTTAAACTACAGTTACAAATATTTTACGGAAAAACACTGATTTTTTTACTATTTCATTTAATAAACTTATGTCTATTTAAATGTTTCTAAAAAAATAAAACTTTTTCATGATAACTTGGATTACTTTGATTTTTTTTACTATTATTCTTAACTAATATTTCTTAGATTTAAAAACTTTACGATTCATAGTACCATTAATCAAAAGTTCTACTCAGAATTATTTTTCGTATACAGTGTTTTATCATTATTTTCAAATCTTAAATATACCATTTCATACAAATCTACCTATGGTCAGGGGAACTAATTGTAAAAATGGTCTACCTGAAATGGCATACACCCATGAGTAGTATTTTGTCCAAATAATAGAGTGATAAAAGACAAATTTCCACCGCCAAAATTTTTCTCACTTTTCCATGTACTAAAGTATAAACTACGTATGAGTGAACACGTGAATGGTGGGTATTTGTATAATTCTACTATCTCATTATAAGTTAAATTAATATTGAAAAAATGAGTTATTCAGATATTAGATTATATTAGTTTTCTGTAATATTTAAATCAACTCTGTCAAATCTATTATTATTTATCACAAACAATGATCAACATCAACATATTTCACAAATGTAACATATTATTATAATTTATACTTATTATCTTATTATCTATCTATACTAGTCATGTTTCTGATTTCACTGTGTACTAATATGAAGAAAAAAATCCTCAAGTGGTTCAGTTTATAATATTAAATTAGCAATTTAATTTTTTTTACCACTTTAAAAAACAGTTTTCGATTTATTTTAATTTCTATCAAAAATTATGTACTCTCAATTCTTAAAAAATGATTTTAATGAGAAAATATTGGACACCAGTAATTAACAGTGAATAGTTTGTATAGGTACTTATGTATTTGTAGTCCAATTTCTAGTAGTTAACTTTAATATAAATGCCATGTATCATAAAAATTATCATTCCTACTTTTCAGATGAGAAATCAATGCATCACTAAGTTTATATTTCTATGCACTAACGTATTTTTTTCTAAAATAAAAATTTGATATGTTGTCAATAATACTCGTATAATTTATCTTATCTTGAATAATATTTTCCCTTTTTATTTTTCATAATATTTCCATGGACTAAAATTTAATTCAAAACGTATGTTAACTGATACCTATTGAATAAAAGTTTCGTGAATTGTGAATATGTAAATAGAGTAAATATTTGGTTAAAAGGTCAATCCAACATGATGCATAATTTAAATACGATTTCTCATAACATATTATATCCTGTTGCTTCTTTGTATTGTGAAATAATATTTATAAAAATTGTACCATAATCTCTACACGGTGACTCAAAAATATGACGTACATAATTATCATATAAATACGCTTTTTTTTAATCTAAGTGCAAGTCGAAGTATAATGATACCAACTTCGTAAAATCGCTTACAAAGATAACTTGAGATGAAATATATTAATCTTTGTTAAGATTACATATTGTACATCTTGGATGCTTTTTTTTTTACATATTTTTGGTAATAAAACTCGTAGTTCCGCTGTTTTTGACTGTATATAAACTTAATTAATTTTATATATCAAAAACATATATTATTTTAAGAAAATTTGAACCATTGTAATTTGAAACTCAAAATTTTTACTCTGACATTACATAATTTTGTTCGTTATTTATATATTGTGTGATCAAGTAAATTGTAACACAAATCAAACTAATGCATGACAGATAAACAGGACGATACTTTATAATTAAGATAGTGTATACTTTGTTGATGAAATATTATTTTCACTTTTAAAACATTGTTGACAATTTAAAAATGTCATTTGAACAAAAACTTTGTAACATAAAACTGGTGAAAACCATAATATTGTATTAAGCATTAATGTATATTATATAAGGTGTCTAGAAAGTTTGGAGAGTTTATATTTGCACAAATAGTGTAAAATGTTTATAAACTTTCTGGACATTTTGTATCAATGACCATACTAACTCATAAAATAAATATAGGGTACCAATTTATTCGTACTTCTGATTAGATTTTGCCAAGTCTACTAAATAACTGATATCAGGTATTTATATTCACCATCACTTTTATTAGGTACAGCATAACTATCAAAGAGAAGATATTTACTTGAGATATTTTATTATCTTTATGTTATAACTCTGAGATCTATATGTTCTGCAATTAAATTATTCTGCTTGCTTTCGAGATACTGAATTAAAGTTACATTTTATTAAAGAAAATATGTCTTTAACTCTAATAATACATTATTTACGTATATTATATCATTTGCCAATTTTTTCAGTAAAATAATAACAAACAGATTACCTCCATCTGGAAGTAATACTACTCAACATGAAAAATATAAAAATTGTGACTATTCTTACTTGTTCAAATATGGGACCACTGCCAATATATGATCACATATTCAATGCAGTATCAAAGAACGGGACAATAATTACCATCTCGTTCATTATTCGCATACGTTCTGTTTTTATTTATTTTGAACGATTCCACTTTAAACAATATAAACTATTTGAAAACAAGTAACTTATTTTAACACCCAAATATAAAATATTAAATTGTGCCGTTTCCTTCATGGTGTGCTAATAGATAGTAAAGGTATATACAGAGTAAGTCAGATCTATTTGAAAAATGCAATTACTTTTTTTCTATTCATTACTTTCAACGTATTAAAAAAAAAAAAAAAAAAAAAAATACTCAAGTCATTGGCTATAATAAAACTAAATTTCAAAATTTCTTTATATTTGTAGAACTCAAATTTTAAAATTTAAAATTGTACTGCGCCGTTTGGTAAAAAATTCAAAACAGCCATTTTATGATACAGATTTTTAAAAAATACTTTATGCTCACATTTTTAATAAAATGTAATCGATTAATTAACAACAATTTTTTTTAAGATTGTAAAAAATTGAACAATAATATTGTGTTTTACATTATTTTATCATATTTTGTTGTAAATTAGTATAATTAGACTAATTGAAATATAATTTATTCCAAGATTTTTGTTTTCACTCATAGCACTAAATGCTTAGTGATTAAATGATGGAACACTATTACATTAATATCTAAATATGCTCAGAAAATTATTTTTTAGTTATGTACAATCATTCATAGAAAGATTAACCGAAATCACTAAATTAATCTTGATAGAATGTACACTTATTTGTACAATAATTTTTATAATTTTAGATATTTAGATTTTTTTATAAATGGTAAAATAAAAATTTTTAATTTTAAAATTTGAGTTCCAAAAATTACAAGAATATTTTAATTTTATTTCGTTGTAGAGCAGTACTATAATATTTATTTATTTTTATTTTTTAAATAAACACAAAAAAAAAGTTATTCCATTTTTCAAATAAATCTGACACACTCTGCACACTCACCCTATAAGTATATATATAAGTATATAAGTATAATAGTTAATGTCTAATTGTAAATAAGAATATTTATTTCCACATGCAAATTTTAAAAAGAAATAAACTCTGTTATGTTTTACTACCCCAAGAAAAAGAAATGCAAACAAACCAAGATGTGCATATGACAATTGTTTGACAAAATTAAAAAATACAGAAATAGTTGCAGTAAGCTGGTGAGACAATAAAATAGTAACATTACTATCTACATTTTTGAGTACTGACCAAGTTGAAAAAGTGATTAGATTTTCAAAAACTGAAAAGAAAAAAGTTAAATTAACTTGCCAAAATATTGTAAAAGTTTACAACAAACATATGGGTGGTGTGGATCTACTTGACAGCTTGCTTGGTAGATACAAAATTAAAATGAGAACCAAGAAAATGGTACATGCGATTATTTTATCATTTATTAGATGTGACCATAGTGAACTCATGGTTACTACTTAAGCGAATCATTGCTCAAAAAAAAAAATTAGATTCAACACAAAAAATGATTTCACTTGTGGATTTTCGAGAAGAACTTGGAATATCTCTTTGTGTCAGTGGCCAACGAATAACACCAAAACGTGGTCGCCCAAATACATTGGAAAGTGTTATTGAAATAAGTAGAAAAAATCAAACGCAGCTGTTCAGCCCCCTAAAGACGTTCGCTTGGATAAAGTAAGTCACTAGTCAACAGATACTAACAAGGAAAGCCGATGCAAGATGCCAGGACATTCATCATATACCTGGCAACAATGTACAAAATGGAATTTGCCCTTATGTGTTGGTAAAAAAAAAAAAAAAAAAAAAAGTGTTTTTTTAAATATCATACATCATAAACAAGTGTTTTTAATGTTTAAAATCATTTTATCGATTATAATAGGTATTTTTTTATTTATTTGTCCATTACTTTTTTTTTTTAAATTGACTATAACGTTTTGCTATACTAAAGTTAGATTTGTATTATTTGTGTTATTTTGTATCTAATTATTTTATCGACTTTTTAGTATATTTATTTAAATAAATGATACATTAAAAATAACTATATTTTTTATAAAACAATGAAATAAAAACAGTTATAGTGTAAATGTATGAAGTCGTTCCTGAACAACAACCAACTTTATGAGCTTATAATTCATCAGTTTATGTTTATAATTTTTTTAACATTTTTCCCGTGTTATTTAAACCCTAAGAAACTTTAAAAAAAATATTGCCTTAAAAAAAATCATCCATTGTAGGGTTAAGAAAATTTTATTAGTTTTTTTCTGTTTATTTTGAAAAATGATTGATGTTTTTAATATAGTGTTCATTTGATCATAGTTAAAAATATAAGATAGTTTACTTCAATGTTTTTATATAATCATTTCATCTGCTTTAAATTTTTTGTTGTGTTAAAATATGTAATATATTATCAAACAATATTTATAAACACAAGCTCATAATTTTGAACAACACTTGTAAGATTTTTTTTTCTCTTGTTTGACCTTATTGAAATATTTTCTGTTGGAGATTAGTCTTCATTTTATATGATAAATTTATCTGCTAGACTTATGGAATTCATTTAAGTTTCAATGATGTACAGATTATTTATGACTGTTGATAAAATATTAGGCAATCTAATAGAACTTTTTCTTGTATACTATTTTAAAAATGAAACTCGCTTTGGTATACAATAACACTTAAAATAATGGTTTCCATTCTTATTAGTTTTCTCTAGTAAAAATTATAATGTATAAAAATAATTTTAAGACCAGTTTTTATGAAACGTCTTCCCTTACCTACAAGTGTAAGATGATTTTGAAATAAATTTAATTAAGGCGTCCATTTATCCCTTTTAATTTTGGATAATAAAAGACTTTATCTACTAGGGTGTTTAAAAAACAATTCTACGGGCATTTTTTTTTTTTATCTTTATTTGAGATTTTACGAATTTTTTTTTCATCATAGAATAACTATTACATGGTCAAATTGAGCGCACTTTATATTTTACGATAAACCGTTTTTATCGCACCAAAACCAAAATGGTTTGTTTCCCAGTGATTAATCGCTGTTGAATTGTTGATTTACATTGTGTCAATCAAGTCAGAAGTGCCGAAAACAGTAATTTTCACTAAAGGACCAACTAAGTACCCTCAAAAAGACCTCCAACAGTGTTTATATTATATAACGATTCTTCGTACTTAGATACAAGTTTTTTTCGTATATGGTTTGATCTATACGACGACGTCTCGATGACTGAAACTACTAACCATTAAACAATAAAACTAAAAAAAAAGTCTCGTAAACGTGAAAATTGCCGAGAAAAAAAAACGCTAAATCACGTTCAGCGGAGTCGTACCTTAAAACGTGGCGTCGACAAAACCGCGGTCGTCGAATCACAAGATATCTGGAAGGGGAAAAAACGAAATAACCAAAAATAAAAATAAAACCCAAACGCTGTTCACGTACAATACATCCGGGGGTTCGGTATCACATGTTATAATACAGTGAATATGTAATGTAATATGTTTTCGTCGGGTGGTGGCACGGCGTTGTGTTGGAATTTGCATACGCAGGCAACGCGCCAAAAGTCCCCTGCGCCAGGGTGGGAAAGTTACTGGTCCTACGGGGTGCGGTGGTCGGGTGGTTGGGTGGTGGTTAACTCGAGCCCGGAAGTCACCCCCGAGGCTGGTACCATGGAGGGGAGGGACAGGAGTGGTACTTTTTCTACCATCCCACGCGCTCGCGTACAAATTGACAAACCGTTGTGCGCGCCGCAGGACCTGGACGAGCGCACGCTACCGGTGGCGGTAGAGTGGTGGGTGCGACGAGCCGAGGGGACGCCACCGTTGCCTTTGATCGTTGAAAGCCGTCCAAGAAAAGCAATCTGGTAACATGATCTCATGGAAGCGGCGGAGGTGTCGGGGAGTAGAAGCAACTTGAACCAGAGCAGGGAACCCAAAATGACTGTAAGAACGAGCGGGGCTAATCACTCACATGGCAGCCATCGAATCGCTAGACGCTGCTGCTATCACGGCAACTCATACTTGTAGGGATGTGAAATTAACCAGTGAAAATGTTTTGGTCAATTTATCGGTAAAATTTACATAATCTTACGCGAAATTCGGTGAATCAGTACATTTTTCAATTTCAATTTTTCAAAATAAATTATTTATATAAGTATTCAATCCCGTTTATTCGTACTAAAATGTTCAGTAAGCTTAAATTTTTACTAACATCTTCTTTATTTACCATTGCATAAAAATATTATTTTCTTCGGTCAAAACTTGAAGGATTTAAAAAAACGTTGTATTAGCTAAATAATATCATCATTACGAAATTAAGCGTACAATTGAATTATGAATCACTCGATTGAAATAAAGGTGAAAAAAAATGCAACCATGAACTTAACTTCAGTAAAATTAAGTTTTACAAGTAAAATTTACAGAGTGAATTTATCGGAACTTACATCTCTATTCATTCCTACCTAATTCAAGTGGTAGAAACGTCACAGAACTAGTACGACGCCTGATCATATGTAGGCACGTATAATATTATGTTTTCGTGTGGAAACGAACGAGTTTTGGTGAATTCGGTGCAGATCAAGTACTACCGGTAGCTCGATTAAATTTCCTTGTGTGTCTCTAAAAGACGACATATTTTTACACATGTGTTAAAAAAAAAACATAAAAAAAACCCATGTGGTCAAGTCTCATGAAAATAATCAACTCGATGACAGATTTTTCATTAGAATTTTAAGTTAAAATTAAATTTAAAATGACGTAAAATATGAAATTTTATTTTTATTTTATTTTTTTTTATAAAATTTATAATTTATAGTTAAAAATCTTAAGTTGTCTCGTAAGTTTATTTTTATGTGTAGCACTAACCGTATAAATATATTGATGACGCTTCGGTTTATACAATCGCAAACTATTTTTCTGTATGCGTTTTAATTTCCTAAACACGGAGGCGAAATGGATCATTTTTACGAATATTTTTAAATTGACATGAATTATTGCGTTATTATTCTGGAACCATTTTTTGCTTAAGTCTTGAAATTCTTACCAATAATTTATCGTAAGATTTTACGTTCTTTAAAAAACTAAACTAGGTCATAAAATTATGAACCCTGGATTTTATTCAGCATAATTTTTCTAAAACAATAATTTATTATTGGCCTCGAATTTAAAATAATATTATACGTACGTACTTTCATTTCCCCAGACGAGTCGATCGTACAAATGGTCTACCAAAGATGCTTTACATTTTTCACCCATAGCCCTTATCGAACTCGCATACATTTTTCAAAAATATTTTTTGCTACCATGTTTTACCTATTTTATTAAGTCAAGACTTGTGTTGTGTATTAGTATGCACAAAATAATCATGAAAACCGAATTTAAATATATGCGTTTGTTCACCGAAACAACGTTTGTCATTCAAGACAAAGCAAGTTAATTTATTTTTCAACTTGTGAAGTTAGGGTAGATAGAAACTAATATTAGTTAAGTTTAAAGTTACTCATATTATTTTTTTTTTTACTTTATTATATTAAACTTAGGAAAAAATAACTTGACTTAATTAAAAGTTTAAATTATCTTACTAAAATAAAAAAGGCGAAAATACCTTCTAATTGTGAAGACACTTTAGACCTATATTTCTATACCAACAATCAGTTGCGGATTTGAGGAGGGCAACGTGGCGATTGATAAATTATAATATTAAGTATACTATAAATATAGTTATTTATTTAATATTGAATAAATGACTGTTAATTTTTTATACTGTTAAATTTTTTTTTTTAGAACAAATGTCTACTTATTAATACGTAGATTATTGAATTATTAATTTTTAGGTTTTTTCTATTTTAGATAGTAAGAATCATTTAGTCAAACAATTTATAGGTGTATATAAAAAAAGCCGGTAATTCACTCTTGTTGCGCAATAAAAAGTCTAGTGTACATTTTCTTTGGGTTTACTGTGTAAAGTGGGGTAGATGCATTCAATCGTAAAGCAATGATAAATCATTTTTTCAATAAAATGATTCTGAGTGGAAAATCTGTTTTGTATGAAATTTGAATAAAACAGTCAATTTCGTCAAAATTCAAATCACAAAAAAAAAATTCAATGCGTTTTCAGTTGTTTCCTTGTTAATTAAGAATCCGTGATACCGAATCCCTCCCCTTAAATAAGCTTCAGATCCGCCACTGCCAACAATAATATTAAATTCAAACAAACAGTGCATTTATCCAAACATATTTTATTTTATTAATTACTATTCAATTGCTTGCATGATTTATATATGATATTAATAAAATCATACGTGCTTACCTATTAAATCATCTGTATTAAAAAAAAAACTGAAAAAAAAAACAAAAAACCTCATCCAGAAAATGTACTCTGTTATTCGTGTGTAATTTGACTTCTGTTTGATATAGGTAACATAACTGTACATAGTTAATTTCAAGTTGAAAAATGTAACTTATTAAGTTAAAAGTTGATTTGAATAAAAATGATGAAAGAAACAGCTTAACTTAACTGTCTTGACTTTTTATCTTGATCATAACTTTTGACTTGTTAACTCCCACCCTCGGTCATCATATTACCTGTTTCGGCGGATTTGCGATCGCTCCAGCTTCATTCGATTCCATTCGTAATGTTATCGTATACGCGCACATTCGTTCCGATAAATCTCATTGCCAAAAAGCAGCCGTGGCGGGACGCGTTGGATTAACAAGCGCAATATTCAATTGTACGCGTATTATCAAATTCGGTCCACCCCCGCTCACGGAACGCCCTCGCGCCAACAACAACGCGCGCGTATATTATATTATTGTAACGCGCGCGTCGCGAGCAATCCGCTACATCGATTATTGTACGTACACGGATATTAGAGCAGTTAATTTGCGGTCTCGGTCGCGGTGGAATGGTCGTGTTAGGAAACGGAATAGAGTTGGTGTTCCTTACTGGCTGCTAGTGTTGTGTTCAGGAATCGACGGATGGCCGTCAGCCGTAATAGTGAATATATCTCTCTCTCTCTCTCTCTCTCTCTCTCTCTCTCTCTCTCTCTCTCTTTCTCTCTCTCTCTCTCTCTCTCTCTCTCTCTCTCTCTCTCTCTCTCTCTCTCTCTCTCTCTCTCTCTCTCTCTCTCTCTCTCTCTCTCTCTCTCTCTCTCTCTCTCTCTCTCTCTCTCTCTCAAAATTTTTTTGTAAAAATAACTTTTTATGATAAAATATTCGACAAATTTGAAGATATTTCATAGTTTATTTTCCTGAGAATTTTTATGAGTAAAGTTTTTATTTACATTAACTTCGTAAAAATAAAATGGTGAGCGACCAAAATATTCAGAAAAATAAACTAAATAAAATGACAATCTTAAAATTGTATTAAAAAAATTAAAATAGACATTTATTTTTTATCTTGTACTGAAATGTGTATGTATATGAAGAATGAAAAATTGAAGTCTTCGTCCTTGCGAGTGATATAAAAAACGAAATTTGATAAAGTATTAATACATAAGATATTTTTTAGTTGGTATACGAGAGAAATTAGAAATGAGTATAACACCCTGTGAAAATTAAACTTTACTTCAGTTTCTACGGAGTTACCAAATTCACCGAAATTATGTTCGGACCAAGTAACTGTATCATAAGTACACTGTATGTAAATTAACATTATAACATTACGTCATATTATATGAACTTTGTAAATAAAGAATTCATAAACAGAACCACGGATCAAGTAATTTAGGTATTGCTCTATGTACTATATAATATGTACTTCTAGTCTAAAATGTATTTGTGATAATTTAAAAAAATAAACAAACTAACATTTAAATCCGTTATTATACAAAAACAATGATGATTTTGAGACTTATTGGTATACATAGATATTATGCTAAATGCAGGCTTACCTCGTAGTTTCATCAATAAATGAATTAGTCTAAATCCTGTATTTTTTTGCACTTCTTCGGCATTACGTGACACAAAACTCAACACACAAGTAAACAATTATCAAGAATTGTACCAAAAATTTGAAAATTTCTAAACACCTAAAAACGTACGATCGAGGTTAAAAATTATATTATTTATATAAAAGGTTTTAAGAATAGCATATCACTCAGCACTGTGGCGTAAGAACATAATCGTTAATCAATGGAAATTAAATTTTGAAATTTTTTTTTCATATTTTATAAGAGTAAAAATGGTTTTTAAATTTATCGAAAACGTCATAAATTTATTTTTCAATTATAACTATGTATTATTCAGTGCTCGAATTAAGGAGTACGGAGGGAGACGGAACTCCACCATTATTTTTTATCTCAACTATTATTTTTTATTGAAACGGGAGGATGGCATAACCTAATGCCTCGATTTATTTAGCATCAAATTTAAATTGTTTTCAATGACACTATCAATAAAATATATTGAAAAATTGTAGTTAATTTTAAAATTTTAGATTTTAGTTCATACCACCTGTACGGTTTCTACTGTTCCTATAGTCATGCCTGTTGCGGTCGTTTACTCTGTATAATTCCACAAAATATTAACAAATAGAATATTATATATATAGAATATAGTTATTCTATGATATTAATATTGAATATTTTATCAGTTGAATTAGGTATAATTAATCTTTGCTTATACATGTATAGACTAAGTAGTTTATTAGTATTTTTATGTGGTTTTAATTACCGGTAGAGTTACAACTCACTCGTTAATAGTTCGTGTTCGATAAAAATGAAGTTGATACCTTGAGTAGTTCGATATAATGACCAATTAGAAAAGGTCAATTAATAATTGTATTTTACTAGCCTATTTATAAAAGCTGACGAAAAAAGTAAAAGTAAGTATCTTATTTTAATTTTAAATATAATATTTATATTTGAAATACGCTATAATACATACATACTACACCGGGCCGAACCGGTCCACGATCCAGTCTTTTCGATCTTTGTTTACAGGACCAAATCACTGTCCGATCTTTTTCGGTCTTTGTGTATTATAATCTTAAATGGTTTGGTCCAGTCCGGTCAACCTTCAATTTCAGTTGAACATAAGTTTTAGTGGCAGAATCAGTCTTTTCTGATTTATTTTCCCACGTAATACATTATAATAATTATGTAGAATTATATAATTAAGACGTTCAATTCGTCTATAATTGTAATTTTTTCCGGAATGCAGTGGTGGTGCGAAAGGAACGGGTATTCTAAATTTATTTATAAAATAGAAAAATATTTAATTACTTTAACTAAATAATTTTTACAATCAGTCCAGCTCGGTCTGATTCTTCTTTTTTTTATATAAATCGGTACAATCTTTGTCTTTTCTAATGCAATTAAAATGAAACGAACCGGTCCCGAATTGATTTTTTTTTATCGGTACAGTCCGGTCTAGTTTGACTTATTTTTTTTTTTTTATCAGTCCAGTCCTGAAATTGATTAAAATGTATCAGTCCGGTTCGGTCTGAAAAAAAAAAATGGACCGCGCAGAAAATGCTTGATTTACCTGCGATTATTTTTATTTTTCAAAACACGTTAGGTATATCAAATATTTTTATCTCGTCATATCGATTCTTATGAAATTAAACAAACAAATATTTTATCACTATTTGAGTATTTTATATTTAATTAATTATTTGAAAATATTGCTCAACAGCTAGTGTATTATTTAATTTAACACTCGTATTCAATTTCAGTAAATACAATTAATGGGGATAATTTATTTATGCTTGCTAAAATTATGTTGATTTATTTAATGAGTAACATTATAATGTTAGAAAAAAATAAATCGAATTATAATTTCAGAATATATTAGCATATAAATTGTATTCAAAACCAAAAACATAAGACGATAAATGTTATTTAGATAATTCGATTGTTATTTAGTATTCTGTTTTAGCCTTGTAAGTTGTTAACCATGTGATTAATCAACTAAAACTTTTTTGTTTTTTGTAGCTCGACTAAAGCGGTCTCAAAAAACAAACACTAACAAGGGTTCGGTAAATTATCTTAAAGATATATTTCCAGAGGCATATAAATACCTATACTTTTCAAAACTACATTTTATTGTTCCTTTAACATAATTTAAAATACTATAATTCAGTATATTATACTGAAAGTATATTGCACAAAAAAGTAGCTTATTAGTATTAAGTATTTTTTATTTTTTTTATTTATTTTTAGATTCTGAACGGAGTGAAGAATGTATTGATTTTACAATGATGTGTGTTTTTTTTTTTTTTTTTTTTTTTTATTTTTTATTTTTGTGTCTGTCGACACGATTTGGGGCAGTAAAAATGCTTCGATTGCCTTATATAGCAACTTTTCTGAAAGGAAAGTGAATCTAGTTGGTACTTTGGGGGGTCAAAAGTTAAAAATTTTCAATATTTTTTTAACGCGCCGGGAAAAACCCTTAAAAAATGAGGGAAAAACGGTATATTTTACGCAAAACCAGTTTTCGACAAAATCAAATTTTTTATTTTGCTATAACTCAAAAACTAATCGATGTAAATACTTGAAATTTTCAACAAATGTTTAGATTAGCGTTCTCTATACACCGTTAAATTTTCAAAGTATTTTGACTTTTATTGAGCTAATTATAGACAATTTAAATTTTCAATTTTTTTAAGTATTTTTTTCTAAAATAACGATAAATTTTTTTTTTTTTGCCAGAAAATCTTGAAAATTTAATACAAGGTTTCTTATAAGTTGTTCCATAACTGATAAAAAAAAATCCAAAATCGTAAGTCACAATTTTTTTTTATAAGTGCTCAAAGTTCCAATTTATACGAAATATGTAAAAATTGCGAAAATTTGCAAATAATTTTGTTGTTGAAAAATCGTAAAATTTTTTTCTTTTATAACTAAGTTTTGAAAATTTGGTACAAGGTTTTTCATTAGTTTTTCTTCGATTATCTGCAAAAAAAACTCTACCGGATTCAGACAAAAAAATTTTATGAGTGTTTGAAATTTAAATTTTTACAAAAACACGTTAAACAACGGTTTAGCCTCAAACGATTTTTGCTATTTGTTTTTTTTTCAAAAAGTATAAGTTGTAGAAACTTGAAAATTGTATCAGTTGTTTATATTGGCATTTTCTTTATATAATTTTATTTTCAAAAGATTTCACTCATTTTTAATCAATTTATAGGCATTTGAAATATTCGATTTTTTTTATTTTTTTTTTTATAAATGTTGATAAAAAAAATGTAGCTCGGACGAAATACTTGAAAATTTAATAGAAGGGTCCACATAAGTTGTTCTAACTCCCATTCAAAAATTATAAAAATACATAGGCACAAAATTTTTTTATAAGCGTTTATAAGTGCTAATATTGACAAAATTCGTCAAAATCATGTATATTTGCTATGTATTTTGTAGGTAAAAATTCATAAAAATTTTTTTATTAGAAGCTAACAATTGAAATTTTAATACAAGGTTGGCCATAAGTTCGGCTTACCATAATTGTAAAAAATACGAGGGTAATTCATTGTTATTAATTAATTAAATTGTATTAAAATTTCAATTGTTAGCTTCTAATAAAAAAATTAATGAAGAAGTCACATAAATAGACAAATGTAAATTTAACCCAATCTAGGATATTAAAATAAAATATATATTACAATTTAAGGCTGACATCTTCATCTTCGTTCAGAATCGTTTTTTTTTTTATAATATAAAATAATTCCAAAATCTATCCAATAATGCCTAATCTAGCAATGCATCTCGTGTATCCCACCCAACTACTGTATCCTGTACTTAACTTACAATGATTTATCATTGCATTCAAATGTAAAGTACCATACAACTAAACTATCGTAAACCAGGTGATCCCATGATAGAAAGTGCTATACACTCCTCACCATTATCTTGTCCGAGGAGCGAAGCGACGAAGGACGAACTTCCACCACCATTATCTTATCGGCTTTTTTATTTATGAACGTATGTAATTAAAAAAACAAATTATAAATTTTTTTGTAATTTTTTGTATTTTGTCATTTTTTTCATTTTATTATTATGTGATAATTATTATAAAAATTATTGAATATATATAAAATAGATGAGAAGTATACTCAACATTTTGAAATGGAGTTAACATCAATTTCACGATGCAATAATTTATCTTAAAAAAGATCATCATGTAGTAGTTAGTTGTTAGTTATAATAAAGTACCTACTATAAATAGTATCATACTATTGTAATGTTGCTTACCTCCATTATATATGTGCCTATGAAATGTTAAAAAACCATTATCATACAAACCATATTTAAAGGTTTTTGTTAGAATTGAATGATAGATGAAAATACTAAAGCTTTGAAAACGCATTTAGAAAACGAGTATATGTCACGATATCTCGTTAAATGGATACTATTTTGTCATTTGTATTTGAGTGCCTAACAACAACTATAATTTTCGAAATATTCATCACTTTAGTTTTAAATTAATGTCAATGAACATAATTATTTGAAATGATGCTCATTACCCTATATTTATTAAAAATGTTCATAATCATTTCTATTAATTTTAAATACTATTAATTTTCTAGTATGGATACTATTTGTCATAATATTCTAACGATTGAATAAATGTAATAATTTAACGAACGGAATTAAATGTGAACGTGGTTTAATCTAGAATTCAGAACTTAGAAGTATAAATTTTTAAGTGAATATTCATCAATCATAACAAAACCTAACAAATACACTTATAATATTAAAAATGTATAGTTTTGATTATTTTATTCTCAACTATCTCAAAAAGTTTCAAATTTGGTGAAAAACACTACTTCAAATAGTTCAATATGACACATATTCAATGAAAATTTATTCTTACTAGATGAGTGATATTTACATAGATAGATATAGATATGCTTATTAATTTTAAAGTTCTAAATAGAGTTTTTTCATAAAATACCTTGCTACTATGTAAAAAAAAAATTAAAAATAATTCAATCGATAAAACATGCGATTCAAATTTAAGCATTCCGTATGTTATAAATTTCCCCACTATTTTAAGTTATTGGATGTCATAAAAATGAGATGCGATTACGTATCACTGTAAATCGAACCATTACCAACTTTATAATTTTTGTAGTCAATTTGTAATAAAAGCTTCAACTATATTTTATCTTTTATTCTTGTCTTCAATATATATTCATACAAGATGGTAACATTTTGAATTTTATTATGGAATATATAACTGAAAATTAAAAATTGAATACACTATGGTACATTGTATAATATGGTTCGCTACCTACATGTTATATTGATAATGAAACTTAGTCATATCAGCCAAAAGTTTCCATTGGTCAAAATCCAAACAACATAGTACTTATATTATTTTGATTTAGTTTAATGACTATCGCACTCCACGTTAGATTATCCATGATGGACACGCCTAGTGCATTAATAAGTATATAGATCATTAGGCAAATCACGTAACGATATTATAATATCAAAGTATATAATAATTAATAACTATTTGCTTGTGATCTGTAGTTGAAAGAGAGGTAGAGAGAGAGAGAGAGAGGGAGAGAGAGAGAGGGAGAGAGAGAGAGAGAGAGACAGACAGACAGACAGACAGACAGACAGACAGACAGACAGACAGACAGAGACAGACAGACAGACAGAGTGAAAAAGAGAAAGAGACAGAGAAGTAATCGCCTTATGGCCGTTCCACGTAAGTACTCATGTTGGCAGATAATGGTCATTACTCTATTGATGTACAAATAAAATAAATGTACAATTATATACTATTTAAGTATTCTAGTGTAATCGAATGGTAGGACAAAAAAAAACATAGAAAAATTATTACATATATATATTTTTTTAACGAATGCTTTATTTTACTTCCAACTTATAATTTAGTCCCTATTGTTAAAATTTTTGAGTTTCTAACCCCATTTATTTTGGAGTGAAGACTGAAAAGCGAAAAATTTGATGAAAATCTAGTTTATAACTCAATAACACATATTAACGATTTTACTCAATATTTATTTACTCAATAGTTTCTTTATGCACGGAAAATCAGTTGATAATTTCAAAAAGTCTCATTTCTTAGGTATTTATATACCTACTAAATAAAGTACCTGACCAATATAGGAATGTCACTTTTAAATAATCTACTATTATCCTAAAAAGTTATTTTATACGATTATATATGAAAAAAGACTCATTAGAAAATTAATGCTTAAATTGTATACAATGAATGCGCTTATAATAGATAATTTAAATTACATTCACAAATATTATAAATATTATATATATTATTTTTTGTATTAAATGTTGGTGTTGTTATCAACATTGAAAATCAAATATGAAGATTGTGTACAAATTGACATTTTACTAAGATTCTTACACATTCACGATACACGTACTTTGTAATTGGTGTATGGTATACACTTAGTTATTCTTGTCTATACCTCCACACTCATTTTTACTATAGCGACAATTGATAATTTATGAAAAATAAATGTTTTACATTTGTTTATTAGTGTTTTTGTTTATAACGTTTGACCATTTAACAGATAATTTAATATGAATAAGATTTTATAAAATATTATTATTATTATTATTTTAATTCTAATTTAATTCAAAGGGTTGATTTGCATACGACATTTTTTAAATATATTCATCGTAACTCGATAAACTGTACACTGTACATCGTATTTCACACTGCATGCATTGAATAGGGACAAGACCATTTTCCTCCACTGCCCATTTGTTATACTTTAATTTAAATCAACACGTTTATCTAAGGTAGAAGTGGACTTTAAAGCTTTGGTAGTGCTTATCATAAGCCAATCAACAGCCACCCGGAAAAAAAAGGTTAAAAATGTATCCAATTACACAGAAATAAGTTAAGTTCTGCGGCGTATTTACCAGATTGGTCAAAGCCGTTAAAAAGTCAATTTACTTCCTCGTCGATTATTTTAAGCTAGTTAAGTCTTGACTAATATATTATAATTAATATTCTTAATTATTATAAGGTGTTCGAAATATTAATTTAATTTCTGTTATTTTTTTTTATAGGTACTACTTAAATTATAGTTAGTGAATAAGTATTAATATATATATATATATATATATATATATATATATATATATATATATATATATATATATATATATATATATATATATATATATATATATATGTATACTGCTTTGGGTTCAATCCTTCTCATACCTATAAATGAATACATAAAATTAAAAGTCACGGTCGGACACTAGTAGTGTGAGTTGTTTTTCGTCCCTTCTCATACAAGGAACAAAATGAACATAATTCGTTTATTTTATCTATATTATAATAAAAGTAGGACATGCAAATATTGGTCTGGGTGAACCTTTCTTTTCCAGAATAAAGTTTTTCATAAACCCTATCTCATTTAAACACACTGCAGTTTTCTTTCTAGAAAAAAACAAACACGTATGAGTTATATGAAATGGAACGTCCATTGTCCATACATTTATGAAAAGTGTGATCCAAAGTGTTATTGAGCGTTTGAGAAAATTTAGATTTTATTTTTAAAATGTTAGGAAAAATTCACTGCACCAGACTATTACATATATATAACCAGATTATTAGTATAATCATCAGAATAATCTTGTAGATGGTAAATTCAAAAAGGAATATTATGGTTTCATAACTTCTTTTTGACGAGTATTTTTTTATTGGATCACGCGTTAAAATATTATAATCAAAGTTAAAAATAATAAATTATTATTAATTTATGCTCTTATCTATAAAAAAATATATGGGGTAGTGAGGGGAAGTGGATATTCGTTAAAAAATATGTAAAAGTAAATAATTGAAGAACATGCTTATCTTATTTATTATAATTAACATTTATAATATTATCTCCTTCAGAATTGGAAATTCAACTATACCCACTTACAAAAAAATACGATTTTTCACTATTATTTTTCATTAAATACCTACATTATTTACGACCACTTAAACTTATTATCGGTGTGCTATATGAACATGACGGTCAAGACAATAATTTGGGTTGATAATATAACACTTTTTTTTTTTTTGTCAAAATATAATTTTAATAAGTTAACGTATGTTATTTGTTTACTATCTTACTACTGAGATGTTATCAGCTTTCAAATCAAACAACTAATTGACCCAACATTAATTATTATACTTGACTATTGTATTATTCAATATCAGTAATGATTAATTAGCAAAGTATGATGTACCATTTTCAATGGTATTTAATATATAATTTTAACTAATTTGTGTATTCATTATGATCGAAAACATATTGATTGTGTATTCTATTATTCATTATCATTACATTGTAATTATTAATTGTATCATATTTTATAATTTTCTATTGTATCCCAGAACATACCAATAAAATAGTATTATTATACTCGAAATTCTTTTTTTTTTCTAGTTTCTGAGTGAAGCAAAGGATCTATTGGTTTCACAAAAATGTTTATTTGTTTTTTTTGCTAGAAACTATTTTTGATGCTCTAAAATTTGAATAAAAGTTTCACCCAGCTACTTTATAGATTAAAAAATTCGCATTTAGATGATACTTTAAGAGTTGATATTACTCTCTCCTCAAAAGTATTTTCAGGTGTGAAGAAAAATTGTCCAAAAATCAAGAAAAATCTTAACATTCTTCGTGAACGAGATTTTCACTTAATTAATTTCGTTATTCAATTAGTCATAATTTAAAATAACCATTAGCAATTGACAATATTCAGAATTGACAAAGAACTTTGAAAATACCTCGTTTTTTAATGTTTTTTTCTTAAAAGTTCTGAAAATTTAACATGACCATAACTAATGGCACTGAACAAAATTCAAAAATCGTGACTCAATTATTTTTTTTAAAGAGATTAGTAAATTATTATACGATTTTTATGGAATAGTCTATTTTTACATACATTTTCAACTTGAAATCTTCGAAAAAAATGGTACATCCAATCATCATAAAACTTTGAGCACCAATAGAATAAGTTTTAAATCTTTTGGTTAAAAAAAATATCTCCCTTGTTTATACAAAAACAATTTTGATGAAAATAATCCTACTGATAATGTAATATATAAACAAAATATTTCAATACTGAACCTTTGCTAAGAATTGTCAAACTAAAGAAATGGTTCATCGTTTCTTTAAAATTCAATACATAAATCTCTATTATGGTTTTTGAGGAGTGAAGAATAAAGAATAATGCTAATTACCTATGTCCAGCTTTTTTTTGGTGGGGATAGGTGTTCTTTCTCATGTCACTTATTATATGAATTTGTATTATACGTTACACTAGGTATAATATTATGACGAAGAAGAAATAACTTTATAATAAAACTACTGTAAACTTTTAAATACATTATATAAATATATATATATATATATATTAAAAACCTAGTACTTAAAATAATACATAATATGTGAAAAAAGGAACACACATATGTAGACATTTTTTGAGTTGGGGCAATGAGAATTATTAAAAATTAATTTAAAACATTTTATTTTATTGATGAGTCCATTGATAAAATTGTTTATTTTATACTTACTATTTGCAATATGTATCGAATATAATATCAAAGTCTAAACAACGCGCTAAAATACTACAAAGCAAATAATGTAATAAATTATCGTATTCGAGTTGTATTTATTTTAAATTCTCTGAGTTCTAAGTGAAAATACAGTTTCTCACCACCACAAGGATAATAATAAATTAAGTATAATATATTGTAGTTAAAACGAACATTTGTTTTTCGAGTATCCGTGGCCTTTCAGCACTTCCAAGATATTGTGTTTATACTTTATACTAGAAAGCTATTATTTATAGTTCAAAGGGGAAGGGAGGTAAATCGTAAACCGAGGGGCTAAGCCATCCCCCACGGTTGAGGCGTTGTGGGTAATAATCTCAGACGAGGATATGAAGCACTGGTATACCATACGCGTTAAAGGGTACAGATCTCGTGGCCTTCTGAATATAAATAATTATACAAGTTACACCGAATTCGTAAAATTGCTATTTCATGAAATAACGTTAATATTATATATATATTCTCTTATCTAAACTGGTGTGATAGCATGTATTATGTGAAGTCATCAGTTTCAAAGATTTTTTTCGTCTGGTATCTATATCAGGACATAACAAAGCTCACTTAAAATTAAATTAAATTTCTACATCAAAGAGTTCAAGCATTATGTTAATTTATTTTACGTTTTATTTGAAATTTTAGTTATTCGACACCTTGTAAATTTCTTTAAATATATTTTAAATTACTTACGTAATCAGTAACAAGCAAATTGGACAAAACGATTTTTAATTTTTTTTAATATTGTCACAAAATTGTAATAAACTAACATAACGATAAAAAATAAAAAATTATTTAATTTTATATTTTGAGTGAAACAAAGAATAATGCATCAGTTTTGCAATAATGTATTTTTTTTTACTTTTGTTTTTCTGATGTATATTGAACATAGATCCAAGGTACAGATAACCAAACCAAAATTGTATCACACATGTAGTAGGTACTCTATGGTCACTGTACATATTAGTTAGCTTATACAAATTAATAGTAATCGAAAATCTCGTATGAGTCAACATTTAATTTTAAGTAACGATTTGTTTCGATTTCAAAAATCATTATCAAATTGAACGAATTTTATATATGAATTGTACAAACTTAATATGAAACATTAAATTCATTTAGATTGATCATGTTTCTTCATTTGAATAGGATTTTTTTTAATATGAGAAAATAGTCTCTCAAATAGTCTCGCAATCGCCGCCTAATTAATAGATAACAATAATTATCAACATGCATAACAACTGACCAACAGAACAAAAACTCCGTATGGAAAAATAATTGCGTATCACCAATAAAAAATAATGAGTCAAAACACTATACAAAAAAACAAATCCTACTGAAATATCTTGCAATGCAATATCAAATAACAAAAATATCTTATCCGATGGTGGTACCTTTAAATACCACAATGCCACATTGGTTTTTTTGTAATGAAATAAAAATTTAAAAACATGTTGGATCATTTTTTCCAGGGCATTTAAACGGTAAAATACACTTTTTGATAGTTTTTTGGAGCATTTTAATCAAGATCCATAAAAACCGCCGCCGAACAATTAAATTTCATAATACATAATAACATATGTACACATATTATGCTCTTTATTAAAAAAATAAATAATAACTGAGCTAAAATAATTAAATTACAAAATAACTACCTCAGCTTTTTTTCTTTTTTTGAATTCATAAATTTGTAATAGTTGACTATTTATTATTATTAATTACTATTATTTATTAATTACTATTTCAGCAGTGATAGGAAAATGTATTATTCATATCTACTACCATAAAATAAAGTTATCATTTAAAGTTTTAAAAATCAATATTATTAACAAAAAGCAAAGAACAACCAACTAACAAATGACTAATACTTACCTATAGGTACCTACTATTTATAGGTCGACAGTCACATCATTATATCAAATTCGTATATTGCTGTTACATACTCGTATATTGTGTGTGAATGTGAAATATGAATTAAAACAAAATATTTTTATATTTCTCTAAGAAAATAAACATAAATGTTACTTTTAACTTTTAAGTTTTTCTGCCAAGAAATTATCTTAAAGATCTTAAAAAAATGCCGATGGGCATGGGATATCTTGGATGTGACCCCCAACATTCCCTTCCAATAAACCTACGTCCTTGCCACCATTGTCTTAACCGAGGACGAAACACGAACTTCCATCATTATTATCGTAAAGGAATATGTTTTCATTTATTGCGTAGGCATTCCATTTATTTACCATTTTATATATTTTATCCCTCTATTGTTGATTATAAAAGATTAATTTAACGAATACACTAGGTTTGCCATTTACATTGTGATACTTTGGCTACACTGATTATCAACGTGGTACAATCTTATCACTCAATTTTAACAGTATTTAACCATTATCAGTTTATCACTAATCATTATGACTATCCACTATCCTGTGGCTGTACGAAAAATGTTTTACTTTAGTTTCGTTTGATTGGTTAAAAAATATTAAAAACTAATATGTTTTTCACTTATAATATGATATTAACTGTTTTTGTTATAAGTATCATTTTTTAAAAGTTAACTCTTTAATTTTTAACTTTTCACTACCTATCAAAAACCACAATACGTTATGATGACAAATTTTGGTGAGTTCAATGTTATATTACTTCATATTCCTGATTATTAATGTATACAACTATGCTACATTTTATTTTAAATTATTTCATTTAACATACTGTATTACGTTTAGGTTAGTATAAGGACACTTATACAAGTTACTTAGCAATAGCTATAATAAATAAAATGTCCATGTTTATTGTTTAACTTAAATTTTAAGACTTTTTATAAAGTTATATTTTGTATGGTAGTGTAGTAACTGATAAAGAAGCAATCAAAATTTGTTTTGAAAATACTATAAACCAAAGATGTAATTATGTTTTTATCAGATGTAGGTACATTAAGTTATTATTTTATTCATTCACTTATAGGTATTTGTGTTTTAATTTGTTCATCTACAATGTGTAATTATTATCGACTAGGTATGTATATTATACATTATATACTAACCAGGAATCTGATTACTGAATCATCTTCATTTTAAAATATGTGTTATTGGTAGAATTACCATTAAATAGGTAGTTACCTACCTATGGCTGATAACATGTTTCTAAATTTTGAAATAACTAAATGAATAGTCTTATATAGGTAAATGCTTTTTAATCTTATCATACAATTTTTGTATAATTTAGCTCCAGTACTTTAAAATACATGTGTGGATCGTTTTAAATGTTTAGCCGTATTCAGAAGTAAAATAAAAATTCCTTTGATTTTTGGTATTTTAAAATTTACATTAATTTAAAGAGGTACATACTGCCAAAAACTAATCAATGTTCAAAGTACCACACCTACATATTTAAAAAATAACTGAATTATTATAATATATAATAATTATATATAAATTATTATCAAAGATATTCTTTAAATTCTTGATGTTATCTACATA
Organism: Therioaphis trifolii; assembly: GCA_027580255.1. NCBI lineage: Eukaryota > Metazoa > Arthropoda > Insecta > Hemiptera > Aphididae > Therioaphis > Therioaphis trifolii. Next base: position 32,374,254 of record CM050404.1, on the reverse strand, counting down.
TTATGATCATTATACATGATCTGATGTGTGTTGAAAAGAATATATTATTTTGTGAGTACAAAAATCTGATTTAACTGTAATGTTACACATTAAATCTAAATATTATTATTACACTTTTATTATGAATTTAAAAAAAATAGATTTTTTCTTTTATTATTAAATGATGACCAAAACCTAACCAATAAAATTTAATATGGACTTAAAACCTAAACAATTATTTTTTACATCACATATTAATAAATAATTAATTTAAAATTGAAATATAGATCAGCGGCATATTTTCAATATTTTTAGAGGGCAGAGAGTTGAACATATTTAAATTCTTTAAGTAAAACTTTATTTTATTTTGGAACAAACAAGATGGTGACACAATTATTTACATAAATTAATTTATTACTGGAAATATTTTGATAGTTAAATAAATTATTTGTTCAATATTATTGGTTAATATCAGTTATCTTCTTTAAATATTTATAATATATATATAGATAAAAAAATAGGGTATTATTAAATTATGAAATCTGATATTAAAATTAAAGTTACTAATCAACTAGCACTAAATGTGTTATATCTATCATTCTTTATTAACTAAGCATATTTTTGAAAAAAAATTATAATCTATGAAATTCCAAACAAATAATATTTGCTTTTTTTATTCTCGAGATAGGATTCAAACCTGAAATCCCCCTGTATATATACATCACGGTTTTTAGGTATTCATCTTGGTATTCAATTTTTATTTTTTTGCTGTGTCTCCTTACATTATAATTGATGATTTAATACATGAGTGACTGATAAATAACTTATTGGTCTCAATGAAATTAAAATATTATTCATATCTTATTATAATGTGATATTATCACCCAATCACCTTAACTATTAAAACTATTGATCTTTTACTATAATTTAAAATATTAATTACTTGAATTTATGTTTATAAATACATTTTTTTTTTTTTTTTACTGTAGAAAAGGATCCTCTTTCAGCTGAGTTTTCATTACTTCTATCAAATACACTTACCAGTTCAGGATTCGAGCAACTATTCGGCATTGCTTTTGTGTTCACTGTAGAAACTGGCTTTATTCCAACTTCTTTAGCAGAATATTTTGACTCAGTGAATTCAAATATTAAATTGGCTAATATGATAAATAGTCAACCCCTAAATTCATTTTGGAGTCAAAATAATAATATTTTTAATGCCCAACTATTTATGTCCAATCATTTGTGCAGTTTGACTGGTATTCCTGTTGGTGATTCATTAATAATTACATTAAGTTATTCAAACACATCAAAGTGTACTATTCTTGATACTACCACAACAAATGTTGACAAGAAAAGTTTTTTCAATGTATTATTAAGATTTAAAAATTTAGTCAGTGTCCCAATTAAATGTGCAGTATTGGAAATTGCTACTGGTCAGTATCCTAATTTATGTGGAATTCCTGAAGAACTGATTTTATATATTATGACCAAACTTGAATCTTATAATTTATATGCCTTAATGAGATCCTGTAAAAAGATGAACTATATAGCAATTAACAATCAATTGTTATGGAAAACATTTGTAACCCAAGAATTAAAGAAGTTAAAAACCAATCCAAGTACTCAAATAGAAGAATCCAGAGAAGAACTTATAACTGATTGGAGAAATTATTTCTATCAACTCAAAAAAAAAAATTCTACCAGAAGAAAAACTATAATAATCAGATCATTAATTTAAGTAATTCTGAACGTCATAATTCAATAAATTTAATTTTTATTTTTCCGTGTTCAGCTTTTCTAAGTATGTCATTTGTTAATATATATTAATATTAAATATCAGACCTTGTGTTTTAGAATTATACATAAGTCATCTTCATTTAATTTCATAAAAATCTTTAAAAAAAATTGTTTAGGGAGGATAAGCGAGGGATTGACCTAATTATTGTTTTATTGTGTACAATAGAAAATATTAATTTCAGAAAAAAAAATGTACATAATATAATTTTTATGATTTGAAACATGTCTGAAAAATATAAACGTTATGCTATACAAGTCTAAGATTGTATACTGTAATGACAATAATCCAAAGCAGAACACAATCAAACTTAGTTGTGTGATAAAATCTAAAGTGTGAGAAAATATATTTTAATGTGTTTTCTAAAATATTTTAAGTTTTCAAATTGAGTATACAGGTAGCTGTTTCATGAAGAATATAAATTAAACTATTAATATTTTAAATGTTTAGTTTTCTTAATACAAGACATAACATAATATGGGATAAAATGCTTTTCATATACAATTTAAGAAAGCCAACATTCTTATCTACCTACCTGCATAATTTTAAATGTATTCTATATTATTTTTAAACTATAACCAACAAGTAGAAAACCATAGTACTAAATATTATGATACTATTTTATGTGAGTAACATTACAGAAATACAAATAGATTTATTATAATAATTAGTAGTACATAGGTTACCCAGATCCTTTTCAGTTACTTTGTGGCCTGGAACAGAACCATACAAGAGGCCAACAATCATTCAAAAACATTTTATTCTGGGAATTAAAATCTACATACTTTTTATGAATCATGATAATATTCTAAAAGTCGTTAATCTACACCTAAGGCATTGTTTAAAACATAAATATAATGAATCATACACACACACCCACACACATATGAAATAATATTATATGCAGCTTACAATTTATGTAAATTATATTTAATATATAAAATTATTTTAATTATTACACACTATGTAGAATAAAATATTTAAAAATTAATAAAGTACCTACAACTCATTAGTTAGAAAGTTAATATTCAATACAGAAGAGTAATATTATTTTATCAATTCTATAACCAATGCTAGTACCTATTAATCTTGGTTCATCAAAATTAACACTATGTAATCAACTCAGTACTACCGAACAGTTAGATAGTTAACTGCCAAGGGAATGCTCACCAGAAAAGGGTTCAAGGGGTTCAAACCCCCTATTGACTGTATTTTTAAATTTTTTAGTTAGAAAATAAATGTGTAATACATCTTTATAATATATTAGGTATATGTACCAGAACTTTTTTTTTTTTAATGGTTATGCTGTTGGTCACTTAATATTAGTTTCATAATTTACAGAAATATTTTTACAGGTATTAATATCTAAACAGTAGATATTATAATATGATATACTACTGTAGTAGTCCGTGATTTAAACGTATGTCTATATTATTGTCTGACCTGTTGCAAATAAACCCAATGATTAATACATATCTTACTATTTTAATTGAATTGTGAATTTTATAAAGGACTCATATCGAAAAATTAAAAATTTTCAGGAAACAAAAACTGATTTCTTTTGAATTATTTTCTTCATTTTAACAATTTTTTTCTATAATTAAAAACTCATGTAATATTATATTCATGCAGTAAAGAAAAAAATATTTATTTAATTATTATATTACAATTAAACAATTCATTTTTTCTACCTTCTTTTATTATTTTTTAAATATACCTAACCTTGTATCATTATTATGTTACTTAGCCCATGACCCCATGGCATTTAGGCTATTGAGCGTGTTTCAATTTAAGTAAGTACTATATTTGATATATGACAATTTATTTGTATTTTCTGATTTAAAATAACAGATTTCCAATATTTCATTTTTAAGTACCTATTATGATTTTATAATGAATCATTATGCTGTCTCAAATTTTTAAAAACAAGCGAGAAAAAGTAATTTTAATATAAATTAATAATGAAATAAAAGTTTGCTGGTAGCTAATAGTTTTTTAATAATAATCAATAATAATATATCAGAAAAACATTTGAAAATGTATCTAATTAAAGAACTTGTTATGGGCCGCCAGCTTACTCTAGAATAGTAGGCCAATGCCCCGCAACCATTTCAATCGCTTCTAACAACGTATCCCCCTTAAATCTTCTCAGTACTCCTCTGAACTCTGCTACCTCAAACAATATTTGGTATATGGAGTTGTATTTTAAAACGCATGAAATTGTATGCTTTAGTTGATATCTTGATACAAATAACTAAGTAGGCTTTTATAAAATATTTGTATGTTTCCTTTTGATTTTATAATACAAAATTAGTTATTTAATAAATATGTAACTATTAGTAATTTTTTACAATCAAATATCAATGAGAACCTGTAATGTTATTATTGGTTAGGTATGTTTAATTCTAATTGAAAGTCTACGTATATTATTTATTAATAAATTTAAGTACCTACCTATACTATATTGTTGTAGAATAATTATTCAAAAAAATTAAGTGTAGCATTGGAGCAAATAGTTTTTGATTGTTTAAAGTAAAACATTATCAAAATAATTATACAAAAATGAATAGCTTTTTGTATTTTAAATTAAAACAAATTTAAAATTTACTGTCAAGTGCCAATCAAAATTTATGGCCTGCAACATTTTTATAAATACGAGTATTTATTAATTAATATTAATTTTGTTTAACTGGCATGGATGAATAAAGCCATTCCAAGTTGTAAGTCGCTTTTCTTAAAAAGTTATATACCTATGAATTACTAATAGAGTAACTGTAATACTATAACAGTAACATGTGCATTATGTGTTCATTGATGTAGGTATATTATTTTAATGTTTTGTTTTAACAAATTACAAGAATTGTATACATACCATAATTCAGAAAAATGTAAATAACTCTTTTAAAACCTTTATTATGTAATATTCCTTTCATAATTCTTTGAATTTGCAATTTTACATTTTCTTTCATTTTTTCTCTTCAAACTCTCTTGATTAAAATAATAACAACTTATCAGGTCTCTAACCAAATCCATATTTTTATTTAACATAATATAGGTATACAATTTAAAAGTATCTTTCTTAAATTAAATACTTTATCAGTTTTCTATGAGCACAAACTCTATATTATAGTAAACATTTATTAGTCGGTGAAATTCATTTGATGAAAAAGTTTTAATTCTGATATACCTACCTAATAAATGAAAAATTAGATAAAACATATAATCTATAATAAAACTTATGGACAATTTTTGGTACCTGATAATGTGTAGACACAAAAAAATGCATAATTGTAGGTATCTATAGCCACTGCATTATTTGCTGCTCTTTGAATCTAAAGACTAAAATTATAATGCACTGATTCTCTTGCACCAGGCATAATAAATTAACGTGAGTACCTGTCCATTACCCAATATCTGATCGACCAATATCGAAACGAAATACAATGAGAATATAATATGAATAAGTTGCCTTGTGTGAGTTACTGAGTTATAGCATTTTATCAAAAAAGTGGAATACCGAATAACTAATATTTATACATACTATTATAATTTAAATGTAGCATGGTTTGGTTACCCGGTAACAAACATAGAACTATCTCATCAACCTATAGATGATCTATACCTATTAGTTATTACCTACTTATAGGTATAGTATCTGTTGTAAACGGCGAATCAAGCGAAAAAGCTCTTGATTTCACATTTGTTTTAAGTTTTAACACGCTTTAAAGAAATAATATTATTTTAAAAATGTATTTTGATGTGCGGAGGACCTGTATCTATCCCATGACGTGTTGATTGTCGAGGAAGTGAGATGTATCAATCATGTATGTATATTGCTAAAACCCGGTGGTATCATACAAATTACAATAACAAGCAACGTTTGGCGTGGCTGGATAGTAACTTAACGCATCATTCTTCTCGTGATATTCCGAATTGTATACTTTTTTACGACTTTGAATCAATTTAATCGAGTCAGAAAACATTTTAAAATTGAACAAATTTTAGTTATTTTTTCAATAAATTAAAAATTATGAAAACAACCTCCGTTATAATTTAACTTTTAAAGTAGGTACACAAGGTAGGATAATTTCAAATCTTGTATTTTGTTTAGTGCGTATCTACTTTCTACTATAAAATTTATTATGCTACACCTGTACTAACTAATCACTTGGTATAGATCATGATTTAGGATCCCATAGTTTATCGTATTTGTGGTACCTACCTAAGATAACTTTTTTATGATTATTTAGTATATTGTATGTATTTTAAATGTTTTCCAAAAAACATTAACATTTTATTAACAGTCAAATAACAGAAATTGTTTTAAGTAGATACCTACCCATCTAGATACCTACTTATAAAAAAACGTTCATTTTGTATTGCCTTGATGATAACAATAAATTGCTTGCTCTACCTTAATACCTATGTCATTATACATTTGAAGATTTATTATTTACTATTCGTTTTTTTTTTACAATTTACAAAAATATTTTACAATATAAATACCAAGTAGCATACGTAGGTTTTAAATAGGTACCGACTTTAAAAAAAAAAAGCAATAACATTTTACTTTGTAGATAACCGTTAAAACAGCCATTATCTACTTATTTAAATTTTAATAACGATTCAAAGGTACCTACGTGATTTACTACCTACGTATTTTTTTAGATTTGAAAAAAAACCACGATAACTTATGTGTGCATGAAAGTTACATTAGGTAGGTACTCTTAAGTTATTTATTTAATCGAAACTGTGGTGTGAAATTAGGAAAATATTAAATGACTAGTACCTAGGTACCTATTTTTAAATGAATATTATTTATTTCGGTCTGTTTACCTGCATATCTAAATGTTCCAGTGGATAATTTTAGAATTAGGTATTTTTATTCTATGTGTTAACTTAAATACTTATAAAATAATTATTAGAAGATGCATAATAATAATCATAATGAAATAAATTCATGAATAAATCGTAGATGAAAGTACTTACCCATTACCTACAGATAATGGATGTATGTTGTGAAAAAGAAAAGATTAATGAAACACGCATACACGTTAATGCTGACGTTTGTCTTGAAGAGAAAAAAATTAAACTGAATCTTATAAAAGAAGTGGATAGTAAAAATCGATACCATCTCGTTTTTTGTTATGAAGGGAAAACGAAAAGAAAAAAAGATAAAAAATTATTACCACCACCTTATACTTGGCGAAGAAAAAACTTAAGAGTCGTTAAAAATTCATCGAAAAGACCACCCTTTCGCGCAAAGAATCTGGGAAAATTCGAAATTAATCTATTATTGAAGAGAACTGACAATAGCAGTATGGTAATCCATCATTGTTTTCTTCCTGTTGCTGTTTTGAGTTAGGTAAAAGTAGTATTATTAATATACTTTGCACAAGTTCAAAATAATTATTTTTGATTTAATAAAAAAAAAATTAAAAAACGTGAAAACGTGAAGATGTCCTGTTAATGAAGAGGGTTTGAACTCAGTCGATTGATCCTAATTACTAATTAGTTATAGCACTCGCTGGGTTAATTATTAATGTTTCGAAAAAATCATTAGGTGGCTTGTTTGTTATATGAAAAACGAGTGCATAAATATGTAAAGTAACGTTGACATTATGATGTAAAATAATTTGGTATACAATATTGTATACATTTCTTTAGAAACGAGTTATGTTAATACGTTTAAAACAACCTATTTTTTTATTATAGTTATTGCATTGGATTAATTGAGACACCAACAATGTACCTAACACTAATGGTTAATAAATGCGATCGGAATGATTTTTCTAATCATAGTTAATTTTTAATGAAACGTACACGGATTATATGTTATGTTTAAACTAGAGAAACTAGTATTACTTATTTACTTGTTAACTTATTATTTATGAGGAATATTATTTTATCTATGAAAGTTAAAACTTAATTTTTTAAATGTATATTTTCATTTACCACTTTTTCTGTTAAATTTGAATGTGTGATTAATAGAAAAAAGTTTGAGTAACTATAGACATAATTATTTTATCTAGTTAAAAATGTATACAACTTCGTTGAAATAAAATTTAAAAAAAGCTGGTAAGTGAGATGATGGTGGTACAAGTTTGTCCTTCGTCCCTTCGGTCCTCGGACAAGATATTGGTGATGAATGTATTAAGTTTTAAAGAAATGATGACTCATTTCTTTAGTATAAAACGATTCTGAGCAAAGCTTCAGTGTAATATAATATATTATTATTTAAATACTGTTTACGTATTTTACGGTTATTTGTATAATTTTTGGTGAGTTATAATAATTTATTAAAGTGTGTATAAAAAAAAAATACTGACTCACGATTTTTGAATTTTTGTTAGGATAATTAGGTAGGTATATGAGTAAGGTCATATTAAATTTTCAGAACTTTATGTCAAATATTTAAAATTATATTACATAAAAACTTTCAAACAATTTGGTAAATTAAAAGTTCTATATTTAAGTCAAAAGTGCTTTAATTGTTCTGAAAATGTTGTCCAATATAAAAAAGTATGATATTGGATAAAATTTTCAAGTTTCTAGCTTCAAAACTTTTCGATTTATGACTAAATACCTAAAACCTGAACAGTGAAAATCTCGTTTACGGCGGATTTTTACCGATTTTACCGTTTTTACTCAGTTTTTCGATCGTTATTCTTGATTACTGGAAAAACTATGGAGATTTTGGAAAAATGACCTCTCTAAAGTACCATCTCAGTTCAATTTCGAATCTAAAAAGTGGCTGGACGAAATTTTTGGACAAGGATTTCTATACGAAAAAGTGTTTACAGAAAAAAAAATAAATAAATAAAAAATAAAAAAAAATAAACATCATTGTAAAACCATAAGATCCTTCGCTTCACTCAGAATCTAAAATACAGGTTTCTACATGTAATTAAAACTAATGATTACACAACCACATCATTTTAATGAATTGTTCTTGAAGTTTTTCCCTTTTATTTAAAGTCATTTCATGGACATTATTTCAAAGTAGAATCAGTATCAGCTTACTTAAAACCACGTTGTACAAAATTGAATTAGGTAGGGTACCTATTAGGAGCGTATTTATGGGGGGCTGAGTGGGCTTCAGCCTTCCCTCCGAAATCCAAGAATTCTTTATAAAAAAGTCTGCTTATTATGTCTTATCAGATGTAAATCGTAAAAGTTCAATTTCATTTTATAAATAATTATTAGTAACAACGAACAAGTTATTCATGTAATGTGTCTGACGATTTTGATCGTGACGATTATACCTTTGAGTTCGGTTTAATAGGCTGAATTGGGAAATTTCAGTTGGAGAAAATACCACAACCCCCACCCCCAAAAAATATCTAAATACGCCCCTGGTACCTATATTATATATTATGTCCGATGTTCCAAAATCCAATTATTAAAAAAAAAAAAAACAATCTTCAGTACAATTTATTTTTCGATTCATTCACACAAATGGTCCGTTCATTATCGACAGTTAATGGAATTAAATCAATATGAAACTGTTTAGGCATAATTGAAAAGACGTATACTTTATAACTTATAAGAAATTACATTATATTATCAGAAATAGAAAAATCTGACCACTTGTCCATAATAAAACAACTAAAACGACTGTGTTTAATTTCTTGGTGGATACAGCGATATGATACAGTAAATGATTTCGCTGAGATTTTTTCATTAGTTATTAATTTATTGGATATACCATCCGAGTGGAACAATCCTACAGATTCTATATAACTACTTGAAAATTCAATAGAGAATACAGAATTCTTAATGTCTAAGTATATTATCTAAGTACCAATTCATGGTTTTTAAAATAATTATTTATTATACATGATTAATGTGATTTTTTGTTTTGCTAATCTCCTCTCTTGACAAAATCCTTAACAACCACTGTCTACTTATAGAACTTACTTATTATACTATAAAAATTAATGTTTTTTGTACGGTATCTATTAAATTGTTATGAGATAATTTATACATTCTAATATTAATTAGATACCTATTAAGAATACAAGATGTTGGTATAGATAGAAAATTTGTATAATAATCTTTTTTAAAGAAAAAATAATTATTTATAATAATACCTCTAAGCATTTTGATTGTACCTAAGTAGAATAGTTTTTTGAGATAAATGGAAAAAAAATGAAAACCTACTCCATAACTCAAATTTTACATACCTTATTTTTAGATGTGTTACAGCAAATTATGAAGGTTTTATTTCTAATATTTTGGTAAAAAAATGGTTCTTGATTGTATATATAAATATATATATATATATATATATATATATATATATATTAGTTTATTTATTACATATTATTTAATTTACTTTAAAAGTTAATAAATGTATTCCGAAATGCTCAATCTTATAAATCGATATTTATTGAAAAACGGTTTATTTATGATTATAAGAAAAAGTTGATTTTGATTATTAGTATTAAATTAGTATTAATTTTTATGTACCTAAGTTTGTATAATTTGTTTTATAGTTATATTATCCATTTATTTAAAAATTTAATTTAAATATGTATCAAAATTAATTATTATTTATTCATGATTAATGCAAAATGTATTTGTATTACATTTAATAATGTATTCAATTACTTCTTGTAAATACATACATTATTGATACACTTGACCCTTCCAAAAACTTCTTAAATCACGTTAGGGGAATACTGAGAATTATATTAAAATCAATGACAATTAAAAAAAAATGTTTTTCTCATAATTAGTGAACTATTCAATTTTTTTTTCTGAGTCTGATTTATAATTATTTAAAATAGATGTTCATTAAATACAATTTTATTATACCTAAACCTTTAAATTAAATACAAATATAAATTAAAGTACATTCTTTGGATTTCGAAACTGCATAAAATTCCATTTACTTAACTTGAAGTGCCTTCACTGGTTGGCTTCTTCCCTTACATTTTCATGTACAAAATAAATATTATATCACATATTCTTATTGTGCCTAACAGGCACAGATTGTATATATCTTGTTAAAAATAAAAAATAAATAAAAAATAAAAAATAAAAACTTAATTTAAAATTATCATAGAATAAACGTATTCTTATTGTATCTGTTACGTGTAGGTACGTAACAAAATATGAAAAAAATATTAAGTACCTACCAAATAATATGCAAAAATAATCTTAATAATATAAGTATTAATAATAAATAAATATTCAAATGTATAATAGCGATCTCTTTTAATGCAGAATATTTTAAAATATATTTATATAACAGAATTTTATAAGTTTTACGCTGTAATAAATATGTGTTGATACACAAATCCCAAACTTGATGGTGTGTGAAAGAGGGACCTGGTGAGATCTGACAAACCATATAATGACAAAAATGAAATATTATCCTCAAGTCACATAGGTATACGTTTATGTAGACGTAAATACAAAAATAAAAATAAATTGTACAGTTATTTCCGCTTCCATAAAGCTGTAGTATTATGAGGTATTTTTTTTAATTCGTATAGAATTTCACGATTATTAAACAACACAAAACTTGAAAAGGTAAAGAGAATTTATTATTATGCGTTTCGAATACATACCATTTATAGGTAGAGTGCACTTCAATTTCGATTTGTGTTCATAATATTAAGTTTTCTAATCTGCATCGAAGTGCATAAAACACAGAATAAAATTTTCAGTTGACTGAATACGATTCGAATACCTCAAGTAAAACACAATATACTCACTTTTTACTCCGATAAATCTTAATAATTTGTACAAATTGACGGAACTATTCTGTATTAATAGCCGTATTGATCATTGCAGGTTTATCAACTCAAAATTAATTTTGATGCCATCCCAACATTTGACAATGTATCATATCGGCATAGCTATACATGCCTACCGCCAATATCGTGTAATATTTTTGTGTTATGTTTAACCATTAGGTACCTATGTCAAATTACATTATAATTGCATGTTTTTTTTTCATTATTCAAGGAAAAAAAAAATGTTCCACTGTACAGGTCTCATACGTATCCAAGAACAAAGACGCAGTGTGCTATTAAGGGCAGCAGCTGCTGTTATTTCACATCATATTAATGTTTTAATGCAAGATGTGTGTTTAAAGAAAAAACATTTAGTATGGGTCAGACAATGGATGTGGAACAAAGGAAAAATCGTCTAGGTAGGTATTATCAACATGTTGCACAGAGATGGACAGTAAAATTGTATTTTTATGATATTGTACTCACCTACCTGCGTTACGTGAATCCCAATAAATATTTTATTATTCGCAGTTAATCGCTTAACTTTGCGTGAACACTAAAAGATATGAGCGAACGTTTTGTACAAAAGGTACCTTGACGTAAATTAAAGGGATTTTATCTCCCTATTTCCAAAATTTTCTCGAAATGAATATTATTATTTTTAATTCAAATATCTCCCTACCCCTGTACTCAGTGCTTTAAAACTATACCTGAAATTGTCTATGTTATATAAACTCTCTGTCTATTAAAACACTTGACATTTGATTTAGATCATATATCGTTTTGTAATATTAAATATGATTTTATATACTTTTATCTAATTGAATCAAGTATTTTTAACGTAGGTATTCTTTATGATTTATATTTTAATTATTTACTTTTGTCGAAAATCCTTGTTTCTACGACCACTTTGTTTGATGTTCTGTTAATAATTGCTTTCGTATGTATTAAAATATTCACATAATTTGTCCCCATTAAATACGTACAGGTAATTTTTAATTTACTTATAATAATCGATGGAATACGAAATAACTTATAATAAGATACAGAGCTCCCAGTTCATATAAAAATTGCGTTAACAGTATAATCTCACACGATGTAATTACCTACCTGCATTTCTTTGGAAGTAACTTAAAGAATACAAAAAAAAAGGGCTTTCTAGCTCAATATTACGGAATAGGTAAATTGATTGATATGTAATATTAAATATTCGGTAGTTATTCTCAATTTGAACTCAAAAAACTAGGTGTAGGCACTAACACGGGACTCCGCATATAATAAATGATACACATTTTGAACATATATAGCAGTGAAGAAAATTGTATTATAAGTGACACTTTAAATATCTAATTAAATATTTAGATATACGATTCTTATCCTGTTTTTTTATTATTTATCTTACAAGTAGTTTTTTATTTTTTTCAAAAACTGCACATACGCTTCCTTTCAAAGTACTAGACGATTATTCAATTTTTATCATAGATACATACGTCTTAAAAAGTCAACTACACTTCATTTATTTTAGTTTAAAATAAAAATAAAATGTAAGATAAAAATTTTCTTGTTACTCAAGACCCGTCTTTTTTACATTAGTTTGAATTCAATTTAAAACTGTTCAATGTAATGTTTTATGGTGAAATAACTTTTCACGTTCATATTTTAATAGCATATACATAATATATCTGTATCTACTTAAATATGCCATGCTATATTCTGAGTTTTTAAGTTATACTTCATATTTTGGTTTTTCGGAGAGGATTAAAAACATTCATTACAGAGTATGCAGTGTATTATAATATGTGGTTTGATGTAAATTCGTGTATACTGCAAATAATATGATATTTATTCAACCGCTTTATATGAATATATTTTAATGAGAAACGTATAATTTTTTATGCATATTTCCAACTGTCTAGTTTTCTAAATATTTTTACTGTATTTAGTACTAAATAATTTCTGTACGTCCGGTTTACAACCATAAAAGATGAACAAATATTTATTTAATTAAAAAAAAAATTCATTCATTATAAAATAAATAACAAAATTGAAATAAATATTTGTTTTTTTCTTCAAATATTTTTTTAACTAATTGATATTCTTTTGTTCGATATGTAGAGTTATAGTGCCTATGTATGATCCCATGATAAAAACAGGAATCTCAAAACACATATGTACAGTTAATTATTTATAGAGCATCAAACAAAAATAGGTACAACACATCGCTGAGAAAATCTATTTTGTATAGTATTAATAAATTAATAATTGTTGAAAGATATACTGTTGTTAAAACATGATTAAAGCTGTATAGTTACTATTATTCCTTTAAGTATCAATACTTTGCATAGATTATAATGACTAATATACTCCACTTTACTACACTCCTCGTAACTCAAGTTCTAATTATTTTAGTACTTATCATTTGATTACATAGCAGTAAAATACAGTTTTGTAGATATCAAAATAAATACTAAACCAACTTTTTTTGTGCATCGCTCTATCATACATTTATATAAATGAAACCATTTAGCTAACCTATATGTATGTATATATATATATATTTTTTTATGAACACATTTAGAATAGAATCTGTTCAAACCTTTTTACTTGAGTGGTTATAGTGATTCATAGACGAAAATCATTTGTAACCAGCAAGAAAAATTACTTTCACTTTTCCAGAATAAAATATTACCACTCATAGACCAAATAAATACTTATAGAGATATGAGGAGAATATTTTTGTCTTTTGGATTTATGAGTTTCATCATAATCCTAGCAGGTCCAGCATAAAAGTATTCGAGAAGCAGAGGATTAAAAATAGCACTTTTTATTAAAATTTCGTAAATCATCATTATTTAATATTTAAATATTATACAATTATTACTTTTATCGTTACTGTGTTTCAGCAAACAAGCAACAAAAGTATTCATATTATTCTCATGGTAATTTCATTATAACAAAACGCACACTATGCTCGACATAGATATATATATATATATATATATATATATATATATATATATATATATATATATATATATATATACCTACAGCGTACATAGTTTAATCACCACAGAATAATTTTATTTTATTATTTGTTATACAGTTGTGTTGTGGTTGTTTTTTTTTATAAGTTTAATTATGATATAAATTGATGTAGACGTTTTTAGATCGGAAATTAAACAATATTTAGTTGGTAATTACTTTAAAAAGTAGCATATTCGATTACAATAATACTTTATTTTATTGTAGTAATGAAAATGATAAAATTCACTTCACTATAATTTCAGAAAAAAAAATCTTATTATTTTAGCGAGGTAGCTAATTTTATTTAAATCAAAAAATTAACGGTCTACTAAGTATCTAAACATTCAAATGTGCATAGTTTATTTATTTTTAATATTGTTTTCAGAAAATGTAGCAGTTTTAAAAAACCAGCTATCGGAAAATTTTATGTAAATTTATTAAAGAATTTTATATAAATCATAATTTTATCCCTTAGTTAGGTTTTTCTCATACATTTATTTTGAAATTTAGAACTTTAACCTGAGTATTTTTTATAATCCCATTTGTTACTATTTAAATTAAACTGTGGTAAAAAAAATAAAAATCGTGGTAAAATGTTTTCTATATTTATCTATAATAGCGTTTGAAGTTTGTACCCATGTGAAAATAGAAAAATTGATACTTTGTCAAGAACAATAATAATTTTTTTCACCTTAAATGTACGGAACAGAGTTTCCATTACAACTTACAATGACTTGGAAATTGAATAAAAAGATTAATGTTTTACTTTGTACAGATTCTTAACATAAGTTTATAACGTGTATCTACTTACTCTAGTAAATATAATTCTACTTAAATACGATTTTTCGAGTAGATATCCAAAATAATTTGTTTTAGATTATAAATAAAAACTAATGATATTCTCTGAAACCTAGTGCCAAGATGAGCAACATATGTTGTTTCTAACACCTTTAATATTCTTATAAAAACTATCATATCGATTGCTATTAGTTTTTGATATTACATTTATTATTATTATTATTTTTTTTTTATCTAGTGTTTTATAACTACCGAATAAAATTGATTTAAGAGTTTGTAATACTGCATTATACATAGTTTTCACCAAATGGTTTGTCACTAAGTGAATCAATCAAAGACAATTTTTTTTCTATTTGCAATTTATTTACTAGAGACAATTATTCAACATTCAAGCGCTTTCGGATATTATTTCAGATTTTTTGCAATAGTTACCTATTCGTTATATCAATATTATACAGTTAGTAGTTAAATAATATAATATGATGGTTACAGGTTTAATATAGTTAATATAGTTTTAATTAATACTTGTTATTCAAACATTTTTAATTATTCTAATTTAACTAATTTATTTGAAATGAATTTATAATACAATTTATAAAATACAAATTCTCGATCAAAATATGAATTTATTAATACAAATCCACCATGAAAAAAAGTAAATACAAATTATCGTATTATTAGTCAAAATAAAACTGAATATTGCCGCTTGGATTAATAATTAGCTATAATCAAGCATTGTTAAAATAATAAAAGTGACTTGCTAATTGTCGTCTCACTTATAAAGTCTTACAGACTTTAACTCAAGTTATTATCATAAGTTTCTACGATACGGTAGTAAAGATGCAGTAAATCCATTTTGTCGTACATATTATGTACATGAATTATAATCACACATTAGTATGATCGTATTCTTACATTTATAGTTGAAAATGTACTCAAACTTAATTTGAGTTATAAATGCAATACATATTTTATTGTGTTCATATACGATGATATGTTTATCCATATACTGTATGAATATTCAAAAACTTTTGAATCGCGTTTCGACTTCGTACTGTTCTTTTCATCACCAGAGGTCGCATGAGTAAAATAACATTGTTCCATTGAGCCATTTAATTATTTATTTGTCAAGATCGTTATTTTCCTATGCTCGGGATCCAATAGTTTAACTGAGTAAGTAATGACTTGTGATTGAAATCACCGTTGTTTCAAGAGTTTTTTCATTAGGATGGAAACTTTATAGTTAAGGTAAAATTAGCCAAGGTTACCTAATCGTCGGCATAAAGTTACACCAAGACATTTGGTTTCTCGGGAAGTTTGCATTTGAATACCGTCAAGTGTTGAATAGGGAATGTTTCCACGCAAAGGTAATAATATAAGAAAATTAATTTTAAACGCATGATTTCATGTAGATACCTATACCATGGTCTGCGGTGGAATCAAAATGTTTTTCGTATTCGCTTGTGTAAGTATGTAACGAAACGTTCTTGGAAGTAATTCATTTGACATGTGAAATTAAAAAAAAAAAACATGGATAAATTAATGAGATGTTATTTTTTTTTTTTTATAAAAATGATCGCGTTCTATTATAATGATGATGTATTGTATACTGCACGACTAGGAACCATGGTCGGTTAGAATTTAAACGGAAGTTAAATTTTTGAAAAAAAAAATAACCATTTGACGGACCATGCATTAAACATAATAACTATCAGTCCACTATGCAAAAACATGATAACTTACACTTGATTCTGAGGGTGTACAATTAAGTCAATATTTGACAATAAAATCGTGTTTTCGTGTCATACTACAATAGAGAGAAAGGCATGTACCTATAAAAATCAGTTTATCGTATGATAATTATGTATTTATTTTGTTTATTTATTTTCAAAGTAATAATGGATCGATACAATTATTTTATAATCCTTTCGTCCATTATTATATTATATTATAGTGTAAAAAAAAGCTGAAACTGCATGGAGAATCAATTTAAATTTAATTTGTATTTATGGTGTGAGATTAAATACGATTACAGGAATTATTTATTTATCGTTTTATAGCGTTCAATTTGTACTCGTGTGTTATATTTTTATCATTTATACTAAAAAAATTAAAAAAATAATATTTCTCATTTTATCCTGATCAAATAAGGGAAACTTATGAGACATATTTATATACAATGTGTGTTTTCACTCTATGCAGGATTGTATATGAAAAGGTACATTTAAGCCAATTTTACATTTAAACTGTGAATAATGACTACAAGAATATAGTAAATATGTACATTTTACATTACACGGATGAACTAATATCAGCCAATACTCTTTAATCAATATGATTTTCATCGAAAAAATATTAAAAATTATACTTAAATACTATACGTTTTTTAAAATTGTATTAAGAACTATAACTTTTAATGAACAATGAATTGTCTATTTCATTGGAGTAAAGTAACAACAACTGAAGAGATACTAACCAAAATATAAAAAACAATTTTGTTAGGTTAGTAATAAAATTAAATATATGTCTGAGGGTATGATTAAAATACTTCGGTAATTACACGTCTAAATTTTAACTGTAGGTATCTACTCTTCGCAATATATTTCCTCTATAAATACCTCATTTAATTATAGAGTTCTAAATATATGAAACTTTTTAAAGAAATTCTCTGTTTTTTCAAAAAAATGTAAAAATCAAAACACAACATTTTGAATTCAAACATATTTCAACGAGAATTTTGTGTTGCAATAAACGTATTCTCCTGACTTAAAATATATTATTATGAAAATAGAGTTATACTATTTGATGTCTCGTTAGGTTTGTCATGAAATCATATGAAATAGGTTCATAATGTGTAACGTAATACTTTGAAACTGACATAACCAAACCAAATCAATAATGAGTTTAAATTAGGACTGGACCAAATTTTTTTAAATATTTATTTATTCAGCCTGAATCAATTTTGCTGGTCCAAATTCTCTCTTATTCATCAGATGTATACAGGAACTATTAATTATACCTATTAATTTACTATACAGTGTAAACAATTTATTGCTAAACGTTGTATAAATTACTTTATTAGTTGACACTATCGGTTATTTCTCGTGATTATAATAATAATGGTAATAATTTTAGTGATAGTATAAAAAAATCAATATTTGCATAGAAAATAAATATTCTCAATAGGTACTATGAAAATCGAATTCGTTATTGAGTCATCGTTATGAGGGATTATATGAAGCTTAACTCAATTTTAATCATACTGCGATTCAACCCCTTTGTAATATCATAAATTTGAGACTAGTCATGATCCAGAATCTGCGGGAAAAATTATTTATGAAGTACAATTGTTTTCGATTACCACTAGCATAATTTTAAATGATGTTCGTTAGCTGTATATTATCTGCTTACTCAAAAATATACATATATAAATATATATATATATATATATATATATATAATATGTATTACTTGTTGATATACCCAGTAACAGCAGACCATTATGCGAATAGCGTATACGATAAAAACATTGCAATTATAAAAAATATTCAATATTAACTTTTAAATTCCATATACAAAATCTTTTTAACATTTTGATATGAGTGGAATTTACTACGAATCTTATTACAGCCTGTTTGTTTCAAATGGAATTTAAAATTTAACCGGAATACGTTTTGTTCCATTTTCCGCGTAGGCGAAAACGCACAACTACTGAAAAACATGTTTTTGAAAACTGAGACGTGTGTCCCATGGACATTTATTACCTACTCTTTCTGTGGCCCACAAGACGTTTGGACTGTTGTAAAGGGAACTGACCTCGAACGCGGGATAAACGAATCAGCGTCTGGCGTTCGACAGTAGTTTTACTGAATAATCGATTGTTGGTATCATTCAGAATAAGAGTAGGGAAGACGAAATGATTCGGGAATCGAAGGGACCTAAATGAACTGATATTAGAACAAAGGTTCTAAAGCGGCGCGCCGGCTAAAGAAATGGATAAAGGGAACGAGACTCGTAGACGGTCGGTGCTGCAGTGACTCCGGTGTGACAAGAAGTGGAAGAAAGAGAATCTACAAGGATGTATGGTTCTAGAAATCTAGCTTCCAAGTATTGTAGACCGAAGTCATAAGCCGTTTGCACTTTGTAACTTCATTTTATTGTGCTCTACTCTAGAAAGTTTCAGGCCTGCTTATACGAGTACACAGTAGAACCCTTATAAAAACAGGTATGGAAAAACGTGACATCTGTATTATATTATGTAGGTGTAGTTTTTTCTGGTTCAATAACCAAAGGCAGCAATGAAATGATAATTTTCACACCCGATGTTCTCTTTTGTTGTTGGTTCAAAACTTCAAACACTAACAAGTATATTTATGTATTTGTAAATATCGATTTTTGACCATACCAAATAAAACGTACAGAGTATATAAGTATTATATTATTTCATCACAAACAATATGGATTTAGGCATATTATTTAATTTTTATTACATTTTTGTTATACAAATAACGTGATTCAAAATTAGTTTCAAGCAATTTTATGATTTCACGCGATGGTATTGAGTAAATACTATAAAAGGTTTAATTATAATTGAATAAAACCTATATGTTCAATACTTCAGTCAATATTTGTTAGGGAGAAAAAAATAAGTACCTACCTATACCATAAAATATGTATGAATACGTTAAAATGTAAACATTTATTTTTATTTAGTTTAAATCCAATTAAAATTATATGATTTTGTAATTTATTTCTTACTTAAATATAGATGTTTTTTTTCTATTTATCAAAACATATTCTTTTTTATAAAATATATTTTTTGCTGTTCAATACTCTGTTCATTTTTTGTTTTTTTATTATTTTTATTTTTATTTATAAAACACATATAACATAATGTAATATAGTCATTAAATTTGTCTAAATTAATCAAATGATTCAAACTGTTTTAGATCGATTTCACGTGAAAGAAAATAACGTTTACCTTACATTAACGTAAAATCCCTATCCTGTGAAAAAATTAGACGAAAGTAAAATAGGTAAGATTAATTTGAACATAATATCAAATTAATGCAATGGTACCATTAAGTATCGTTGTTAAATTTACTATCGTTAAATATTAAGTAACGATAATTTAGTAAATCGAAATATCTCGTTTAATTGTATTTGCATAAAATAATACTTAAAATCAAACAAATTTAAATCATAGTAATAAATTATATACTGATATTAAAAAATAAGGCTCAGACGTGAATATATTTTAGAACAATAACTTTAATACTGATTAATGTTTTGATTGTTCTTGTTCACTTTACACATTTATAACATTTTAAAGTGGAAATATAGAATTTTATATTATATTTAACGTGATTACTCGGAAAAATAATTTCTTATTTTTAAATAGATGTAACTCAACGAAAATACAGACTATAAAATAGTTGATACTTTCCAGTTATGAACCCTATGTATGTATCACGGATAATCATCAAATTCACTTATTTAAATAGCATTTTTCGTACAAAATATCGAATAAAAATACAATTCATAATACAGAAACAGTTCATACTAATATTTGATCAACAAATAAGTACGTACTTTGCCCAATACGGTATTCTTCGCTCTTTGGATAAGGTTTTGGGGATGAGTATATTGAATTTTAAAGGAATGATAGATAATTTCTTTAGCTAAACGATTCTGAGCAAAGCTTCAGAATTAAAATATACCGTTAATATATTTCACTATTTTTCGTTTAATTGTCGGTAGGCTCTATTTTTTCAAAATTATCTAACGATTTTTATTTAACAAAGAAGACATTTTATTTAATTGAAAGATTCGAAACGTATTGTTTTATCTGTATCCAGCGAAACCATAGCCATAGTCATGGCTTTTGGTTTGGCCGGGTCTTCTGGCGGGATCTTTAGGGATGATCGCCGGTTGATTCGGTTTAGCTCGCAGCCTCCTCGTGGCGCTGGATGGGCAACGCTGACCGCCTTTTGGCGTTCAGCGGCTAATGCGAGCTTATGATCACGAATTCCTGAGCCGGGGCTCGCACATAGGTCTGTCACCCGGCCTGTCACCCGGCCTGGGTCTGGTACGGAGCATACCGAACTTCGAGCCTGCGCTCTGAGAACCAAGGGTCAAAGGGTGGGCGTGGGACGTCGCGCGTCTCGCTTAAATTGTTCCCCGTTCCCGGTGGCATCAGATGTGCCTAGCCATCGGGACGGCACGTCGCGATGGCGCTACGTTCTGGCGGTATTATCGTCGTACGTCTTCTCGGTAGTGGTTTTTGCCACGCAGCATGTTCTACCAACAACGCTATATACGGCTGGTAGTGTGGGATTCCCGGAGCGCCCCTCGACTTCGTCTTAGGCGTCGGGTCCGGGAAGCGCGAGCGGGGACGGTCCTCGGACCGGTCCCGCCCGTGTGCGGTTGGCTTCGCACGGGCTTGTGTGTTTCGCTGGGAGGTAGTAAAAAACCCGCCGCTTACCAGTGGGCGAAAATAACTGGAACGGGGAGTTGGCAGCCCCGGGCGCGACGGGGTCGCTTGAACATACCCCTACGCGGCATAGCCGCGTTGGCCAGCATCCTCCGTGAGAGGCACCGAGTGCCTATAGACGGAGGATTGTTGCAGGACTCTGGAGGCCATGGTCTCCAGACCAAACCCGGGTAACTCGTGTTTTATCTGTACTCGAAGTTTCATTATGATTGGATTTATTTCTTTTAATAAATATTTAACGTTTGAAACTGACATAATAACAATTTATTACGAAAAAGTTGTATAATAATTTACTTAAACGCCCATGAAAATAAATATTGAGCCATAATTTTTGAAATTTTTCAGTATCAATAGAGAAATGTATGAGTATTATCATATTACAGTTTTCAAAAAATATTGTGAAAATATTTAAAACTTAATTAGAGATAAACTTAATAAAACAAGGTATCTTCAATGTTCTATTTTTAGATCTATAATTGTCAAAAATGTTTGAATCTTCTTTTAAGCAAGTAGTTATACGTAATAATATATGTTGAAAGTTTCTAGCGACATCAGTCAGTCAGTCAGTCAGGACACGTTTGATTATGTAATATTTATAGATACTTACAACATAATTATACATTATGTTATAGATCAGCGTTTCTTAAACTGTGTTCCGCGGAACCCTGGGGTTCCACGAAGATCACTTTAGGGTTCCGCGAAGCTTTAGTGATTTATTTCAAAATTCCAGTATTTTCCAAATAACCAATCAATGAAATATAAAAATGAATTGTGAATTAAAAATCCATTTATTGTCAATACATGACCTCCGGCCATATCAGTAAACGTATATGAAACTTTTATTGAAATGACATTAGATTCATTGTTACAAGAAAAATTTAAATCGATACCACTAGTAGAATTTTGGTGTAGATTCAAAGGTGAATATTATCCTCAACTGTCACAAAAGGCGCCAACAAGGCCTTTTGCAACTACATACTTATATTATGTGTGAAACGGAGTTCTCCTCCAATATATCCACAAAAACAAAATACCGCAACATACTTTATGCTGAATCTAATATAATCATACAACTTTCAACAATTGAGCCTAATTTTAAGAATATTTGTAAAAATAAAAAGCAATTTCATTCGTCTTATTAAAATGTATACTTAGTCTAATTAATGTAATTATTATGTAAGTATTATTACATATGCATACAATTATTATTATTTTTGTTTTTATTTTAACATATGGTTTTTTTTTAATTAAATACCTTTAACTTAATAATATTAGATGATTATAATTTATTTACAAATAATCATAAAAAAAAGCTAAAACGCTAAAAAAAAGTTGGGGTTCCACAATAAAAGTGGACATCAAAAAGGGTTCCATGGATAAAAAAGTTTAAGAAACGCTGTTATAGATACATCTACTCTTATTAAAAATAACGTGATTTATAGTTTACTATTGACCACATAAATTTTAATGCACGTAGTGTATTTATTTTCAACCAATTTTATATTTGAATATATTTTAATTATGAGTGTATTAATTATATTAAAAACCCGACAAAATACGAATTTATTCGGGCTTTGGAAATATATCTATAGGTGTATTATAATATTCCTAATGTAGAATTGATCTTATATTATAATAGTTATGACTTTTACAAATTTATAGTATTTTTTTAAAGTTCGCTTCCTTCCATAAAATCCATCTAGGATGCGTTTAATCCCCACTATTCTTACTACAAAATATCATTTCATCAATCCCAAAAGTCATACTACTTAATCCGCATAGTTTATAAAGAAATTTACTAGGCAAATCATGGAAACGTACTTAATTATTGTAAAAAATTATAATACAGTTTTTAAAACAATATAAAAAGCCTTTTTGACAGTAAGAATATTGCTATAGAAATGATTATAAGATATTTGACGATTTTGTGATACACGATAAACCTTTCAAATCGTAGATGCAAGTGAATAATATCAATATCTTACATTTGTTTGATATTTTTGAATATAAAATGCAAATCAAATATAATAATTGTTTGATGGAAATGTAGTGTCAATTACTTTACGTCAAATAAAAAGTTTCCAGAATATTGTGCAACGGGAACTCAAGTAAATAATATTACAATTATACAAAGTTAAAGTTGGATCTTTGTCATTTTACAAAAAAAATAAAAAATAAAATAAAATAACAGAACAAAACTACTTTAACAATAGTTATGATATTTTATTTTAATTTCTACCAAAAATATTAAATTAATGTTACGACAGCGCGCAGTAAATTCATAGTCGTAATGGTAATGCTTCCAGAGAATGAAATGGAGTAACAAGCTTAATTACTTTATTCAGATTACAGTCGTTTTGGCAGAAAGTTTCCGATGATAAAAATGTTAACTGACCTATTTCATTTGAACTTTCGTTTACGTTTGATGGGGAACTACACTGAATTTTTCACAAAAAATATTCTCTTTAACATTTCAGTTGACATTGTTGTACTGATATGCGTCTATTACGCACCGTCCTGTATGATAACCACTACTTATGACGGCATTTAAGAAAAAAAAATTGTTTTCCGTCAAACGAGTTTTATTCATATTATATATATATGTGTGTGTGTGTGTGTGTGTGTGTGTGTGTGTGTGTGTGTGTGTGTGTGTGTGTGTGTGTGTGAAATTGAAAATCTTAGAATCGCATATACTCTGAAACTACTCGTCAAATTATCTCGATTTTTTTTTTTTTTTTAACGAAAGAATACATCGCGGAGAGGTATAAGTCTTAATTTTAGTCCTAAATATATAAGTTAATTGAGTGGGAAAAATAATTAATAATATTATAATTTCTGTACATCCCTCTTCAACGTGTCATGAAAATACTCTGGCGCAGTGGCACTACGATATAATTAGTACACAGTGTCTCGAGTTCAAACCATCTGGTGGCTTTTTTTTGTCCAATTTTTGGGAATTTTTTTAAATTTAATTTAATTTTTTTTAATGAAAGTGTACATCATGGATCAGGTTTTAGATTCAATTTTAGTTGTATAAGTTTATTGAGTAATTATTTCTTTATAAATGTTTATTTTTCAATATCATACAGCGCAGCTCGAAAAATAACACAGACAATGAGACGTGTGCTTTCCCACTGTTAGGTGTGCCCTCTCCTATTTTCTCTTTGAAGCTAATAGAAAAAACTGTATTTCTATTAATACACTAACCGATCAAGTTCAAGTTTTAGATATCACTATCGAATTCCTTATTTCTTTAAATCCATCTGGTCTACCACCAATGGTGGTCCACCATACAACATTGATTTGAAAATAGGTCCTTCTATTATTCTTATTCCTAACGATTCCCCATTAAAGTTTTGCAATTAAATTTATAAAGCACAAAGACAGTCAGTGAAAGTTGCAGGAATCGACAACACAGATTCTTACTTTACTCATGGTAAATTTAATTTTGCTTGGTCCCGTGTTAGTTCAGAAAAACATATATCTATCCTATGCCTCTGAACAAAAAACTAATAATATTGTTTATAAATACATTTAAAAAAATCATCCAGCCTACATTCGCCTAGGTCTTATGGATCTTATGTTAAAAATATAAATCGACTACCGCTGGGCAACTAGATAAAACGCTAAACAAATTTCAACCACGCTAGCAAGAGAAATTTGCTGTAAGTTCTTAGTCTGGGTTAAAATGAGAAGGAAATCGATGATTATATATTTTTTTTTCCTATAGCAGGGATGGCATGCGTGCCAAAAGTTTGCAAAATTTCAATGTGCACGTGGAAAAAATTGAATTTATCGAAATTTTAATAAAAATTTGAATCATTCTATTTATGAAATCGTAGTTAAAATAAATACGATTAAACAATTTTTTCTGATTTTAATTATAATTATATTCCTTTATACATTTATACTTTACTAATATCACAAATACAAATAAATCGTCTACATGGAAAAGAGGTGAAAATGCAGACATCAAAATGTCGGAAGTCATGCAATTCGCTTACTTTTATTTTATTTTTTTCATTTTTTTTTTGAAAGTTTAAAATGTGTAGTGAATTTTTTCAAGTCAAAGCAAAAAAAAAATTCGATCAATAAAACTACATTGTTTTACCAAAATTATAAATTTAGATATTCTGTTATAAAATTTTTTACATAAAAAAAGAAACAAAAGTTCACATTAAAATATAATTACATACTTACATTTTTAATACGATTATGGAATATTGACATCTGATTTAAGAATATGATATATAATTTGTAAAATAACCTACACAAATTGACTTCATTAAACTTTCTTTGTGTGTGTGGGGGGGGGGGGGCACGCGAACAGTTTAAGAAAACTTTGGAAAATTTTGACACTCGACTCGGAAAAGGTTCGCTCCCCCGGATCTATAGTAACCTAACCTAACATAAAGATAAGTATTTATTTTCACGGACAAAGCCGGGTGACTCAGCTAGTATATATAAATAATCCGGTGTGAAAAAATGTGTTATATTACAGACAAATGGTTTTTATTGCAATAGCCTTGAAAATATGTATCAATACATTAATAAATAATACTTTTTATTTTTGACAAATATATAAAAATTATCAATTTTCGTATGCGCGATCAACGACGAGCGTATTCTGATGAAAAATAATTGAACAACGATTTCACTCACTCACTTACTGGTCAGAACACAAATCAAATTTGACACCATAAATTGAAATAAAATTAATATCATTTATATCATTCCAAACATTAAGCGCTCTCATTTTATGTTTGTAACACAATTACAACCGAATCGCATATTTGATTCATTTTTAATTTTTTCTCGTGTTCTAACATCCGTGTTTTAGAATTTCATGGTCTGAATTAATATTTTTATCAGTCATCGTCAATAATTATAGTATATTAGTTAAGACTTATTAAGACTTGACTTAAAATAATATAAGTCAAATACCTAAGTCATAAATGTGTAACAATAACTTGAAGACATCAATTAAAAAGTATAATAACAACATACTGGTGTTGAGAACTAATGGATTGATTTCTTTTTCGATTAACAACCAGTATTTTAGATTTCATACATTTAATGATTACACACATTTATTACTGACGTCTGGAGCAATTCATCCCTAGATTTATTATAGATAGGTTATAGCTACTGTTTGTATAAATTAAAAGTAAACAGCAAACTAGCAAATAATACATGATGTTATATTATTATAAACCTAGATTTACTTGATCTCATTAAGTTGATGTATAGGAATGAAAATCTATATCGCTGTACGTGTATTCTAACCGTTTGTGAATACGGTTATTTGAAAATATTAACGGCAGTTGTATAATTTATCCGATTATTTCTTTTAATTCAAAATTAAATGATGCATGAATTATTCGTTTCGCAAAGCCCCCATTTGGATATGTCACATTTTTTGATATTGACTTCACATAGCGTTTGAAAATCCTAAAAATCGCGTAACATATCGAAATGAGTTTTAAAGGACAATATAACACTAGTAAAACTATTTTTTGTGTTTTTAATTAAATGTATTATTAAATGAATTAGCTGCCTCTAGAACCTTTTAAAAACTCGCGTTTGATAAACACTAAACAGGCTTTCAATTTAATTTTACAAATTCAGATCGTTTTTACGGAAAAACATTAAACACCTTGAGTTCATTATTGTACTTACAGGTGATAATTTAAATTGCTTGCCTTATTGGTTATTTATAATGTGCCCATTAAAACACAAATTTTTAAAATTCACATTTCCGAGTGTAAATTTATATTCCCCAATAATTATTTTTTTCTAAGTGATTTTAAAATGTTAAAGACAATCACTATTTTTAACTTATTATATTGAAAAAATCTCTTTTTCAAATCGTTTCGATATTTATATTAGATTTTGAGTGAAGCAAAGAATGCATGGTTTATAATGGTGTATTATTTTTATGTAGTTATCGTAAAATAATTCACTTAAACGTTTATAACAAAATACTATTCATCATGATTTTTGAAATTTTTTACGTATCGTTAGTGAAGAATATGAGTAAAGTGACATAAGTTTTCATCAAATATTAAAAATATACCGTCCGTATACTTCATCAATTTCCGGAAGATTTGCGGAAATTTTTTTTTTTAATTATCTAAAATTATTTGACGAAAAATGTGAAAAATGTTTCTCAAAAAAAGACATTTTTTTTTTATAAAAAATATTCAAAATATCTTGTTCTATCAGTATTCAAAGTTACATTATGTTTAGATCGACCAATTACTTTAAATAAATTGTTAAAGTTGACAATTGACGTAAAATCAGATTTTTACGTAAAAATCGTATCATTTTTACGTAAAAAACGCTTACAAAAAAAAAATCTGAAGTCACGATTTTTGAAATTTTTTCAGAATCGTTAGGGAAGTGTATGAGTAAAGTCATATTAAGTTTTCAAAAGTTTTTATCAAATATTTGAAACTAAATTAGGTAAAAACTTTTTTTAAACAAGGTATTTTCAAAGTTCAATTTTTAGCCCAAAAGTTATCAAATGTTTTTGAAACATGTAGTGATACATTAATAGTATGTGGTGAAAGTTTCAAGTGTCTAACAACATTATTTTCGGGTTAATGACGAAATGACTATAGTCGATTTAATGAAAATGTCGTTTACGGCGAATTTCGCCATTTTCGGTGCATTTGAGGCTGTTTTTCCGCTCGCCTGGAAAAACTATTGAGATGAGAGCTTAATAAACTCTCAAAATACCATCTACATCAACTTTTTGATCTTTAGAGTTTTTAGATGAAACTTTTGGACAAAGTTAAGTAGAGCAAATAGTGTCTCCAGGAAAAAAAAATATCATCATAAATCATAAGATCCTTCGCTTCACTCAGAATCTAAAATTAATAATAAGTTAGTAAATTTGAAAATATTTTCGAGTTTAAGTTCTAGGTAATTCTTTCAAACTTTGTACGTATAATGGTTTAAATTACATGAACTCAATAAATTCATATAGTAAGAATCATTTATGTTTAAAAAATACATGAAAAGGAAAATAATTTGGATTTTGTAGCTTTATTAATTTCATATTAATATACTCATATATTATGTATTTGGAATAATACCTCGAAATTAATAAAAGTCAAATAAATGAACACACATTAAGCAATCTTCGCTCTTTAGACAAAATAATTGAGATGAGTGCATTAAATTTGAAAGAAAAGATAGGTCATTGCTTTTGTTAAAAAGACTATGAGCAAAGTTTTAGCATACAAATATACTGTTAATATAAATTGTACCATTTTTAGTGTAATTGTTGGTAGGTATTTTTTTATTAAAACCATTTAAAGTTTTTTTGTTTAACAAAGCAGACATATTTTCAACCAAAAGTTTCAAAAAATGTTGTTTTATTTAAATCCAAAACTTCATTTCAATTTGATGAACCATTATTTATTTATTTTTTTAATTCATTTTGCAAATTTGTGTGAAAACAGTCTATTCCATAAATATCGTATCCTCATTTACTTAAACGCTAATAAAAAAATCTTGAGTAACGATTTATGAAATTGTTCTAGAATCATTAATAAAATATATGAGTAAGATCATTTTAATTTTCATAACTTTTTATCAAATAATTTATTAAGGATAAACTTTAAAAAAACGCCTTTTAAAAGCTCTTTTTTAACCCTCAAGTTGAATTTTTTTTTTAAATTGAGTTAAATATTTAGTAAAATATCATGAATATGTAATGAAAATTCTAAGTATCCAGCAATATTGCATTTTGAGTCATAACTAAATAAATAAAATCGATTTAGTGAAAGTGTTGCTTACGGCAAATTGTACAGTTTTTATTCGGGTTTTCTATTTTATTCGTAATTTCAGTAAAAACTAATTAAAGGAAAGTAAAATGATCACTCAAAGTCCTGTCTGGAAGCGAATTCCAATATATAGAGTTCCTGAATGAAATTTCTAGAAAAATTTAAGCGTTTCCGGGAAAAAAAAAATTAACATTATAAAACCAATTAAAATTATAATCCAAAATGTTAAAGAAAACTACAATAAATGTACACAATATAAGGAAATCATTTATCACTAAAAGAGTAATGTAGTAATAATAATTGAAAAATATTAAAAATAAATCGATGACTTCTTATACGCATTATTAACAGTATTACTTCAAAATGTATTCCTACTTGTTGGTACTTGTAAATTAATATATATTTTTTAATTTTTCCATATAATAAAAATACTTAACAAGAGTTCTAAAGTGTAAATACTGATAGATTTTTTATTATTTATAAATTTATTTTTAATATTTATTATTTATAATTTATTTTTTATTTCATCGATCAGTATTCAGTTGGTATATTTTAGTATTCAGTTTATCTAAAAATATTCTGTACTGAAGTCATAAAAAATAATTTTTGCAAAGATCGTTATTTTATGTTACATATTATTTTTAGAAGAATTAATAAGTTATTTATATATTAATGTATATCATGTATACATATTTTTATTTTTAGTTAAGCAAAATTTGTTATCTATACCATAGATATATGTATTTTATATGCATATGTGCGAATGTTAGTTTATTGAAGATAAATAATTCACATTCCAACCCTTATCTATACTAGGAAGGTTAATATATATATATATATATGCATAAATGTTTCTAACTAAAAAAAAAATTTAAAAAAACGTTAACATTTTTAAATTTAAATGTTTAATTTAAAAGTCTATAGTTTGATGTAATGATTTCATTCAAGATATAGAAGTTTATTTTATCACTTAATTTAATCATTTCTTAATGATAGAAATTAATTTACATTTTCATTTTAACAAGTTACAAAAGTTATTAGAAATCGATGTGTGATCGGTTAAGAACGATTGAGGACAACATATTATGTTGACGTATAATGGTTTCTTCGTCATTTTTGTAAGGTATCTGATAGTCTCGTTCGGTGCCGTAGCGGGGGAAAATAAATTATAAGTGCAGAATAAGAATTTTAGAACCTGCAGCGATTCGAAAATTTTAATTTTAACCGAAACATTGTGTAATACAATTTATTGTTGGGTGATAACCATAGCCGTCCCAAGGGAGGGGCAAATGGGGCAAGTGCCCCAGGGCATTCAAAGTACTATGAATTTAGGAGGCGTCAATGCATCATAAAAATTAATGAAATAAAATTTAAGTTAAAAAAAAATTGATGTTTCATATGACAATTCTTGTTTTATACTGTAATATCAAAGACGAGTACGTATTGTTTGTGTGCTATTAAATGTAAAATGATATAAACAATGAGTAAGACTACTGTGTTACATAACTGCAGGCTGCAATAATGTATTATAAACATCAATATTACCAAAGGATAGATGTAGGTACTGTATAGCCTATAAAGGTATGATTTATATGTGAACTAAAACTGAAACTACGTATTGTTTCGAGACAATAGTAATTTGTTTTCTATAATGCAGCCATAATAATGAAATCGGTATCAACTTCAAAAAAGTCATAAAAAAAAATAAATACATGTATATAAATAAGATAAAAATAATATTTAATAAGCAGAGGAACCTTTAATTAATATGTATTTAATATATTTACGGAATGAGGTTTTATATTTTTTAGAGGAGGGGAGCGTCATATATTGTTGCCTCAGGGCGATAATGGTGGTTAGGACGGCACTGGTGATAACAATACATACCACGAAATTTCATTGCTATTTTGTCACTTAACTTCGTGCACAAACAAAAACGTGATAATATCCTTATAAAACTCTCTGTCTACCTCCAATATCATGTAAGGGCTGTGCGATTACAGTTGTGTCTAACTTCGAGAGAGCCACACCGCACTCGTCTACGCATGAATAAAAAACCCATTCTTCAATTGTGACGCAATAATGAAAAACACTATTCATCACAAAGGGTACTAAAGTACATTTGTTGGTGATAATATTATATAAAAGAGTTCACGAAACGCTAAACACGAGTGTATATAGTTGTGTGTGAGTATGTGTGTGTGTGTGTGTGTGTGTGTGTGTGTGTGTGTGTGTGTGTGTGTGTGTGTGTGTGTGTGTGTGTGTGTGTGTGTGCGTGTGTATGTGTGTGTGCGTGTGTGTCCATGTGCGTGCGCACACTAATAATAATTGTAGAAAATAAGACACGAGCTTGGTGAATTTTGCTCGCAAACTTTGTGCTTGACGAAAAGGTCACGGCTAGAACTTTATCTTTTATGCGAGAATATCATCGTCTTAATGATCGGTATCGTGTCAATATCTCACGACGTAAAAACTTGGTCAAAGTTGATGATGGCGGTTCAAAGAAATGGTGTCGGTAACCACGACCCGAAAAGTCCAATTTCGCCAGAACGCTGGTGTAGATACATACTTAGGGCCGTAAATATCCGAATGACCCACCAAAGTGAAAAAGGGAGAAATGACCGAGCAGAAGGTAAATTTCGGTGTGCGTTCAAACACGACGTATTTTATAGAGTTGAGATTTTCAATGTTCTCCTCTGTGTTTTGTGAATGACACTCAAACTGTGGAGTCAGTTTATTATACCTATGGTCATCCTAAGATATTATTTCGTTGTCTACTCCGAGTGTGTGAATTTTTAACGATTTCTCAGAGAAAATAGTATACAGAGTGAATATCATATTTATTGTATTATGATATCACGTTTCTTAGGTGCATCAATTTTATGAAACAATTAGCATTTGATCATGCAAATATTACGTTTGACTGACAAAATAATGAAAAGTAATTAAAATTAAACAAATAAATAAATTTAAATCTATTTTGTCAGTCGTGGTTATGCGAAACAAGCCAATTTAAATGAAAACGGTTTCGAAATATAATTTTAATATTATTTATTGAAAAGAATGTAAATGAAATACATGTTAATGAAAATTTTCTTAAAGATGTTTCATTTTATTTATTAATCGCATTTAATTTATGTACGATATGTTTCATTAATTATTTTTTAAATAGTTCACAGAAAAATAATAATTTGTTACTTAGTTAATTAACACTACGGGAAATGTGCTTTATAGATACGTACCTTGTAATATTTTAAACTTTTTTTTCCGAAAATACGTTTGGAATCAATACAACGCGTTTGCTTTTAAAGATAGTGTTTTGATTTGTATACAAAACGATGCGTTGTTTATCCGCACGACTTACGATGTTGGTAACGTAAAACAAGACTCGAGAGATAAGTCTAGAACGTGTTGTATCCAAGTGAAAACCAATACCGTTTTATTTCATCTAATCCTTTTAACGTTTTTTTACCAATACAGTGAAACTATACGAATAAAAAGACCTTAATGTGACGCTGAGAGTACATATACACCTTCCGAAAATGTTTCTTCGCAGGAATAAAAAATAAAATGTGAGTGTGTACGATTAAGGCTTCATTAAAATTTCCATTACTTTGGCTAACAAAGAATGATTGAAAAACACAACCAAAAATCGTTGAATGAACTTACATTCATCACTATCATTATTTGTTTTAAAAAAAATTCTGAATCGTGGAAACAACTGAACAAGATTAATGGGACATCATAGTCTTGGATATTTTAGAAAAAATCACAAAACTTACACATACATATTTTTAATTAAACCTACTACACCTCGCAGCCACACACACGCACATGGTTATTAATATTACGTAATTCTCTTTGTTATGGGAAAGGCATAGCTTAAACAATTGAAAGGAAAATGAGCTAATAACTAATGGCTGTGGCGCCGACGTATAGGGATCATATAGCAGGTACGTTTTTGTGTTCAGAACCCTCGTGTGTCCTTTGGTTTGCGGTGAGTAAGTTAAATTAACATTTTGATTACGTTTATACACTCTCAGATACGCTAAAATACACTCACATAGACACAGGTCACCGTAAATAACCAATGCTGTTGACAGGAAACCACTTCCTATTGAACAATGTCCGGTTTTCAATACGATCAGATTGATTTACATAAAAATCGTTTTCGTACGGTAAAATCTATTTCTCTTATAACAATTAAATAACACTTAATTTAAATAAAATATTTATTTCCTTATAAATATCTTGGCTATATTATTATTTTTTTTTTTATAAAATTGGATCAAAGACCAATGTGGTAAATTACTATGTGCACACAACCGCTAGTGACAAAACCAGTCGTGATGGATAACGTATATATGTATATGCATGTATAGTGAATACGGTGCAATTTCCACGAAAATCTCTTATTTGCATAACCCTTTGAGATGAAATAAGTGTAACCCGAGAGATGAATGAAAGGGGACGAGTGAGTGAGACAGGTAGCGAGAGTGAGAAAGAGAGAGATAGAGAGAAGGAATGAAAATGTACGATTGAAAAAAAGGAAAGTATTGTATATCGAGGTCTGTTTTGCATGATCATACAGCTTTATTTTCTCCTCTTTCTGATCAAAGTATTTCGACTCGGGTGTAACACCATTTTATCACCACGATTTACTCGACAACCACTATTCCGCGTTTGACTTGTATACTTACGACAATAGCATGGCAGTTTATTAGCCGAAACACCGAAGCATTTCAATCCAACTAACTCTTTTCTCTCTCTTTATCCTCTTTCTGCTACTGTGAAAAGTATTGTGTCGAATCCATTAGGTTAAAAGGTTTTAGGATTTGCATAAAACGCCGTATACCAAATCACGTAATTTAGGCCTCATCATAGGTGTCGTGTTTAATCGACTATGTTCGAAAGAAAAAACGAATACACCAAAAATAATCTGCAATAGAAAAATAATCTATCAAATTGTGCATAATATATTGTTTATTTTT
Source organism: Therioaphis trifolii (assembly GCA_027580255.1). NCBI lineage: Eukaryota > Metazoa > Arthropoda > Insecta > Hemiptera > Aphididae > Therioaphis > Therioaphis trifolii. The sequence continues at coordinate 32,339,632 of CM050404.1, read as the reverse complement.
CAATAATCTTAATTTGAAATTAAACGTTACCTGCCTTCATTAATGCTGGGGCACTAGTAACATTAATTGTATAAAAACATATTATATTAAATATTACGGGTTAAAAAAATTCAAGTTGTCGGATGTTCTTTATTTTACTGTATTATATTTTATTTAAAAAAAAAAAAAAAACTAAAATTAAAATAATATACCTGAAATATTGTGTCAATTGATAAATATATAAGACCGAGTTTGACAAGTTTTCATTTCCAAGTTTACTTACTAAATTTGGACTATACATTTATTTTTATTAAAAGTCTGAAAAATATTGAAACCTTTGAAAACTTGCCAAGTTTGGTCTGTACATTTATCAATTCACACAACATATCTCTGTGCTTATTAAAACACTGCTAATAACGTGTCGGGCAAGAAACTTGGCATAATTTTTATATTTCGTTTTAAAATTTGGACTAATATTTTTAATAAGTATATTTTCGGTCAAATTGTATAACTTTTTATTTAGTTGATAAACACTCATGAAACTTTTTTTTCGTTCTGAGCGAAAAAAAAAATTGGTTTTACAATTAACTGTTTTTTCTTTTTCTATGTATGTAATTTCTCTTCTGGTTGCATTATTGATCGAAAAAGTACATTCCTCATTTGTATAGTTCAACAATGTCATCTAGTTAGTACTTAGAGGGTTGGTACTGTTTTCAATAGTTTTTAAAAGCATTTGAAAACTATATAAAAAAATAATAATAATAATTGAGTGAAAACGATAAAATTTGATATGGATAAGATTTTTTTTTCAATTCATTTTTGATATTTAGCCATAAATCCAAAAACTTAGTGTAAAACACTAAACGTTTCTACCAAAAATCAATAATACTATTATACAGAATTAAGAAAATATTTTTAAAAAATGACTACTTTCAGGCTATAAACATATATATCATTATATATCTATATATCATTATAATACTATATATCATTCTTTGGAAGTTCTTGATTTCTAAAATATTTTAAATTCTTGATATAAAAACCCGAAAATTTAACATCACCTTATTAGTGTATTTAAATACGCTACAGTTTAAAACTGTAAATTTAAACCGTTTTTTTAATTTTTCATACTTTGAATATTATTAATGTTCTAAATTTCAATGCTCTAGTAACTAGAGTCTATTTCAGTCAAAAATATTATAGATGTAAGATATTGATATAGTGTATATCGGCTAAAACATTAAAACGTATTTATTATGTACGCTTTAAAATGTATCATATAATGGTAACGTTCATGGAGTAAATAATGTGAAAAGTTCAAGAATGTTACGTGTAAATAAATATTTAGAGTTGAAAAACATTATTTACGAATTTTTTCTTTGTTTTTATAGTCATTTTTAATTAAAATATGGTTGTTTATGGTTTACACTTTCCAGTTAACTTGTGTCACTAACCACGTGACAGTCAAAAACTCAATACTTTATTATATATTGGATGTACTAATTTGATTTGATTTATGAAATGTTAATGTATTATTTAATACAATTATAAGGGTTTGAATTTAAAACAAATTTATGATTATAAAAAAAAATGTATTATTGCTCGGAATAAGTACTACATATAGGTGTGTATATATATACGTAAAATCGAACGTGTTCTGACTGGCGGATCAGTAATAACCATAGCTACCATACCGATTCATTTAAAATGGAGAGGTAGTGTACTTATTACTAAGAATGGATTTTCCGAAATTCACATTTTTTTTTTTTTTTTTTTTTTTTTTTTTTTTTTATTTAGAACTTCCAGCAAACACTATTATAGTTCGACAATTATACAATATAATATGGTTTTGATTAGCAACATGATATAAATAAAATATGAATAATCTAGATAATAACAAAGTATGTGGATAGTATTAACATAATTCTAATAAAATAAAGTTAACATACCAAATAATAGATATTGGGAGTAAGTAGATAACATAATAGTTTAAGATTCACATTTCAAAAGGTCGAAATAGCATGAAATTTTTAATAATATTATAGTTCAACGAGTATTTCAGCGAATTATTACTATGTACATAGAGACTGACCCCGGTCACCTAGCCACGGGCTGACCATAAATAAATATATGGGTGTTAACACATGGATACTGTATGAATATATTATTTATAAATATTATGTTGAAGTATCTATAGTAAATTATTATATTATTATCATCGCATTTTCGCATCAGTACTCCATGGCCAAACGAATGATTATTACTTTTATACATAAAAACACTATATTAAATTTCATTATTACAAGAATTTAATCAATCTTATAATATGTGGAAATTCAGCTTTCGTATGTTTGAGTCTGTAATACACAACAAGTAGTTGATGGATTGACTTGAAATTTTCACATAACTTTGCATTTTTAAAAAAGAATATTTTTATTTACTTTTTACCTCGAAGTATGATATTGAAATCGTATGGTGACATAACATTTATATTAATTGACTTTAAGTTTTGAAAAAAAAGATATTAAAAATGATTTGTTTCAGTATTTAAAAAAAAAATAGGTTTGTCTAATTATACATAAAGATCTAGGTATATGGTTTTTAATAGAACGAATCAATGAGTGAAACGAATATTTCTCATCCAATTATTTTAAAATATTGTTTATTCGTTTTTAAGATAAATTGATTATTAACACAAATAAATATGTTATTAAATTTTAGTATATTGTACATTGTAAAGCCATATAATTTGTAGTACCAATATTTTTGATTGAGGCCTCGCGATTTCTAACGCTGGCATTGACTATAACGTATCACATTTTTTCACTTACACACGTTACTATTTTCATTAATTTATTTTAAAATGAGTCAAATACCTATTATTTTAACAACTAGCATACGATTAGCAAATAAAAAGTTTTTCAATGAAACATATTTTTCTTGCTTTCATTTCATCCCACGACATAGTCATAATAACACAAAATAAGGTATTTAATTGATTTAAGAAGAAATGCGAAAGCAATTTCTTCTCTGGTTAGGTAGAATCTCCACAATGATCGTTTTTTCCATAATTTGATGATTTATCTTTTTTTCACATTTATAATTGCGTAATGACACTAACTTACGAAAAGGTGAGTCAAATAAGACGATACACCAAAACTGAAGCTACTTTGATTCAGTGAAGTGGAGAAGCAGGAATACTTTAAAATTTACGCATCTATTTCGATGCTTTTAAGTTTATATACTCATAATAATTTAACTATATATAAGTAAAAACAAAAACAAAAAAACTACTGTCATAATTTCCAAAAACATATTCTTTTCATAAGTATAACGTTATAAATTGTTGAAGACATTTTAAGAAAACATATTATTTTTTCCATAAAAATGTAGCTTTCTTAGTGTTTAAATTGAACATGACAAAAAATTCAAATGTTTCGTATTGCACTGGGTTAAATTGCAATTATAAAACGCTACAGGAAAACTGTGTGTGTGTGTGTGTGTGTGTGTGTGTGTGTGTGTGTGTGTGTGTGTGTGTGTGTGTGTGTGTGTGTGTGTGTGTGTGTGTGTGTGTGTGTGTGTGTGTGTGTGTGTGTGTGTGTGTGTGTGTGTGTTTAATTTATATTGTTTAAGGAACATTAATTGTTTAACGTAGAAAATACGTTATATCTTGACAAAAAACCACACTACTGATGAAAATTCAAAGTTCGAATATTAAATATCATATTCATAATATTCATTTTTAGTATTTGAATAATAGGGACAAATTAAAATATATATTTATATATATGTTAATCTTTACTAGGAGTTATAATAGTCACAAAGAGGGCAAAAACACTTTACTCTTTGATGTTTTTAATGGATACCGTTGAGTTTCTAAGTTATGACTTATTTTAATGCGTCCGTAAACTACGATATTCCATTAATAGATTCGAGAGAATTACTTATTATTTGATAACTTGAGTTTATTGTACTTTGAGGTAAACCTAATAAACTATCTCTAATGAACTAAGTTTAGAATTATTATTTTCCCATGAATCATGAAAACAGTTCAGAAATAGTTGTTACGAGAAATTTAATATATACAATTTGAATAATAAATAAGATAAATAATATTTTTTTCCATTTATACTTAGGTACCTCTAAAGTTGTTGTTTTTTTTTATTCGTCGTTTTTTTTTTCATATTATGACACTTCAACAACAATCAAAGCGTACAAAATCAAACCTATTATTCACAATTTTGTTTCTAAAATTTAAATGAGAAAACCAGCCTATAATATAAAGACGATAATTTTGTTGATGACAAGTCCAGAATTGGAATAAAAATGGAGTATGATATTGTTTATAAATAATTTTGAATAAGAGTAGCAAATAATTAATTAGCCATAAGTAGCAGTAATAATATTAAAGTTAGTTCTCTAATGGTATGGAAAAAAATTAAAACCTTTTATGAAATATATTTTGAAAATAAATAACTAATTAACTCTATTGTTTGTTATTCAACACATAAAATACAAAACATTTTTAAACCTACCATTGATACATATCATCAATCTTTCGGTATCTACACTGTAGTATTCAACAATATATCGCGAGTAATTTACCGGCCATCTGATATATACATTTTAATTTAAAATTCAACATTTCAAATTTTATAGATACTCTCATAGTGTAAAAATATGCTGCCTGTACTATTCCACCACTTGAAACTTGAAGTTCTTGTATATCTCATTTAACTAATTAATTTATAAAAAGTGGAACAGAAAACTGTGCAAAAAAAGTGTGTCATTTTGTAATTTTAGATTTTAAGTGTTGGTTAGCATAAAAAAAAAAAAACTTAAAATTTTCGGAAATAAATACTGTAAAAAATTATTTTCTAAGTAAAAATTGTATGATAGTATATAGTATTTTTGTTGGAAGTGACTTATATTACTATAATCATAGTACTCGTATATTCGTGGTACACCTGAAACACATTTAATCTGTAAAAAAAAAGACCCTTCTACAGGAAATGATATATTTATTTCTTCAATAGTTTATTTACTTTGAATCCATTACGTTTTTCTTGAATTCTTACTACATTCATCAGCTTTTAGACTTCTGTACATAGTTCAAATCATTATAATCATATGACTGTTGTATATTGTGTTTTTATATTTTACACAATAGCGGTATGTCCGTTACTCATGAATCGTTAATTCATGAAAATTGAACATTTCATAAATTACTTTTAGATTCTGAGTGAAGTGAATGATCCAACGGTTTTACAATGATGTTTATTTATTATTTATTATTTTTTTTTTTTATTTATCTGACTAAACTTTTTTCTAAACTCAACTTTTTCCAAAAGTTTCATCCACCAAATCTATAGTTTTGAAATCGTATGTAGATGGTATTTTGAGGGTTTATTAAGCTCTTATCTCAATAGTTTTTCCAGGTGGGCGGAAAAACAGCCTAAAATGGAGCAAAAACGGCGAAATTCACCTTATACTGCATTTTCATTAAAATGAATTTAGCGATTTCGTCATTACTCCAAAATTAATGCTAGTAGAAACTTGAAATGTCCACCATATTTTATTGTCGTATCAACACATGCTTTAGAAGATGTTTCAACCAAATTTGACATCCTAAGGGCTAAAAATTGAATTTTGATAATACCTTGTTTTTTAAATGTTTATCCCTAATAGAATTTTAAATATTTGACAAAAACTTTTGAAAATGTAATATGACTTAAATCATGTATTTCTATAATAATTCTGAAAATAATTTAAAAATCGGTACTCAGGATTATTTTTCATTAGCGTTTAAGTAAATTATTATACGATTTGTACGTAATAAACTGTTTTACGTCAATTTTCAACCTTTAACCCGTCATAACTCGCACTGTTTCTAATGTTATCTTTGCTCGCACGGGGTATTTTTTTTCCATGTGTTGTTTCTTAAATTATTAGATAGAATAGTCTCTCTCCCTTCCAAATTTTGATCGAATATTTAGGTCTTTATAAATATTAGTACATTCAACTATATGTTCAATCATTTCCAATGGGAAAAATAAATTCCATGCTTCTAAAATAGTTTTTGTATTTTTGGCAATTTCTGTCACACCATGTTTTTCAGTTACATGGTTTACTGATAAGACTCGAATTCTTTGGTTTGGTGGTCTACGTGACCATTTAGTTCCATCTTTTCCCACGAAATATGTTTTGCGTAAATTCAAAGGTGATTCATCATCAGATTCATGATAGGACAAATCTGAATTAGAATAATCAATAATACTGTCAGAAGAATTGCTTTCTAAATCTGACTGTTCTGTGTTTGTAATATTTTCACTCATATTTTCTGTTGTTGATTCTTAACGATGGGTTAATATTTATTTGGAGAAATTGATCCATCCAAACGGTATATTTCAATTCTGAAGCTTTGCTCAGAATTGTTTAACTAAAGAAATGGTCTATCATTTCTTTAAAATGCAATACACCCATCTCCATTAACTCGTCCGTGGAATGAAGAATATCCATGGGGTGAAGTACAAACTTTCTTTTATAAATATTATCTATGACTAAAGACGGATTGTTTACATTTTAGAGGAGTCAATTGCGTATTATAGATATTTCTTAAATTTCTGTTGAGATTGTTTAGATGTTATAAAATTGAATTTAATTAAATTGAAGTCAGAAAAAATGTTACTGTTATATTATACCATTGATTTTATAATATAATTAAACATTATAAAATCAATGATTATACCTATTTTAAAAATCATTATAAAATATATTGGTAAACTAGTTTTGGTCTATATCACTCTATTTTACATAATATATTTATGAATTATTAATTTTATTCATAAAACTCATGTTTTATGAAAAAAGTCAAATTTGTTCAGTTAAAAATTTTGCTGTTGGTAAAACATAAATTTGAACAATAAGTACTAACAAATTTAAATAAGTAAAGTGTATAATGATTTCAAAAAGTTCATACTTTGTCCCATGGGGTATTCTTTACTCTTCGGACAAATTAATAGATAGGTGTGTATTGAATTGAAATGAAAGATAGATTATTTCTTTGCTAAACGATTCCGAGCAAAGCTTTTGAAATATAACTTTCATATATTTCACAATTTTTAGTCTAATTTTCGGTAGGTTTAATTTTCAAAGATATCTAAAGTTGTTTGTTTATAAAAGAAAACATTTTTTTTTTTTTTAATCAAACGATTTAAAACGTGTTGTTCTATCTGCATGCCAAGTTTCATTATGATGGGATTGACTTATTTCTTCAAATAAATATTTTAAGTTTAAAATTAACATAAAACAGTTTCTTTTGTAAAAATCATATAATTTTTTACTTAAACAAGTATCAAAAAAAATCATAAGTTACGATTTATGAAATTTTTTCAGTATTATTATTGAAGTGTATGAGTATAATCACATTAAATTTTCAAACGTTTTTGTCAAATATTTAAAACTTCATTAGGGATAAACTCAAAAAAAAAAGGTATCTTCAAAGTTTTATATTTAGATCAATAAGTGTCAAAGTTTTTTGAAACTTGATTAAAGTATTTAGTAATACGTCATAATATATGGTGAAAATTTGATGTTTCTAGCAACATTACTTATAGAGTTATGACGAAATTACTATAGTCGATTTAATGAATGTGTCGTTTACGGCAAATTTCGGCGTTTTCACTCCATTTTTTCCTCACGCTTGGAAAAATATCATGATGATCGAAAAATATCTTCTCTAAAGTACCATCTATATCAAATTTTTGATCTATAGAACTGTTGGATGAAACTTTTGGAATATAATTACAACCCGTAAAAGTGTTATTAGAAAAAAAATAAAAAAATAAATAAACATCACAGTAAAACCATAAGATCCTTCAGTTAGTTTTACTTATTGAACTTAAGTCCTTACATAAATAATCAATTCAAGTATGGGTAAAACGAAACCAATGAAAATATTGATTTTATACAAATACTATAATACTCAGGACTATTACTGTAATGTGAAATTTTAAAGTGGACCCCCGAGTCCTGGAAAGTACCATAGATTGCCTGTGTTTGATTGACATTAGATTCATTAATTAAATCTCGTACTATTATTTCATGAAACTTTCGTATGAAATATAATATTACTCACTCGGAGTAAAATCATTGTAAATGTTGTTTAGCGTTTAAATATCAAACGTTAACTTGAAGACATATTGAATATAACTCACACTTAGCCATTTAAGATTAATAATTTATGATATTTTCCTTTAGGTCTGATATATTATGTATACAAATCGTAAACATTCACGTTAGTGGTGTTTTTCCTTATATATTTGGATTATATTGTCAAAAAACCTTTTCTGAGACTAGAATGGTTTCTTTGTACTGACGTGTTTTAACACCCAATTTATAACCACCGTACATCATTAAAATCGGACAATAATCACATACCAACCACTTCTACATAGCCTTTGAAATTACAACTTTCATCTCGAACTATACAATACAATCTGAACATAAACAAGATTAAGTTTTTGAAGCCTTGCGCACGCAATTTTCTTGAAAGACGTAATCCTTTCATCGTTTGAGAAAACAGATTGTTAACTCTCGGAAAACCTGATACACTCGTTAAAATAAAATTAATAATAGTATAACTTTTTGAGTATTTCCAATGTTCAGTACGACCAAAAAATTCAAATGCAACACGAATTATATATGTACACACACATACGCGCACGCACTTACGCACGAACACACAGACACACATACATAATATAATCTGTATACAATGTATAATATAGTAAATATAATATGTATACTATACATATATTTATTGCATTATATTAGTTATAACTACAATATACAATAATATGTAAACTATGATATGTGATCAGCTCTCTAAGTTCAAAGCAAATTACTTGCAATGAAATCTAGTTATTGACAAGTGATTTGCTGGTAAAACACTCTAATTAAAAAAATAATTGATAATCTTATATTTTGGTAATTCAAAAAAAAAAAAAAGTTAATTTTATGAACTCACATAATTTTATTATTATTATAAAAGTTAACAACAGAGAATAGTGAACCCGCGAGTACCATTTACATCCGATTTCTGATCTATAGAATTGCTTACAAATCTTTTGGATAAAGTCAATAATATTATACCAAAAAGAAATTCCAGAATAATGTTACAACAAGTTAGTTATAAATAAATAAATAACAATAACAATAGCAATTTTATTTAGAGTTATATATATATATATATATATATATATATATATATATATATATATATATATATATATATATATATATATAATATAATATATTGTGTGTTTGTGTTATTGATGTATGGAATATGTGGTGTGTGTTATGGAGAAGGAGTTATAAGGAGTGTTATTTTGATTATTAGGGATGTTAAAACAGTAAGAAGGGGGTTAAGTATAGATTTTAATTCATTGAGGAATTTGGTGATGATGTGTAGATATTGAAAAATACATCATAATAAAATAACAGTTCCTTCGATCTACTCAGATAAACTCGGAAAAAAAATAAACAAGTAAATTTAATAATATTTTCAAGATATACAGTTATAGGTTACTTGTTCACGTGTACTATTATGGTTTAGATTGCTTTAAGTCAATTAGTGTATTTGTTAAAATATGTTTATGCACCATTTTTCGAAAAACATGAAACAGAAAATAATCTGATTTTAATGTCCATCAATAAAACCATAAAAATAAAAAGATATAAATATTTTTGGAAACACTTTTCATTTGCCGTTTCCACTTTGCATACTTATCAGTTATCAGCAGACTGCAATGCTTTAATACTTTTATTTTAGCATTTGGAATTAGTATACTATTTATCCTCTACTTAATAATTATACCTACAATTTATTTTACTAAAACCAACAATATAAATCAAAATATATTCTGAGTACGAAAAAGCAAAAAAAAAAGACATTGAAACAGACAATTTTTGATTTTAAATTTTAAGGCCCCATAGAGCTGGTGGCCCGGTGTGCATTACACACCTTGCACACTCAGTAGTTGAGTCACTGATTTTATTGCCTTTAAAGCTTTCATTTGAAATATAAATAAATAAATAAATAAGTAAATAAATAAATATACATATATATATATACAGAGTGAGACAGGTTTCTTTGACAAATCTAACAACGGTTTTCTATTCATTGATTTTAACTATTATTATTATTATTATTATTTATTTTTTTTTTTTAATAAATATTATAATACTGCTACAACAAAATCGTATTCAAATATTTTTTGAATTTTCGAAACTGAAATTCAAAGTTAAAATTTTATTTTGCCATAAAAAAAAAAAATTAAATAACCAATTTGTAAACAATATTTTCGGAAAATTATGGTATTAAAATATCCTATTAAAATTTGATTATTATTTTATTATGATTTTTAAAACATTTTTAAAGTGTGAATATAATAATTAAAATTATTATATGTTTTATTCAAATTAAGTGAGTGATTTCGATTGATATTTCCATGATTGATAACGATAAATATCTTAACGATAAATATCAACTTAAATTAACTATTTAAAAACATTTTAATAATAGGATAATAGTGGCTAATTGTGATGACAAAAATATTGAAATTAATTAAATTTCGATCAACTATTTAATGATTGTATTGTATTTATTATAAATCAAAGTGTAAATTGTAATGTACGATAATATGTAATAAATTTCTTTGAAACACAATATTCTTGTTAACTGTTTTACAAACTTAGAAATATTATAAAAAATTAAGGGATAATTCTATATTTGAGATTTAAATACCAACATTTTTCTAAAAGTCTGTTTTACAAATTAGGTTTTTTAAATTTTTACCAGACAATATATTGCAATGTAATAAAATTAAAAAAACTTTAAATTTGAGTTCTAAAAATAAAAATAGATTTTTAAATGAAATTTTGTTGTAGCGCATGACACATGAATACATAAAAAAAAAATTGCATTCGTCAAATAGAACTAATTTACCCTGTATGTAAACTTACATCGATAGTCTTAACAATATGAAGGTATTCTCTACAGTACTAAGACTTTTTTCCTGTATAAAATACTTGAAAATCATTGCTTATTTATTTTTATAATTTGGTTGATCGATCGGAGTTTGGTAAGAATCAGTTTGTATTGTACTTGTACTTTAACCGGAAACCAATTCAAACAGTATAGAATAGCAGAAATGTGATTTTTGAGGGAACCAACTCGTACCTTTTTTCCCAAAGACCTAATTTCGTAACTCTCTATAAGCGCTTCTTTGATCAAATTGAAAATACTAACAATTACAAAATATTCAGTAAAACTGTATTTAAGACCAATTAATAAACCAATACCATCGACTTAATTTAAAATTCACTTTTACTTAAAGAAAGTGTGTCAGTTTCTGTAAATATTATAATAAGTGAACGAAAATTACCTAGTCAATATACACCCTAATGAAAACCACGTTATATAGGTGTGGGCGTTAACAGTAAACTGTACATATTGCCGAAAATGTCCTCTATCTTTGAAACAAATAACAATGTCGTAAAACAGTAGGAAAAAGAAAAACCCGTTAGAGTCAATGAATGTAGTGATTATAACAGAAAAAAACCAACAAAAGCCAAAAAAAAGTAAAACAAGTAAATGGTTCTGATAGAACTCTATTTACAATGGAATTTGGTATGAATACTCCATTGTTTTTTCTTATTTTATTTTATTTTTTTTTTTCGTGGCATTTTAAAATCTTTCCATTCATGATATCCGAATGCACCAATATAACGACCACATGTTTCCGTTGTAAAAAAAAATTACCACTTAAAGGGCCAATCTTTGTTCGGTAACGATATCAACTTTGGATTTTTAAACGGCAACTCCCATTATTGGCCAAAGTTTATTGTTTAGTTAGTTTTTATGTATTTTTTTCTCATGTCACAGTCGAATCTGTTACTGCCATTGTTGTTCAAAGTTTACAAAAATGGGCAGGCAAAAACATTTCTCTTTCTCTTCGATTATTTCTAAGTCGTCTGCCATCAACTTTCGTTCTAACTCTGAACGACCACAAATCGCAGACCACTCGTCTGAAAATCTGTTGGCAATTTGTATAAAAATTACGTGAAAAAGATAGAACTATCATTTATATTAATATAACACAGTCCGTAAAAATAAATATCCATTTTATATGTGTACATAAGAACTGTCCAGGGTATACACGTGTAACACGTTATCAAACATCTAATTATCGCCGATGTTTCGAATATGGAAATTACAAATTTCACCCATAAATGTACTATCGACACAATATTTCTTTGAAAACACAGATTACTTCTGAGTGTTCCGAGTGGATGTTTCTAAAATGAATTCCAAAATAATAGTATAACATTTAAACTGTTGCAGGCAGGGCCGTCCCGAGAGGAGGGTGTAGGGGGTGGGACACCCCCCCACGACGTTCTAGTTGAGGCCCAGTTGTCACAAAGCTTCATCGATACATTGAGTCGGCAATTTAATAATATTTTAAGTATTTTAATATTTAACCTATAAATAGTATTTATATTTAATATTACACAGTAAAATTATGAATATTCAAGTATTTTCCTATGAAAAAAAAAAAAATTCTACTTTACTTATAATTTTATAAAAATAACATAATAACTATAATATTATTATTATAGTATTAACTGATAACTAAAATAAAAATAAAACAAAAGTAACAGAACGCAGAATAGAGATTTAAGTATTTAACTGTTCATTTGTTTACAATATAAAAAAAAATCGTTTATGCTTTGTACATTTATAACATATATTTGTATGTATGTGTATTAAAATATTTGTATTTGAATACCTGACCATCATAATTTTATTGTACATACCTTGTTTTAAATAAAAGCTTTGTTTAAAATGTAGATTTATTATATTGCACAATAATATAAATACCTACCTTAATACCTACAATATTTAGATATTTTGGTAACTATCGGTACTACTATTTTAATTTGATACCAAAGTGAATAATAACTATTTTTCAAATTTATAAAACTAAAAAATGTGTTTTAAACAATAAGAAAAAAAAGCTAGTAAGTGAGATGGTGGTACAAGTTCGTCCTTCGTCTCTTCGGTCCTTAGACAAGATATTGGTGATGAATGTATTAAGTTTTAAAGAAATGATGACTCATTTCTTTAGTATAAAACGATTCTGAGCAAAGCTTCAGTGTAATATAATATATTATTAATTATTATTTAAATACTGTTTACGTATTTTACGGTTATTTGTATAATTTTTTTTAACAATAGATTTAAACATGTTATATCTGAATCCAAAATTTCATTATAATAGGATGAACCTATTTTCATACATAAATATTTAAAGTTGAAAATCAATATAAAAACAGTTTATTCTGTAAAAATCGTGATAATAATTTACTTAAATGCTTGGAAAAAAAAATCTTGAGTCACGATTATTGATATTTTTTCGGTATTGATAGTTTAGTATAAGAGTAAACTTGTATTAAAATTTCAGAACTTTCTAACAAATACTCAATATTTCATTAGAAATAAACTTAAAAGAAATCAGACAATATCGTAAAAAATCGTACAATAATTTATTAAAGTGTGTATGAAAAAAAATCCTGAGTCACGATTTTTGAACTTTTGTTAGGATAATTAGGTAGGTATATGAGTAAGGTCATATTAAATTTTCAGAACTTTTTGTCAAATATTTAAAATTATATTACATAAAAACTTTCAAACAATTTGGTAAATTAAAAGTTCTATATTTAAGTCAAAAGTGCTATAATTGTTCTGAAAATGTTATCCAATATAAAAAAGTATGTATTTGATATTGGATAAAATTGTCAAGTTTCTAGCTTCAATACTTTTCGATTTATGACTAAATACCTAAAATCTGAACAATTAAAATCTCTTTTACGGCGGATTTTTACCGATTTTACCGTTTTTCCATCGTTATTCTTGATTACTGGAAAAACTATGGAGATTTAAGAAAAATTACCTCTCTAAAGTACCATCTCAGTTCAATTTCGAATCTTAAAAGTTGCTGGACGAAACTTTTGGACAAGGTTTTCTATACGAAAGTGTTTACAGAAAAAAATTAAAAATTAAAAATAAACATCATTGTAAAACCATAAGATTCTTCGCTTCACTCAGAATCTAAAAAAATGATGTAATGAAGTATATTATAACATGAAAATATTCGAGCGAAGCGAGACAATTTTTATGACCACGAGTTGGCAATTAATTAGTCTACATCCCCCCCCCCATGGTTATTTTTTCGGGACGGCCCTGGTTGCAGGTTTCGTGCGTGCTTGCACATCACTCAAGTTTAAAAACCAAAACCCGTTATTAACGACATTGATTAAAAGCTGACACGAAATTTACTTGGTACTGCCATAGTGCCTCCCTTAAAATTAACTTGTTAAAAAGTTAAAATTAAGTTAAAAAGTTATTCTTTTTTTTTTTTACTTTTCAACTTAACTGGTTAATTATTTTTGTTTTTAACCTATTAATTTATTCAGTTTAAATTTGTATTATTTTTATTTATCTTTATAGCTAAATATCAATTTTGTACAATTAAGTTAATTTTTTTTCGTCGAATTCTCAAAAATTTAGATCTAAAAAATAGTAGCTAGGTATAAAAAAAAAATATCTTGGACTTTTGTTTTTTCTGTTTGAATCGATGGCCGGAAAAGAATTACCAAAGTGTTATATTCGGATGACAAGAAATATAAGTCTATAAATAGATATCAATAATATTGCGCCCCGGTCTGGGCAAGAAGTGCACATTGCCACAAAGTTGACACGGAACTTAACCGTACCATGCGAATCATCACCGGTACTGTTAGATCCACTCAAGTGCAATGGCTACCAATACTTTCTAATATAGCTCCACCAAGCTTACGTGGATTACAACGCACAGAAAGATTAATTCAAAAAATAATAAAACACCCTGAGATTCCGCTACATGACGACTTCACTGCACACCCCCCAAAAAGATTGAAATCAAGACATCCTATATGGAACCTGGAACCAACAAAAGATACGACGGTATAAATCTGAAAAACACGATGGAAAAATTCTGGTGTACGGAACGCTTCACTGATAGACAACCCAACTTTGAGAGTACCAGGTTTTGATCTACCGAGGGCGCTATGGATAATACTAAACAGACCAAGAACAGAACAAGGGAAATTTAACTGCCGAATGCTCAAATGGGGAAAGGTAGAATCACCCTTCTGTGAATGTAGAATGCATCAAACGATAGGTATGCCATATCGTTGATAATAGTTTACAAATACATTTTGTTGAAGGCCTAGAGAAATAACATTAAGCAGAGGAGGATACAGTGAAACGGATGGAGAATCTGAAGCATAGGCGTGACTAGACTTCATCCGCAGTGGCGTCCTAGCTAATGACCGGAGCCATCACACATTTGTTTTGTGGCGAGAAGGGAGGGGGGGTGTAGATTCCTTATGAAATATATTTTGTAAAACTTAAAAAAGTCCCATATACAGCTCTAGTTTACACCACCAATAGAAACACAATATTAATCTAGATATCATCATTTTAAATAATTAAAATTCAATGATGTAACATTTTACATTAAACAAAAGTATTTTACATTAAACAAAAGTGAGTTAGGTAATAAAAAGAAATACATGATGTGTACGTGTATTCTTTATACAAAATAACTTAATTCTTTAAATAGTACATAACATAATAATACAAAATAAAAACAAGTAACAACACCAACACATAATATTTAAAATATTATACGTATCATATATTTTAAAGGGCAAGTCTTCTTTTTGTTGGAACATTTTTAAAATCATCAATAACTTTTTCAACATAAATACCACCACTCCGTGCCATGTCTATGATGGACCTGACTACAGAATAATAAATTAATGCTAGGTATCAATAGTTTTAAATATAGTGCCTACACAAATAACAAATTGTACCAGCAGAGACAGTTGAGCTGAGAGTTACCCACGTACATGGTACATAATATATTACTATTTTTGCGATAAGGATCATCAGTGGCGGCTATCCTATGGTCTATGTGTTGCTTAAGCAACACATACAAAATTTGGTAGGTGGGTGGGTACCTGGGTTGGTGGTGAAATGGATGTTAGGTGTTAGAGTATTTATTTATAATACTATGACTTATTACTTAATACTTATAAGTGTAATATAAGTAAAACGAAACAGTACTAAAAAAAAGTGTGGTTTTAAGCAAACATTTAATTTAATTGCACTAAGGGTAGGGCTGTGCGATAGTTTCTTCTAGTGGTCGATAGTCGATTGTGTCAAAATTAACGATTGTATCGATTAATCGATTGTTTTTGATTTACGGATTGTATCGTTACGCCGATAACATCGATTAACCGATAGTATCGAATGGCCGATATTACCCATAATCCGATAGAGGAGGTTATCGGTTCGGAATACAATTAAAACACAATTAAAATTAAGGCAAAACTTCCTGGGCCAAGAAATTATATAGAATACAGAATACAATTATAAGAAGTTATACATTTATACTTCTACTGCCCTACTGGTTATGAGTTGGCGATTTAAATTATTTTCTGTACTTATATTAGTATGAAAATATTACGATTTTTAGTTTTTTTCTATTTTTGTCTGTAACTCTTAAGTTAAGTAAGAGCGATTATTTAAATATATTAAATTCAAGCATAATATTAAAATCAACTATTAAATGAGTGGGTTAAAGTAATAGTGGTGTAAGTCACATTTTTCTTACACCACTTTAACTGTTAATGAAACCATTGAATTACTTCTGGTTAAAATTGTAGCGCCATATACAGTACTCCCTCGTTAACACGAACTCGGTTAACACAAATTATTGGATAACGTGAACCAATTTTTCAGTCCCGAAAAATACCACATACTTTAAGATAGGTTTTTTTTTATTTTCTCGGTTTACGCGAATTTTTCGGTTAACACGAAACTCGAACAAAATTTAGAAACCATAATATAATTTTGGTTATTAGTACGAACAGAAAAATTCCATTTTCTATTTTTATTTTATTAATTATTAATTTTCCCAAACCATTGCACTGCAGTGCACTGAGTGCAGATGTGGATTGCAAATTCGATGACTAGTTGAACAGCATCAGAAAACAGTGCTTGTAAAACTATCAAGTTACGTACATTCAAAAACCCATCACCGACTTTTTTAAACCATCTAATACTCCATAACGTAAGTTTCAATTTAGTCTAAAAATTTTAATTATAAAATAAAAATTTTAAATTATAAAATATAAATCGTTTAACGTAAACAAATTCGTATTAAACATATCGGTTTACACACATTTTTTTAACACGAACAAGTCATTTTTCGGTCCCGTCAAGTTCGTGTTAACGAGGGAGTACTGTAATGGTAGAGATCATGAGCTACGACTTACTTTACTTTGCCTTTTAATAAATTGATGTATGAAAATATGCTTACAATACATAACTTTTATGTTAACAAAAATTTGACTTACACCACTATGGCTTTAATCCACTCAAATATTGTAGTAGTGTAGTATATATAATATAGGTAGTGTATACAATGCGAGTAAATAACATCTATGAAAAGAAAACGTTAGTATTTGTGATTGTTATGGTTTGAGATGAATGATGATAACTAGTATTATAAATAGAAACAATTTTGTTCGTTTTTTCAACCAATAAACCACGATTAATCGTACAATAAACCAATAGTATCGATCAACCGATAGTAACGATTAATACATAGTATCGATCAACCGATAGTATCGATTGCACTCGATACATCGGTTGATTATGATTAGTAAAAAACATCGATTAATCGATAGTATCGATAGCTAAAAACGATTAATCGATACTATCGCGCAGCCCTAACTAAGGGTATTGCACAATGTTTATTTTGTAATTAAAAAAACGGTTGTTCTTGTTTTAATTCATAGTTATAAGTATAATTTATTAATTTTGTAACAAATTTATAAAATAGAGGATAATGTTTTTTTTTAGCTATTACAAGTTATATTTTGATAATTGGTAGTTATATTTTCTAATAAATATATGAAGGTGGGTGGGTCCTCAGAAATATTTTCAGCAACACATATTAATTTGAGGATAGCCGCCACTGAGGATCATGTATGGACATCATAATAGGTACTATGGTATGTTATTACTTATTACTTATTAGCAAATAAAGATACTTGATTTAAAATTAAATTTGGAACCCATCTGACTTATAAGTCGGTTGACCGGTGCCTTTGGAAAATTTCAGGGGCAGCCTAGGCACTCTAGACTGCCACCGTAGACACGCCTATGACCTGAAGTTTAAACTGTAAGCTAGCACATCAAAAGTTACCAATGATGCCTGTATACCATTAGCTATAATCTTAAAAAGCTGGTAAGTGAGATGATGGTGGTACAAGTTCGTCCTTCGTCTCTTCGGTCCTCGGACAAAATATTGGTGATGAATGTATTAAGTTTTAAAGAAATGATGACTCATTTCTTTAGTATAAAACGATTCTGAGCAAAGCTTCAGTATAATATAATATATTATTATTTAAATACTGTTTACGTATTTTACAGTTATTTGTATAATTTTTGGTGAGTTCTTTTATAATTAAACCCTCATAAAATATTCAATTAGATCCCAACCGAAAAATCACAACAGGCGCAGTATTACACCAGTACTGGCTGGTACTGGCATATTACTGTCAGTCAGTACTGCTCCTTTACTGTCATATGTCTGGGATGATAACGCTTTACCAGTACTGGTTATCCAGTATTAAGCCAGTACTGGATATCCAGTACTTGATCAGTACTGACATTCAGTATATGCACAGTACTGACGTTCAGTATAGGCACAGTTCTTGCATATATCTGGGATTATAATGCTTTACCAGTACTGTCATATTTCAAGGATGTAACACTTTGTCAGTATACATTATAATATGTATCCTATAGTTCAAAGCAGTAGCATAAAGCTGCTAGCACATTATCAATATTCTATGTTGACTCCTATAGTACTGCACCAGTAACCAATATAATATATATATTTACAGTCACAACAGCTGGGCAAAACCACTAATAACTTACACTTATACTTAATTGTATACTTTTCTAAAATAGCTAAAAACTATATTTGAAACAATAATTAATTGTTATTAATAAAAATATTAATTACATTTATTAGATCAGTAATTTTAAATTTTGGGTAAGAGGACAAAAAATATACCATTTTACCATAAAATAGTTTGTAGATAATCCATACGAAACAAATTACAAATCTATACATGTGAATTTGTTAATTTTTCCAATTAATTGTGAAACATTATTTATAGTGATAAATATTTACACCTTAATTGTATCACCCCTGTAGGAATTTATTTATCTAAAAACTGTAACTACAGATTTTTATTTTTACTTTATATTTGAAAAAAAAAATGTGAAATAAAATTAAAAATATATGTATACATAAAACTGAACTGAATTTTGAAGTGTTTTGAAATAGCTGATATTAATTATTTTTAGTCATTCTTAATTTTTTTCCTCCTTCTCTGTCTTTCGCTCCCGAGAACCAACGACTTAGAATACTTGCAAATTCTTTCATTGTCACGTCTGGATGTTTAGTAGTAAGTACTTCTGAATTAAAAAATAAAAATAAACATTCATTAAAAAAACTACTGAATTATAATTACAAATATTTTAACTAGGGATCAGAAGTTTGTGCAATAACATATCAACTAAATTTGTATTTTTTTAAGTACACATTTGAGAAATTTTTAGGTCCTAAATGGCTTAATATTATATTACTATATTATACCTAGTAAGAATTTATATGTATTAGTTCTGGAAAAATTTAATTTTTTTTTGCCATTTGTCTCTCTTCCAAATGCACTGTACATTAGTTGAACACGAGGTTGAACATCTTTTGATATAATTCTTGGAATTACTGCCATTAGATTTTCATTTATTTTAGCTACGCCTTTTATATTAAGTACCATAAAACATTTCTGAAAATTTATAATAATTGAAAATAGAAAAACTAATGACTGAGAAGTAATATTTACCAACTGTTTGACAAGCTCAATATCAGTTTCTAATTTTTTATCAAAATCTTGAAAATTGTCCAAAGTTGATTTGGGCAAGTCAATGATATTGTCTTCTTTTAATATTGATTCAATTTCTATAGAACTGTTTTTTGCCGCGAATAAACTTCTGGTTATTTTAGATTCTTCTTTAATACGATATTCAACACTTCTTTTTAATGAATTATATATATAACTCATTTAAACTTCAATTATTATAAAAATTATAACTCATTAGAAATAAACTTAAAAGAAATCAGACAATATCGTAAAAAATCGTATAATAATTTATTAAAGTATGTATAAAAAAAAATCCTGAGTCACGATTTTTGAATTTTTGTTAGGATAATTAGGTAAGTATATGAGTAAGGTCATATTAAATTTTCAGAACTTTTTGTCAAATATTTAAAATTATATTACATAAAAACTTTCAAACAATTTGGTAAATAAAAATTTCTATATTTAAGTCAAAAGTTCTATAATTGTTCTGAAAATGTTGTCCAATATAAAAAAGTATGTATTTGATATTGGATAAAATGTTCAAGTTTCTAGCTTCAATACTTTTCGATTTATGACTAAATACCTAAAATCTGAACAGTGAAAATCTCGTTTACGGCGGATTTTTACCGATTTTACTCAGTTTTTCGATCATTATTCTTGATTACTGGAAAAACTTTGGAGATTTTGGAAAAATGACCTCTCTAAAGTACCATCTCAGTTCAATTTCGAATCTAACAAATTGCTGGACGAAACTTTTGGACATGGATTTCTATACGAAAGTGTTTACAGAAAAAAAAAATTAAAAAAATAAACATCATTGTAAAACCATAAGATCCTTCGCTTCACTCAGAATCTAAAAGTCATAGTATTAGTTTGTTATAATATAATCTTATAGTATATAGTTTATTAATATCTTGATCATTCTATTCTAATGTAACTGTGCCTTATTTTTATTTTATTTTTATAATCCGATAATGACATATGCTAAATAAAATAAATAATAATATATGGCAAATACAATTCCAGGGGACAAAGAATTTAGTGGTTCGAGATATTTATAATGTATACCTACTGCCTATTCGTATTTTGTTATAAATAAATAAAATAAACGAATATGATAAAGGTATATAGTGAGATAAGAAAATGATATAGGTATAATTATTTATTATAAATATTATTTATAATCATTGGTATAATGTATACTCGAAATAATTGTTGTTAATATCATTGACTTTAACATAAAATATTAGGACTTACAGTAATTAGAGGATTAGGGTGTGAAGTATTTTATAATTTTTGATTTTAGTATTTTTTGTATCTGGTAACAAAAATTAACATGTGGAACTATTTGTATAATTTAATAATTAATTATTTTGCAGTTCAGTTAAAATTATTAATCTTAAATTATTATGTAAATATGTAGTCTATAAGTTTATGGTAACAATTTACAATAATACAAATTAATGTTTTATCTCTACTTAGTTTTAAGAATCTTGGTACATATTTGTATAGATAAAAATATTAGGGCACTTAATGATAGATATTATGTAGCTTGAAAATTTTTTTAACTTTTTTCCAACTTACTAAAGTTTATTTTATTTCCTATCTTAACTTTAAACATATCGAGTTAAATTTTTTCTTTGTTAACTTTTAACTTTTAACTGTAGGCAATTTAATAAAATTAACTTAACTTGTCACAGTTAATTATTTTCATTAACTTGCCCACCTTTTCCCAACGCCTTATAGTAGTTGTAGAACACTTAAAAAAAAAAATATGAAAAATTATTAATTTAAATATGTGTAAAAATAGCGAATTGAAAGAATCGAAAATGAAAATTTCGCTTGCGCTTTAAAACAATAAGATTTAAATATGGACTTAATCAAATTAAAATTTGGCGATTTGAAAGTATTTAATTTTTCATAAGTGTTTCCTGGTTATAATTTTATATCAAAACATCAAATAAGACAAAACTTACCATCATAAAAAGTTAAATTTCTCAGATTTTCCAGAAAAACTTTGAGCAAAACTCAGGTTTTATTTTAGGGAAATTCAAACAGGTATCTAAATCATTTTTGAGTTTGAAAGACTTTTTGCCTACCCTTCTAAGTAAATATTTTTAGATATTTTTAGTTTTCCACTTGATTAGAAATTTTCCTATTGATTTAAAGCTTCATAGGTAAATATAAATTCAGAAATATCTAGAAAAATACCTGTTCACTCCAAAAAATCACTATACTGGATGCCGTTGGTAAGCGATGGCTAGATTTTTCGGGCATCTTGGATGGAACTAATAAGTCCACTAAACAAATAATAGAAATAAATATTATTTATAAGAGTAGTTGTCTAAAACAGTGACGGATCTAGGATTTTCTCATGGGGGGAGGGGGTTATAAAATATTTTTGTACATAATGTGTATGTATATAAGCTTTATTCTACTAAATTTACAATACAAGATTGAATTTTCTTGATGACTGTGCCATTGCATCTAATACTTCATCAGATTTTACTTGTATTGTCCTATGAACTGACAACATAGCAAGCCCATTCAATCGCTTCTACATAAAAAAAAATAAATAAAAACATGTTAAAATGTATCAATTATCATTAAATATTAATATATACTAAATACCAACCTGACCCATAGAATTTCTCAAGTAAGTTTTTAGTCTTTTTAATGTTGAGAATGTTCTTTCTGGAGTAGCTGTGGAAACGGGCAATGTGCAAAGAATTTCCAATAAGTAGGTAATGTACATTAGGAAATATCTTTTTATCACATAATGCAAGTGCATCAATGCTGGTTTTAAGAACTGAATTAGTTCTTTAAAGTTTAGTTTTCCACAACTTAAACTTTGCTAGAGCTGTAGTAACATTGTGATCAACCAATGGTGAATAAAATTCCAATAGATTTTGGAAACTATTTCGTTCTTCAGACGACATAGATGTATTTGTTGTAAATAAACATTCAAAATCTATACAATTAAACCTTCAAAAACTTGCTTATGTGCCAGAAATCTTAATTCTAATTGTGATATAAAATAATCAATATAGGGAATAAACACAGAAATCCTAAAATAATCTTCTAACCCTTGATTTTCATCATTGAAGTTATGATTTGCCCTGTTTTTCTGCTTACTAGTTAAACGTTTTCTCTTAACTTCAACATTAATAATATCGGACATTTTCTGTGCATATGAAAATGTAATAAAAAAAATTAATTATATAACATGCGTTAAATTATTTGGTATTATTTAGATAATATAATTATTACCTCCATGGAACTATATATAACTTTGAATTCTTCTTCCACATTTTCTCTGATATTTTTTAAAGCAATAATTGTATCCTGTGCAATTTCTATGGCATATTTAAGATCAATTCTTTGGCTTAGTAATTACTTGCATAACGGCAATCCAAATGAAAATAATTCCAACAACATTAATAAATTCAAGGCCCATTATTAACAAGTATACAAATAAAAAGATAATAAAATACATTGTTATTCCTTTTATCCTTTTAATGGGCGTACTTTAATGACAAACATTGAAATTAAAAATTCAGTATCAATTGCATTTCTTAACATGGGAGCATCAAACGAATCTTTCCATTCCGATATTTCGTCCAAAGAAAGCATAACATATGGTAGTAATTCAGAAAAATCATTCACTGAATCATATCTCTGTATCCATCTAGTTGCACAGTCTTTTTAATTTCTTTATTTTTAAATCTGTATTTTCTTGTTCAATAACATTATATATGACAGCGCTTCGTTTGGGTGTATTAAAAAAAGTATACATTTTTTCATTAACTCCTAGACAATTTCTTATTTTTTATATGTCACTGGCTGTTGAAACTGCAAGATTTAGAGAATGAGCAGCACAATGTACATATACAGCTTTAGGATATTGAGTTTGAACATACGATTGTACACCTCGACATTTTCCACTCATATTACTGGCCCCATCATAACCCTGTCCTATTCAGTACTGACAGTCCAAGCCACACTCAATTAAACCTGAATAAATAATTAAAAATGTATAGGTGATTATAGCTATAATTTAACTATTCTTATTTCTTAATTATTATTTATTATACCATTTAGTATTGCAGAAGATAAATGACTTCCAGTTAAGTTTTCCACTTCAATAAACTTAAGAAAATCTACATTTAAATTACCATCATCAATATATCGCACACATAAGATCAACTGCTCTGATGTAGAAATATCTGTAGTCTCGTCGGCAATTGAAAAGCACTTTCATTAACTTTAGATACTATTTGTTTTAATATTATATTATTGCATATATCTATAATCTGATTTTGAATGCCATGACTTAAATATTTGATATGTTGTTTTTCATTCTCTAATATACTTCTTAAAAATACATCTCCTTTAGCTCTATACTTCAAAATAGAAAGAAAATTCCCAATATTATTGCTATCATCTAAACAATTTAAAATGAATATTATAAAATTGTAATAAAACCAGTGTACCTATGTTATAATCAGGGCTCGGAACTTTATGCAATTGCATGTTTTTCAGGAAGCTGCATATTCAAAATCTGATTTGATACAAATTCATTTCACGGTCTATACAATTGAAATACAAAAGTTTATGTTGCATATTTTTGCATAATTTAACTAAATTTATATGATTTCGCATATTAAAAGAATTTAAGCATATCAATGCATATTTTATGTTTATAATTTATTATTAATAAATTTAACTATGTTGTTACCTAGTATTAATTTCAGTTCTTTTTTCACTGGCCCAGTACTTAATTTCAAATTTTCAAGAATAAAAATATATTTATTTATACCAAGAGCTGTCACAGCACGTGTCATGCCCCGATATCGTTAAATAAGTTGGATCTCGTAATCTTAATGAAAGGCCGTTTGTTGGATGGTCGATTACTGCTGGTATTTTAACATTTTAGTTAGAAAAATACATGAGAGATTTGCACATTTTTAAAAATTAAATGAATAAATATTAAAATAATTTTTTTTTCATAATTATACTTTTAGATATACATATTTATAATAAAAATAGTCAAGGAAAAATTACAAAAAACATTATTTTGTACCTGATTGAAAAATAATTTTTTTTTCATAATTTTACTTTTATATGAATATTTACAATAAAAATGGTTGCATATTATACTGCATATTTGAGTTTTTTTTAGTGCATACGTATGCACATATTTTATAGTATTTTAGTGCATAAAGTTCCGAGCCCTGGTTATAATATACACTAACCATCATTCACACTCAATGTTTTATTTGTTTCTCCCCTGTGACCACGTAAGGCTAATTCCTGTCTACCACACATTATGATACATTCAACTATAGGAATTAAATGTCTTCTGTTTTCTTTTATTTGAAGTGTCCTAAAAAAATATGTTTAGTAAATTTAAAATTAATACATAGACTAATGAGAATATTATACAAACCTATCACTGTCTATTTGTTCAATTATGCTTTTCTCTCTTTTCTCTAACATGTTTAGAAAATGTTCTGCACCTAATGTAGCATTTATATGGTAAGTTAATTTACAATGATCTTGAAAAACCTAAAAAAATTTAATAATGAAAACAATGGTTTTTAATAGATACTCAAAAGTCGAAATAAATCCAAAATATACAATAGGTATTTTTATTTTAATAAACTTTTTAGCTTTTTTCCAATTATTAAATTCTCGCAATACAAGCTGGCCAAGGGGTTGATTTAAAGCACCACCAGTTTTTGAAAATTAACACATTTTTGACAAAATACACCACTTTTAATTTCTGAGTACACAAGCCAAGGAAATTCATCAAACCATTTTGTTTGGAACTTTAAACCTCTTTTTTTATTATTCTCTAATATGAGATATTTGTACATCTTTGGTGGTATCCAAACATTTTTAAGCACTTATACATTATAATATATATAGTTGCATGTATTTACAAGCCATAATTTACAAAAGGCATGTACACTATTTATAGCATTATTAATAAATGTTTAAATAAAATTAAAATTGTTATAGCAAAATAGCAAATGTATCTATTAATTAACTTACCTCAACTTTTTCTTCATCATTTAAATGGCGGCCAATAAATAAAGCAATGTCATTATTTCTTACAGTTATACCAGAACCATAGTTGCTCTTGCTCATGCAATTTGTTATAGCCTTGCAGAAAGAAGAGAAAAGTATATAAATAATGTTGGTAGAAATAAATAAGTTTATGAAAAATGTCACAATTGTACCCAGTCTCCCCTACTCTGAATTGTAAGCGCTCAAGATAAGAAAATTAATTTTAAGAAATGCTAATCGAAAAATCAAGGCAAAGGAAAGCTAGAAAAATAACTATATTAATTTGAGAAATAAAATCAAAAATAACTTACATCATCATGGCTTATTTGTTCTTCATTGGGCTGTTCAGTAACATGAATTTTCCTGGGACTAGAAGTTTCAGTCACATTAGAACATAAAAATTGTATTATTGATGGATTTTTATTAGAATTATCCATAATTGATTTATTTCTTTACTTGAGATGTAAATTCAAAAAAACTCAACAATAAAATAAATCGGTAAAAAATAAGACTCACAATAACAACCAACAAGAATTCGTAACGCGTAAGAGAAAATGTCAAAAATCAAAATGTCGTACAAATAAATGTACAAAAGCGCAAGTCACAATCGGTTAACGCCGTTTTAGAAACATAGATAATAAATTGTAATATCAATACTTGGAAGATAGGTAGTATTCACGATTATAGATATAGGTACCTATATATAGATATATCTATAATCGTGGTATTATCTCAGAATAATATGGAATTTCCAATGGTTCCTTGATCAGCTATCAGCCACGAGCCACGAGGTGTGTATCCGTAATTTGATATGAAGTTAGATACGTGTATCCTTCTTGGTTACAAAATAATGAAAACGAAATAATAAAAAAAAACTTTCTATCCCCCATATCCCCCCCGTAGATCCGCCACTGGTCTAAAATACGGTGCTGAGGGATAGAAACTACATTTTAATAAAGAGAAAGTAGAATAAACAAGTAACAAAAGACCATTTATTTTAGATTTCAATACTATTTCATTCGGATATTTAAAATTTATAATTTTCATTATAGTCAAATTTAGAAAAAAAATTCAGTATACGCTCAATCTTTTACTAATAACTTTACTCAAAGCCTTAAATGTAAGGCCATTGGAAACTGTACTTGCTAATATTTTATTGCAATAGGTACTTATGACATATGAAATTCTGTAATCATATAATAAAACATTTGAAATATTGAAAATTATTTTGTCAATCATGCAAGAAAATAATATTGAGGGTGGTTGTTTTTGTAATATCATATCTTAAGACGTTTAAAAACGCTATATAAAATTCAAAATTTTAGTATTAATGGTAAGTAGAAAATGGATAAATACATACCTACAATTTAATAAATTCAGTACCTTATTACTTAAATACTACATTATTTTCTATGTTTAGTAAAGATAATAACAAACATATGAAACAGTAATTTTTAAACCTCGTTTAAATACTATTTATATTGATAATACAATTATTCACAAAAATAATCTTTTCTAAAAAATGTGTGAGATCCAATCAATTATATTTTGAAGGACAAAAAACTAAATAATATTCAAATGCCATTCAAATTAAATATATATAAAATATTGGAAATTTTTCCAAATTATTTAATTAAACTTTTCTTTCAATTTAAATTTTAATTAACCTTACTTTAATACGATCCATTCAGTGTTTCTCTATAACGTACATTTTTTATGGTTATTAAAGAACACGATTTAAACAAACCAACAAATGACGTTACTTCTGATAAATCATAAATATCAACTTCTTGTTAGGAACAACAACCCGAGGGTTTGTTCGCAAGTCGCAACTATCCTAAGAGAAGTTGTAACTAGGGAAAGGGAGGGTTACTGTGCAGTGGTTTCCCGTTGCCTTTTGCACAAATATCAACTATTATGTATATGTTTAAAAATGCAATGAAAAAAGTACATAATCCACCGCCATGGTATTCTTTGGTTTTCAGACAAGATAATGAATATTGATTTTATAGAAATAGTAGATCATTTCTTTAGTTAAACGACTCTGAGCCAAGCTTCATTAAAAAATAAATATACCGATTATACATTTTAA
Organism: Therioaphis trifolii; assembly: GCA_027580255.1. Classification (NCBI taxonomy): domain Eukaryota; kingdom Metazoa; phylum Arthropoda; class Insecta; order Hemiptera; family Aphididae; genus Therioaphis; species Therioaphis trifolii. The sequence continues at coordinate 32,311,377 of CM050404.1, read as the reverse complement.
AATTTTTAGATTAATTTTCGTTATTTTTTTTTTAATCAAACCTGTTTAAAGTCTTCTTGTATCACAAAAAAGACATTTTTTTCACTAAAAGATTCAAAACTCGTTGTTCAATCTGTATTCAAAGTTTCACTATGATTGAATGGACCAATTTATTCAAATAAATATTTTAAGTTGAAAATTGACATAAAAACACTTTATTACGGAAAAATCATATGATAGTTTACTTAAACGCATACCATAAAAAATCCTGAGTCACGATTTTTGAAATTTTTTCTGTATCGTTAAAAAAAAAGGTAAGTAAGGTCATATTAAATTTTCAGAAGTTTTCATCAATTATTTAAAACCTTATTAGGGATAAATTTTTGAAAAATACTAGGTATTTTCAAAGTTTTATTTTTAGCCCAAAAGTTGATGACATTTTCGAAACTTTTTTACTATTAACATTACTTTGGAATTATGATGAAACTACTGAAGTCAATTTAATAAAAGTGCCGTTTACGATGAATTTCGACGTTTTTACTTCATTTTCGGCAGTTTTTTATCTCGTCTAGAAAAACTATTGAGATGAAAGATGAATAAACCCTCAAAGTCCGATCTACATAAAATATTCTTGCTTCACGAAACTTTGGACAAAGTTAAATTGAGCAAAAAGTGTCTCCAGACAAAAAAACAATATTGTAAAACCATAAGATTCTTCGAACCTTGCAAACGTTAAACGCAAAAATGGAAGAATACATTATTTTAGAATAATTGAAAATATAAAAAGTTAATAAAGTTTAACTTATCTAACAGAAAACATATAAACTTAATGAAGTTTTGACTTAAAATAACACTAAAAAAAAATATATGTAATTATTTTTTTTTATTTATATTTTTTCAAGCCCTGTTCAGTACCTAACACATTTCAAAACTATTTTTTATCAGCATTTAATATACATTGGAAAATGACTCAATTGTAAGAATAATTTATAGTATCTGTTCTTTTAAAACAGTTTTATTTTATTAGTGCATAACTAACAACGGCCAGTATTTAGGTGTACTACAGTAGAAATAATTTTTTTCCGATGAAAATAATTATTTACCTAAAGTATAATACACAATATTTTCATATATATATATCGCATTTATAACTGTACCGGGAAAATACATGTTGAATGTTCATTTCAAAGTTCGAACTCGATAAATACGAATTGGTCAATATTTATATTCATATTATACGTGGGTGAATATAAACATATTGAGTGATAACATTTTGTATTGGAAATCGAATGTATTGAACTAATAACATTAAACAAATTGAATTAAAGCAATTATTTATACTACTAACGAGATTAAAGTAAAATAAAGCAAGGTTGCAGCTTTATAAACATAACATAGATTGTTAATTAAACGTTGGATAAATAAAGCACACCGTAATTTTGAATATGGAACAAAATTGGTCAACTCGGTTTTGTAAAAAAGTGCAATAATAACCGTGCTACTACTATAGATTATAAAGGTACATAATTCATTAATTTAAAACGTATCTACTAATGGGACGAGCTTGAAGGGAAAATATTTTGTTTTTAACTCTCCTCTCTGAAGTGGCGTCGGTGGACTTCTCTATGTTCCATTATAATGATTACCTTAGAAATTTACTTATTGTTCGTGTGTAAACAGATTGTGATATTATCTTGATAAAATAATAAAGCGATAAAAAACACACTTCTACTAGAACCTTAAGGTAATGTAGACGACTCTCCTCTCCTTTCGTGATATTTTATTGTATTTCCATGTTGCATAAGGATAGTAAACTTGTTCATAGCAATATTTTTAAATTCTCTTTGAAATAATGTACGAGTTTGTATTCACCCACTTCTGCAATTGACTGTTTAAGTTTAAGAATTAAAAAATTTAAGTTCAAACACATCGCCTAAGTGGTAAACGTATTCACGCATAACACTTTTATATTTTTATCGTTAATCCCACTGAGGCGAACGTGTATTGTTACGTATGGTGGACACATCGTACCTACACTTGTTATCTTTGTCTCACACTCACGCAACGTACTAAATTTATGCACGTACCGCATCATTAATACGGTTTTATTACGATGAGCAAATATTATCCGAGTAAATTTACTCACCATCAAATACGCGAATGCAGTCATTAACCGAACACCATCTCACGGTCCTTATTTTATTGTCATTTACTGCATATTAAAATATTAAATCGAGGATTTTTCATCGGTTTTCCGTACTTCTCATCAATAATTTGTTACTAATAAAAAATATAAATAAACTATTATTTAATAAACTATTTGTTAACTATTTAATAACTATTTATAATACTTTTAATAACTATTTGTTCTCTATTCATGTATTTCCAAAAAATGAAGAATACAAAGATCCATTTTATCATAATATTTGGTGCATTTTATTATGCTACATCAAGTATTTGATAAAAATTCATTTTTAATTATGTATCTATAGGTTTTTTTATATATTATCAACTAAAAATTAATTATTATATGCCTATAAAATATAAAGCAATGAAAAAGGTCAACATTTTTTTGTCATGCATATGACTTTTTATCCCTTAAAAAAAAATCTTGAATTATTATCTGCGTATAGATTGAATTCATCTCTCAAATGTAATTTAATTCAATTTCTACAAAAAAAAAAAAAAAAAACATTTTTACACCTATATATTATTTCAAGTTTTTAAACACAATAAATTATTTGAATCAATACAAACAACTACAAATGTCGTACAATCGAAAAAAAAAAATGTTTTATTGAAATAGAATAATTATGTGCTTAGAAGTGAAAATTCCCCTTAGGTAGTGATGATGGAAGATTCACTTCGGGCTTCGGTATTCAAGTAAGATACTGATTATTGCATAGAGTTAAAGAAAATGATAAACCGTTTTTTTTTTTTTTTTGCAAAATGATTTTGAGGGAAACTTCAGCGCAGTTTATACTATTAATACATTTTACGGTTTTTAGTATGTTATTTAGTATGTTATTGGTGGGTTTTTTGTTATTAAAATCTAATACAATTTTGAATGCGGTGGAATTTATATTAAATAAAAATATTTAAAAACATATTTTTACTGTATCCCAAGTTTCATAAAAATTGAGTCAACAACTATGAGTCCATCAAAATTTTACGATTCCAAGATTTATCAGTATCATTAATTCAGTATTTGAGTAAAACAATAATATTACATTTTCAGGCCATAATAACGAGAATAATCATAAATTGAATTAGGTAAAACCTTGTAAAAAATATGATATTTTTTACGTTCAATATCAAACTCAAAAGCTAAAAACCTATGAAAGATGTATAAGCATATTATTAACAGTAAAAATGGTAAAGTATCAGGATTCTAGCAGTTCTAGTACTAATACTTTTAGAGTTATGACAACATAACTAAAATCGATTAAATAAAGATATCATTTACAGCACATTAATTTATCGTTTTTACTATACTTTTTAGTAGTTTTTATTACAATTGGAAAAACTTTTGAGAATAGAGGAAAACGAGTTCTTCAAAGCACTATCTACATAAAATTTTCTACCTGAAGAATTGCTGAACGTAACTTTTGGATGAAAACCATTATCCGAAAAAATGATTTTAAACAAAAAACAATTTTTAATTTTTAAATTAATCGATCCTACACTTCATTTTAAATTTAAAAACAAGTCCAATAACAATTATGTTATGTCGCACGTTGTCAATTGAAATAAAACAAAAATTATTAATATACCAACAAATTGAGATATACAGTGTGATCACGATAAGTGGAAACACTCAATAACTATGTGCAGGCTTTATTTGCTATTATGTGCAGGTTATTTGCATGAGTATAACAGATTATAAAATACGTAGTTGATAATAATAAAAAGTTTGAACAATTTGTTAGATAAATAAAACTTTTATTAATAAAAAAATTAATATTTGTAATTTTATTTTTATTATTCACGTATTTATTATTATAAACAACGTATTTTATAATCTGTTATACCCGTGCAAATAACGTAAAATCAAGTTGCTATAACTCGGTCATTTTTTGACTTAGAAAAGAAATTCAACCACTAAAATTCATTAAAAAATACTCAAAAAAATAATTTGTGGTCAGAAATGGATCATGCCATTTAAAAAAAAAAAGTTATTGTGCGCATGCGCAAAGTTAACTGTCAAAAAAATAGTCTAATTATTTGAAAATGTGTATAATAATGTTTATTAGTTAGCCGAAAAAACAGAATTGAAATATATGAAGCCTGCACATAGTTATTGAGTGTTTCCACTTATCGTGATCACACTGTACATAAAAGAAACAATTCATTATATTTTCCTGAGACTTTAAAAGGTAAAAAATGTTTAGTTCAAGAGGAGGTACTTACTGGTACATGTTATTTTTGAATATTTACACTGTACTTCATCAACTTGTTACAAATACAGTAAAACTCGTTTAAGACGCGCATGCTTAAGACGCTATCACGCATAAGACGCTGTTTTCCACCCGTCCCTGAATATTTTTTATCCAAGTCAGTGTATCAAGCGATTGTTAAGACGCTTGTTTTATCAATTACATTAAATAAAATGCTTTTTCTTTCAGCAGAAGACGTTAAATTATAGTGATTGGGAAGTTATTAAAATATACATTTCTATTGGTTATCTATATTTAGAGAATAATTATACATGTTTGCTAATTTTACAGAAAAAAATATATAAAATAAGTAAGTATAAATTGTATGTATTAGCAGTTGCCAGTTTGATTTATTCATTTATTTATTTATCAAAACTTATACAAAACATAAACAATATTTATTCATTATACAAAACATTACATCATTAACAAGAATAGGTAAGTACAAAACACATCAAATAAGTAAATATATATCAAACATAAAACATAGCTCAGTAACAAACGATAATTTAGCATGAGTTAACAAATAGAAATAACATGGATAGTCATAATTTTAATGCGTGCGTGTGTGTGTGTGTGTGTGTGTGTGTGTGTGTGTGTGTGTGTGTGTGTGTGTGTGTGTGTGTGTGTGTGTGTGTGTGTGTGTGTGTGTGTGTGTGTAAGTTTATTGAATTTGGATGTCAAAATTTGAGATCCAATCAATTGCTTCTGATGTGGCCATGTGTAGGTTGATCATGCCTTCACCGAATAATCTATTTGGTCATTATTTTAAAATATATTCGATTGTTTGTATTGTACTTCCACAATCACATTCTGGTGTAGGTCTGAGACCTCAGTTTTTTAGCATTTATTCAGTTTTCCCATGCTTTGTTCTGATTCTGTGTAGTGTAACATATTCTCTGCGTTGTAGGTGGAATCCAGGTTGTCTGCTAGTTGGATTTTCAATAAGGTTTAATGTGTCAGGGTTTATGTTTTTCCATTCTTCATTCTATTTGGTATTTGGGTTGAAGCCGTCCGAACGTAGGTTTTGAGCAAGTCTCCAGGGGGCTCCACGAGATTTTAGTCTTTGCAGTTTGATGAAATTCAATTATAAAAATAGTAATGTGAAAATTAATAAATTAATCAATATTTAAATCAGTAAAGTTTTGTTTCAATTACCGTACAAGATTTTTTTTTCGTTTAAGTGCTTGAGATATTTTATTAAGTTGAAGATTGCAAACCTGAGTTATCAAGCGTTTTAATACTTTCTAGTATAATCGAAAAATTGTTTTAATATAAGTTAAATCATTTATTGTATTTGATTTAATTAGAATTCATTTACAGTTTTTAATGCTTTTGACATAATCTTCTCGTAGATTTTGAATGAAATTTTCAAAATTTTCGAAATTATCTGCATACAATATTTTCGATTCTAACCCCACCGTGTTATTATACGAGGTTGAGGCGGTTATAGTTTATAAGGTAACATTTCACGATATAATTGAATTCTATAAGGAGATACAAAATATCTTTTTTCGTTACTAATTAAATCGTTTATTTCGTGAAAAATATCCATTATTGTTTCTGCAATCCGATGAATTCCATGAATAGCACAAGTCACGTGGATAAGATTTGAATAAAAAGGGTTTAAATTTTTGGCAGCCTTAACCATATATGTGGCTGCATCGGGTAACATTAATAAAACGTTTTCATCGTTACCTCCCGCTGGCCATAATACTCCAAGACAATCATTTACAAATTTTGCTATGGTATTATTATTTGGTTTCTCAAGAAATGTTGATGCTGAAAAATACGATTTTGATGGACAATCGACATTTAATTTTCCAACAATAAAGTTCACAACATATTTTAGTAGTTTTATCGATACAAAAATATATGAATGAACTTCCTATATTTTCTCGTATTTTTTCAAAAACATCTGTGTAACATTTGATTTCATAATTTTTCCTAAGGGCTCTTTTATCAGGTACATGTATATGAGTATATTTTTCCAAAAAAGATCTGAAATTGGTATTTTATAATTTATATAGTGGTATGTTTGAAGCAATCAAAGTTGAACAAAGTTCTTGGAAAAAGGCTGATCGATTTTCATTTGAAGTTGACTGTTGATCAACGAATGTTTGTTTAGAAGTAGGATTTTTCGAATATTTTTCATGTGAATATGACTTAACGTGCTGATCAATTTGAAACTTTTTTTCTACTACGACTAGTTTAATACAGTACTGTCAAAAAACTGAATTATTATTTAAAATTTTAAAAACCTCGCCTGATTTGCCATCCGGTTCAATAAATTTTCTAAGAGATGGTAATTTTGAACTTGTAAATTTCGGCATTGTAAAGTAAAAATACTAACAATGTAATATTAAATGGACACGTTTTTATATTACGTTCACTAACGCCGAATGTACACTTCGAACTACAGTCCTCAGTACAGTTTGTCAGTCTGTTATGTAGTATTGACGGTAATGTTAGACAAAGTAGATAAGACACAAATATATACGATAGGAAAACCAGTATGTAATGAATGAGGTACCTACTTAACAACTAATAATGTAATAATCTGCAAAAATGTAATATTATATAATTTTTAAAAATATTTTTAATATAAATATTTACATAATAATAATTGTGTATAAAATTATAAAATTAAATTAAAACATTTAAATGTATTAGTAATATGCAAAAACATTCAGTTTTATGGAAAATATGCAATTACACCCTAAATATGCAAAAACATGCAAAATAAAAATTTGTAATATTATTAATTTTATTATGATCGGTGAAAATCCATTTACATGTAATTTACATTTGTATGTAATTGCTTATAAAAATATGCAAAATCCGGTCTTTACTTATAGCTATACAGAAGGATGTGTCTTACATAGTTTGAGGTGATTGGAGAGTACAATTCCCCGTTTAAAACCCTGTGGCATACATATGTTATATAATATTATAAATATATATAATAGACACGGCTCCTAGCGTTTGCGGATGATGTAAAAATATTCTATCGAATCAACTCTTTAGACGACTGTCATGTCCTGCAAAATGAGCTGAATGCGATTGTTGTATGGGCCAACAAACTAGGATTAGATTTTAATATAGTTAAATGTCACCATATGAATTTTACACATCTAAAATACCCAATTCATTTTAAATATGCAATCAATGGGACTACTCTGCAGTCACTTGACTCATCTGTCACTGATCTTGGTTTTGTTCTCTGTCCTACGCTTAGCCCCCATTTACATATTTTGCATATCTGCTGTAAATCACTTAAAATCTTAGGTTTTATTAAACGTGTTACAACTGAGTTTGAGTTAGCTTCTCCCCTTAAGGCACTGTACTGTTCGCTTGTTAGGCCTATCCTTGATTACGGCTCTGTCATTTGGGATCCTAGTACTGCTCAAAACGCTTTAATGCTTGAGCGAGTCCAAAATACATTTTTAAAATATGCCATTCATGCACTTAAGATTTGATGTCCTCCTCATAATTATTTACCAGTACTTGAGTATCTCAAACTAGATTCGCTATCGAATCGTAGGCGTGCTAGTAACCTCACATTTTTATCCAAGTTATTAAATGGGCAAATTCACTCACCGCACCTTCTCTCTCTAATTCCTTTAAATGTCCCTCCACGCTTCACCCGTCAACACACCTCTTGTAATTTACCTACCGCCTCCACAAATTATGGTTTCAATAAACCACTTCAACTTTGTATGTCTATTGCCAATTCATACCCCTTCTTTTCTATTTCATAACCTAACCAAGTATTTATGTATCTCTAAATTTCACTGTTATCACATTAATGTAATTGTTATATTAATATTATATGAAATCGGGCTCACGCCCATATTGTATGCTAAATTAATAAATATATTAATAAATAGTACTGTCAGCGTATATCAGTCAGCGTACATGCCAATGCACCGAAGAATAATTTCCCAAACGTATTATAACTTACTGTATTTCCGTATTTTATTCAAGTTGTCCGATAATTATGACAATAGAAAATAAGGTCTACTTAATGATTCAGTTTTAAAAAATCGTTTAACACTTTATAAAAATCGGAATATTTATTTATATTCAGTTACGATAAATTTTGCGGAAGAACATGTAAAATAATCAACATTACACAAGTACATGTCAAACTGAAATAATAATGGTAATATTAATGAATGGAATTAAAAAAAAAATAATAATACTGCATTGACGCACGTATAGGTAGTATAGTGGCTTTAAAGACAAGTAAACATGAAAAAAATAATCCAGGAGAGAAAATGTTATGAGTGTATGAAGCTGATACGATGTTTTACGATAATTAGTGTTTGAAAAAATATAATAGCAATAATATACGGTCTCTTCGAAAAATTAGCTAGTTGTACAGTTAATATTTTTTCCTCATTCGCATCAAGAAACGTATTATTTTCATAATGATAATATTGATCTGTAGATTTTTCTAATAAAAGATAATATGGGTTATAATATAATATAACAGATGAAATGAAGATATGTTATTTTTAAATTGTGAAAATCATTATTATTAAACTTTTTGTCCAAAATAATTACAACTTGACGATGAAAAATAAAATAATTTTTTACTACTTATTAGAGGAGAACGATTAAAATATAATAAATATTAAAATGAGATTTAGATTTGATTTTATACCAGATTAAAACAAATAGTCAAGTTTAATGATATGAGATAAAAGATAATATTAGAATGTTGATTTTACGTTGAAAAAACTATAATGGAGAGAAGAGAAAGAAAGAAGTTAATATTAGAAGTACAAATAATTAGAAAGTAAATTGAACAAAAGTGAGATGATGGTGGTACAAGTTCGTCCTTCGTCCCTTCGGTCCTCGGAAAGATATTGGTGATGAATGTATTAAGTTTTAAAGAATTGATGATTCATTTCTTTAGTATAAAACGATTCTGAGCACAGCTTCAGTGTAATATAATATATTATTATTTAAATACTGTTTACGTATTTTACGGTTATTTGTATAATTTTTTGTGAGTTTTTTTGTAATTTTTGTAATAAAATATTCAATTAGATAATTCATTTAAACTTCAATTGTTATAACAGTTATAACTCATTAGAAATAAACTTAAAAGAAATCAGACAATATCGTAAAAAATCGTATAATAATTTATTAAAGTATGTATAAAAAAAAATCCTGAGTCACGATTTTTGAATTTTTGTTAGGATAATTAGGTAGGTATATGAGTAAGGTCATATTTAATTTTCAGAACTTTTTGTCAAATATTTAAAATTATATTACATAAAAACTTTCAAACAATTTAGTAAATTAAAATTTCTATATTTAAGTGAAAAGTTCTATAATTGTTCTGAAAATGTTGTCCAATATAAAAAAGTATGCATTTGATATTGGATAAAATGTTCAAGTTTCTAGCTTCAATACTTTTCGATTTATGACTAAATACCTAAAATCTGAACAGTGAAAATCTCGTTTACGGCGGATTTTTACCGATTTTACCGTTTTTACTCAGTTTTTCGATCGTTATTCTTGATTACTGGAAAAACTATGGAGATTTTGGAAAAATGACCTCTTTAAAGTACCATCTCAGTTCAATTTCAAATCTAAAGAGTTGCTGGACGAAACTTTTGGACAAGGATTTCTATACGAAAAAGTGTTTACAGAAAAAAAAAAAAAGAAAAAAAAAAAAAGAAAAAAAAAAAAAATAATAAACATCATTGTAAAACCATAAGATCCTTCGCTTCACTCAGAATCTAAAAGTATTTCAATGAGAAAAGCAGTTTGCTCATTGCAGTGATTTAACCCATTAATAATGAAAAAAGCGATTGTACATTAAGGGTTGATAATAAATTTAAAAATGTACTTCAAAGGATTTATTTTATATAAAAATAAATAAATTTTTAAAAATTAAATTGGATTATTTATTGTTACATACTCGATCGAAATAATGAAATATAAAAAAACGCTAATTAAATAAAAATTTTGAAATGAATTCAGCGTCGTTAGAAAAGTGTATGAGTAAAGTCATATTTAATTTTCAGAAATTTTCATCAAATATTTAAATTTTATTTGAAGCATATTAAATAAAATAAACGTGATATCTTCTATTTTCAGATAAATATTTTCAATGTTTTTTTAAAAACTTCTTTAAAGTATGTAGTGATAATTCAATTTTTTTTTATGAAAATTTCAAGTTTTTAGCAACGTTACTTTCGGAGTTATGACGAAATTACAAAAGTCGATTTAATGTAAGTTTCGTTTACTGCATTATAACCATGGCGATAGCAGTTCGATATACGCCACTACACCATGTAAATTACGCGGTTTATACGTGCACAGCCACAGACCAAATAACTTCCAAATAAATACGTTATGCGAATACGCATCCCTCTCTACCCTGAAATAATTATAAATCCCTTCAGATACAGCGTTAGATTGCTAAAAATAAACCTTCTGTAAAATACAATATTTTTATTTCGGTTAAGAAAGAAAAGCATTTTTCGGTTTTTGTTTTTTTAGATAAAAATATTTCAAAGTTTCTCATGTAATCCGGTAGTTTTAACGGAATTACGTTAGACTTAAGCCAAACACGCTACAATACAGGTGTTTTTATTGTAAGTCCAAAGTTGAAGCTTTTCGGCGTTCGCTAGAAGAAATAAATAAAATAACTTTCCAGGCCATCATCGTATAACGAATGTGACTCCGGTAAATCTCGCTAAAATACGTTTCACGTGTATTTTTCGTCTAAAATAATAATAATAATAATTAATTAATCAACGGAACATATTATAATGAGAGTTTGATTTATTCGACGTCCTTTATTCGCGCGTCAAACACCAATAATCCGTGCAGTCTATCGCATTAAGGCTATGCGATTCAGATATTACAATATTATTATACAGTATCGGTTCAAACGGATATCTTCAGCGGAACCCATGTAACGCGTGTAATAATAATATTATAACCATCACTATGGTATAATATTTTACGGACGGAAGTAACGTTAATATTATCAGTATCGGCTGGTTGGCCAGCCAATTCCGATATGAAACGATATGAAACGTGCGTTACGATTGAAAATCTCCCAATGAAATCAATTATTCGGCTGAGACGACCGGTGTGGCGACGATGAAAAAAACAATAAAAATATCGACAACAATAATAATTATCATAATGATAATTAGATTCACGATGAACGCACGATCGATTATCGAACCGCTATTATTGTTGTTCCGTAGCCGCCGCGAGATGGTATCACATTGCGGTGGCCTTTATTCCCAGACTTCTGGCTTACCGACCCATGTCACCTCCACCCTGCATACGTTGCCTTTGAGTACACGCCATGGCTTAAATGTGCAGGTTATTATAGCTTGATCGCTAAAACTTGTCACTAAAATGGAGATTGCAGTGTAAGAGGATAATAATTATTATTATTGCTAATTATTAGCGCTAATGGTATTACGTCATTTAAAATTTCGAACGATATAAACAATGTCGATAAATGCATTATTTTAATACAGACCCGTAGGCTATGTGTCAAATAATGAGGATTGCGATTATTACTATAATTTACTATGTATCAACAAAATACGTGGGATAGTCGTATATTTTTGTTTTTACAAAACTTTTACCATGATATCCTCTACCTCGGTACGCCACAATTTTGGATTAGAGAAAACGAGGAATACATTGCAATTTTGAAAACTCGCCAATGCAAGGCATAAACACGTTTTGTTATCATATCACTGTTTTTGTCTGCTCTTTTTTTTTTTTTTTTTTTAATCCTTTTTGTGAAACACATTTAATTTGTGGTATTTAATTCCTCCATATTATCTTCATTTCGGGGGTAGTAACTAAAATTATTTCAGACATACCACAGTTACTGGAAGTGGTGAATTTCGTCCAACAAAAAAGGACACAGTCATATACTACGTAAATTACGGCCTAGGTATATTTTATACATACGTTATATCCGGGATATTTTTGAAATGTTCTTAATTGAATCCCGTGATATCCACTGTTTCCAGCCGGCAAAACAATTCAAAGTAGTAATCAATGATTTAGAATATTTAGATAACATGTTCACTAATATTACATTACTCAGCTTGGTCAAGCTCGTGTTCTAAAAAAGCAAACAAAAGACGAAAAAAGAAACATTTATTCAATGAAAAATGTATGAATTGCAAACATATATAATTAATTGCTCAGACTTTGTGCAAAAATCATCTCATATAATTTTGCCAGTTTCATAATTAGTTAATTTTTTATAGTAAATCATAAACAACAGACAGACAAATCGAATTTTTAATAATGCATCATTTGAATCAAAAACTACAGACAGAAAACCAATATTTTTAACCATACTTATATTAATTGTTAGTGCAATTAGATTGTCAATCCTGAGACTGATAAATGAGAAAGAAAACACTGATTTTACTAAAATATACCTAGATGTACTTAACATATGCACTATTTAGGTATAAAATTTATATATGAAATGTACCCGAGTCGCAATGTACGTATGTATAAAATAATCTCAGGCCACAATTCACATGTGTATAAAATACATTCTGGCCGCAATTTACACAAAAAATTTACGTATTAGTGACCTACGGTGACGGGCCTTTTATTCACCAAAACGTCATTTTCCAACTATGTTTTTTTTTTTTAATTTAATTTAACGTGTTATGAAAACTATCGTCCTGAAGGGACCAAGAGATTTCTTTCGTTACAAATAGTTTTCGTTATAGAGAGATTAAAAAAAAAAAACAAAATTTTAATTATTTTTGTATTAAGGTATGTACCTACCTATATAATATTATTTATCATACACATCATTATTTCTTTTATTACTATCATACACATACAATTATATTTACGTATTATCTTTTATACAATTATTTAATTGTCATTTTTGTTTGGACTTGTTTAGTTTGCCAATATTTTTTTGTACTTTTTTATGAATTTGTCCTATGTTTTGGGATAACTTTGGATCATCTTCATGAAACAATCAGTATTTTTCTAATAATTTTCCCGCATCAAGTGCCTGCAGAATACTTAGTATAACGACTTTGTCAGGTTGTCTTCCTCTTCATCTTCCTTTTGCTCTTCCTCGCCTTTTGTCACTGCAGTTATAATTTCTTCGTCAGTTATTGATATTGTTGTAATCAGGTTCTCGTCTATTACTATATTATTTTGTAGATTCTCAGGAATAAAAGTATGCGGAATATTGAACTGGATAATCCACTCACTGGGTAGTATATCATCTTCTCTCTCAAATTGTTCTACTTCTTTTTCAGTATTGGCAATACTACTTCGAAGTCCAACATGACGAAAAGAATTCCGTATAGTTACTGATGTTACCTCTTTCCAGGCTTTACTTAGGAAGTTCACCGCATCAAGCATATCAATAGAGGCATTGTCATCGGATTTGATAATATCCATCAATATTTTCTTTCTGTAGTGGCTTTTCATATATTTTATAACACTTTGGTCCATCGGTTGCAAGATACTGGTAATGTTTACTAGAAAAAATGCTATTTGTACCTGTATGTTGATAAGATTAGATAGATTTGGATGAGCAGGACAATTATTCCTTCCGAGTCGTTGAAATCTATAATACCAAGTTGTTGAGCAAAATGTTCAGCTTTAGTTTTCAAATTAGGCCCAAATATCAGTACATTATTACAACGTTGTTTATTGAACCACGTCAACATGGCCTGGTCCAAGACTTCAAATTTCGGGTTTCTTATTTTTCTTACAGGAACTTCCTTCTGTTCTAGCCTGCAATATTTTTTCCTTATTCTTCCAGATCGTAGTGACAGTAGATGGGCTGAATCCAAAACGTCTCCTGACATCACTTTTTTTTCACCTTTTTCAATTGCACTTCATAAAGCGACTTTTTGATCAAAACACAGTGTTTTTCTTTTACTTGCCATAACGAATGTTAGCGCACTACTGTGATCATGCGTTTAGTGTTAGACATTACGTTGATAATAAAATGAACATAATATTGGATATTGATAATGACGGTGTTATTACGGTATTGAATTGAAAGTAGAAAGAATCTAATCCAAATTGGAAATTTCGGCATTTATGCCGATAACTTTTATAATTTATAATACGATAACACGTAAATTGTATTATGAAACATAAAATATTGTTTCGTTATTGAGAGTGACTAATACATTATAGAGAGTGAATTGACTTTCGTTATAAAGAGTTTCGTTATAAAGATTTCTCACTGTAATTTAAAGATATTTTTCTTTCAACCTTGACAAAGCGGTCAATTATCTCCAATGGATTATAATAATGTTGTACGTTACAGCAACATTAATGAATATTTTCACAATTTATTTTTTTCAAATATTTTCCAATGTTACTCCGTTAGAGTTGTATATATAAAATAAAGATCAATTAATATTTAGCTTAAACTACATTTTTTAAATTATTTCTGTAATCTAGGAGGCGTTAAAATCACAACAAGGAAGGCTGATTCTCCCCCAAGCCCCCCTCCTAATGGCTCCACTGATAAAGGTTAACCTAAGCACATACGTACAGATTTTGTGTACTCTAGTAATCTCTGGCATAAATGTCGTAACCAAAACATATTTTATACAACTCATTTTTTATGTCTTCCAAAAACATGTAACAAAACCAAAGAAAGTTTGATTCATGATATATCAGCTGGTATTCCAAAGTTAGTGATGTTTGTTCCCAGTGTATTTAATTTTCTAGGTAAAAAATAGTCTTTTATGCCCCTGCTCCCTTGACATTTTTTCCATTACATATACGATTGTTTTAAATAATAACTTCATACTTTTAAAACAAATTAATTATGTTCAACAAATTATGATTATGATTAGAGTACCTTGATTTGAATCATCGCGTTAACAATCATTTTATTATTAGGAACACGGCATGGCTAAAGCAAAAGAAGACATCGAGTATGTGTATACCACAAGTAAAGCCTTATGATACGGACTCATACTCGTACATAAAAGCCTGTGGTTAGACTTAGTATTTAAGAGGGAGAACTAGTTTCAAGGGGAGCAAAAAAAATATTTTTTTTTTCAAATATAAGAAAATATCTATTTTTAATTTGAATTTAATTTATTTTTTTATTACAAATTTATACAGTTTATTATAGTAACTGCTCATAGTAATGTAGTTTTATCTGGTTCTAATTGTCATTAATCGGCGGTGACACCGTAGTCTTCAGGAGAAAATGTGACATTACATTTAAAAATAACCTCTAACATGATAAAGACACTGTGTAACCTGTGATGAAATAAATCGAACAATTTTAGTCGTATAAAACATTGGTTAAGTAGATGTTGAAAGTTAGTGGTTACAAGAAGTTGTTGAGAAAAGGTAACAATATTATGTCTAGGAGGGGCCATTCCCTCTTTATCCCCTCATTTATACGGGCGTGCATATAGGTACCATAAGCATACCGTGACTTATTGATATGCCCACTATCACGAATGCACAACGGAAACAGGGGTTTTTTTATGAGATGTTTAAAAAAGTTCATTGTTTAGGTTTTTTTTTTTTACTATAAATAACGTCCGTAAATAGACGTTCAACTGTAACAACAATAGTAACACAACATTATATCGCGAACCTTGAAGAGCGTTGTGACATGAAGGCCCGACACCCGGCACTCTGGCCAAATCCTATGCGTGTACAATAAAACTGAAAAACGTCCAAGTGGTGTTTCCCCTATCAGCGCGCTAAGTGTGTCTGATCTCTTTTATTCACTCGTCGGCTGTAGTATCTTGTCTGAGAAGCAAATATAGCACGAATACATTCGGTCTCCGCGTACGTATCTGAAATATTTTTATTTATTTATTTTTTCACATTGCTTTTTGTCCCCACGCTATATGTCTATTTGTTCGTCGAGTGACTTTTCGTTTTTAAAAATGGATCCCGTTAGTTTAAAGAAATGTTCGTTTAACGGTTATCCACCCTTTTTTTAATGAGTCTTCTGGATGTGTCACAGATTCAAGGATGAAAAAGTTTAGTACGTGTACGGTTTACAACTTTTTTGAAATTGTAAATACATGAAAATGATGCGGCTGTCTACTTTTTTATCGGCCTGTACAAAGATCGATACGGGTGCAGTGTTCACTTAATGATACTATACCAAATTATTGTTTACATCTAACTAATCTCGAGTTTCTTCCCTTCTAATTTCTCATTTTATTTTAAAGCACGTAGTAATTTTGTAATAAACTGTAATTTGTTATCTATACTACTGTGGACGTATCATTATAATACTAACATTACACAACGTAACCTCGATAACGTTGATATTTTTGTCAGTTATTCTTGCGTATACGAGAGAAAATATGTTTATCAGTAACGATATTGTACACAAAGTCTATTTATTATTTTACTTGACGTTCATATAAAATCAATAAATATTTTTTGTATACTTATTTTTCATTAAATTAGTTTTGTAAAATATGTTGCTATTAGAACCAAGCGAAGGCTTCAGAATACCTAAAACGATATTATAATATATATGAAATTGCACAGGAAAACCAACCAACATAAAATACGCGGTCAAAGACAAAGACCGATAGAGATATAATATCAGCCGTAATATCTAAAGCATTTGTACCAGCCCTTTCTTTAAACTCGTTCCGATTGTCTTTGATAAATTAATAAACTTCTTATACTCATAGAAAATACGTATCTATGTAAACGTATTTATTCAGAGTGTATTGCTTTACAGTAACATTACATACTGCAATTCATGACAGTTATGTGAAAATGAGAATAATCAGACCGAAATATATTTAAAAGTTTTAACTAATATTTTTATGGTACATTTATAATAAACTTATTTTTCGTAAATCAATTACGTTAAAACAGAACATTCATTACACATATGACATAACTATATAATTTTGCATTATCCGTAAGAAACATGAAATAGGTGTTAAAATATTCCTACAAAAAAAGTATTTCATAACAATTTCACTGTACTTTTATTTATGTGTTATTAAAATTCACAATGTTCGCGTCAATTTAAAAAGTTATATTACACCATAAAATGGAAATGTCATTGTAATTTGTAGGTCACATATTCAAATTGCAACGAATACCAAATTTAATATAGTCCGAGCTCTGGAATAAATACTATTATCTATTAAAAACATAGGTAATCTTTATTTTGTCGATTAATTATTTTTATAGTTAGATTTTGTATTTTGAAATATTTTTATTAATTATTTTTTGATTTCATGCCCTCCAAGCAAATTAAAGTACAAATGTTATGCTACTTTGATTAAATCATTGTGAAAAGTAGTGATTAGGGAAAAAATCCTTTGAACAGTTTGACATACGTTTTGAGGGTCGATAGAAACTATAAATTAGGCTGCACCTACCTAATAGTGCATTGTAAATAAACCTCGAACATTGAATGGATAAGGGAAGAAGTTAAAGATATTCAAATCGAAAAAAAACGATTCCACTTTTTCGAGAGATGTCGTCTCTCGACACGGGTTTCACATTACTTTTCGAGCATACTTTTGCAAAATACATGTACATTATGAAGACAGTTATATTTAAATATATCATTCAGTCACTGTAGTACTCTTCAACGCTCTCCCGAAAACTGGGAACCCATTATTTTCTTTACTCAACACCCTTAGACGCAAACAAAAAAACCCATTTGTTCGATATAATATGCAACACGACATTGTTTAATAATGACGCAAATCGCTGTAATATTCATATTCTTTCATAATTAAATACAAAAATGCTAAATCAAAAATGTTGCTTGAATTTTACATGAGTTGTTGTGCATATATTACGGAATACTTGTTATTCATTTAATCACTAGGTTGGCATTATTTGTTATTCTTTAGAAATCCTTGTTAACACCTATTTATTTTCTATTCTTAAGTAGCCATTTTCTTAATGCCGTTATTATAGAGACATGATACCAATAGTTCACAACCGAAAAATCAATTAGTTATATGTTTTAAAAAGTAGTTAATATTTTTGGAACTCTTCTGATATACTATGATTATCATGTGTTCAAGAAGTCTACACCTATTGTAAGTGATGCACGGAGAACTATTTTTATAAGTTAGTGACTAATAATTTCTTTAAAAGTCAAACATCAAGAGTTTAAGAAGACGTAAATTAAAATTGATTGATATTATACTGTTTTATAATGACGTTCAATTTTTGTGTTCTGAGGACTCTATTTAGAGTAGTAAACTTTGTCTAAGAGTTTTGTTCAACAACTCTACAGATCAGGAATTAAATTTAGATGGTACTTTGACAGTTCATTTTTCTTCGAACAATTTTTAATTATAAATTCTGAGTGATACAAAGATTGGTTTTACAATGATGTTTATTTCTTTTTTAATTTAATTTTTTTTTTCGAGAACGATTTGATAGTCTTAATTTTATTCAAAAGTTTCATCTAGCTACTCTTTGGATCAGAAATTTTATTTAGTTGATAATTCAAAATAGGTAATTTTTCTTCATTTTCGATAGTTTTTTTTCATGGGGAAAAACGGCGAAAAATCCTGGTTAAAATAGTAAAATTTTCCATAAATGACACTTTTATTTAATCGATTTCAGTTATTTAGTTATAACTTAGAAAGTAATGTTGCAAGAAACTTGAAATTTTTACCAGATATTATTGGAATATTGTTTCATATTTGACAATTTTTTCAAAAAATGTTAGAACTTTCGAGCATGAAATAGAACTTTTTAAAATGTTTAGTTAGTATTTTTTTAGAGCGTTTTATTAAATTGCTTTGGAATATACTAATTTCACATAAATTTATAACTTTAAATGTATATAAAAAATAATAATTTGATCTAATAATTATGAAATTTTAGTTGTAAATAGAGAAACATATTTTGAATCTTATTATTAACAAATTTCATCTAGGTTTAGAAATAACCTATAGTAAAAATATAATACATTTTAATAACCTACCAACCATTAACTAAAATCGGCAAAATATGTAAACGATACATATTATATTGGAGCTTTTTTGCTCAGCTTAATTTTATCCAAAACTTTCATCCAGTAACTCTATAGATCAGAAATTCGATACAGATGGTATTTTGAGGGTTTATTAAGCTTTTATCTCAATAGATGACCGGAAAACAGCCACAAATGGACCAAAAACGGCAAAATTCTATTTAAATCGACTTTAGTAATTTCGTCATTACTCCAAAAGTAAGGTTGCTAGAAACTCGAAACATTCACCATATACTATTGACGTATCAGTACATGTTATGAAAAACGTTTTAAAAAAATTTGACAACTTTTGAGCTAAAAATAGAACATTAAAATTACCTTGTTTTTAAAAAGTTTATCCCTAATTAAGTTTTAATTATTTGACAAAAACTTTTGAAAATGTAATAAGACTTTACTCATACACTTCTCTAACATTTCTGAAAAAAATTTCAAAAATCGTGACTCCAAATTTTTTTTATAAGTGTTTAAGTAAATTATTATACCATCATTATGTAATAAACTGTTTTACGTAAATTTACAACTTGAACAATTTATTTGAAGAAATCCAAGTGGTATAATTTAATTCTGAAACTTTGCTCAGAATTTTTTAACTTAAGAAATGATCTATCATTTCTTTAAAATTCAGTACACCCATCCCCATTAAGTCATTCAAGTAGCGAAGAATATCCCATGGGGGAATTACGTACTTTTTTTTATAAATAAAGTAACAAAAACCAAAGAAAGTGAAAACATTTCTGTTTTAAGCTTCATTTCAAATAGAAGTCATAGAGAAAAAATAAACTGAACATTGTAATTTTTTAATTTTTCCATTGTTCAAAATGTTTAAAGGCTGTTACGATAAAAATTGGTCATTTTCTGTCACATCTGAAACAGCTAAATCAATATCTCGTCTAGGCATTATGCATAATTTTTTCATGTGTGCTTATGACGAAGTTACTACAAGAGCAACAGAGAAAGTAACCTCGGGATGCAAGAAAAATTTAGCAAAGCTTTGTGTAACTAAATTGATTATTAGGATTATTATGATTATTAGGGATGAAACAAATATTTTTCCATAGTATGGATGAAAGAGCATACAAAAATAAAGGTTGCCAACCTTTAGTGACTAGTAAGCTAAACTTAAAATTTGAAGTTACAAATAATCAAGTAAGCTTCATGCATTTAAATTATGCAAACCATGTATTTTCCTGAAAAATTGTAAGTCCAATACAATAAGATATGTTCATATATATATATACATTGAAATATTATCTTATAACCATAATAATATAAAATGACTATACCCGCGTGACATGATGTTGGCAGGGCGAGTGGGCGAGTGAATCATATTCATATGAACCAATATTTTTTTTAACATATTCCTTAAATAAGTTTCTGTAAAAACGAAAAATGTTATTAGTTGACCCTTATCCTCGAGAAAGAAAGTTTATAATACACTATATTGAAAATTTTACCAGCCTATACCCTGCCACAGAAGTCTGTGACAACGTGCGGGCACTAGTATATTATAACTTATATTGTAATCACCTGTATATCAAATATTATAAACTTATAATCATAACATTATTATTTAGTACAATGTGTTAGTGTATGTAAAAGTGAACAGGACGCAATAATTATAGAACACGGGACTGTGAGGTACGACTCTACACTTACAGTGATTACTACGCCGCTGACGAGTTCTCTAACATTTGTCATAAATTAAATTAAACATAAACTCAACAATTGTATCGATAATAATACATTACAATTTACATGGATATAGTGTTATACGACATTTCGAAACACGTGTATCTCATATACTACGTTTTACAAAACGATTAAAAATGTGCGGGCGAGTATAACATAAAACTGTCAAATCGTATCATATCTATCGTGAAACGTGACGGCATCGATGATACACAAACGCCGATAAAACGATCATTTTGTCACTGCTCTGATTAAGATAAATGCCACGATGGTCGTGGTAACGTCATTTGGTTTTGAATCGGATAAACCTCGATCCGAGTCCTCGGTCCGTGTAGATAGGTGTTCTATCAATTTTGTTCATGATGGTTAAATCGAATCATAACGAAAGCAAAAACTTTTGCGCTGATGATGTACATTTTTCACAACGAGTGACCGGCGGGGGAAAAATTAAATCTCGTGGTGCATCGAGCGCGAATTCCCCTCCCTCCTCCCTATCGATATAACCCGGTAGGATCATGATTTTAAACTAATAAAGCGTCTTCAATCTGGCAAGTATAATTTTTTGCGTAAATAAGTCGTGTTTTGGTATTTAATGTACGCGATGGAGTGTCTTGTTACTATGTCAGAAGAAAGAAAAAAAAATCCGACGTGATGTAGACCGCGCAAAAGATATATATTTCGATACGGTGTATTACATAGATTTACAAACTTCATTATACGTATTATTTACACGATTTGTTTGTTTTAAATGTTCGTATCTTAGTTGTTATCAATTTTATTTACAATTAAAATACGCACACACAAAGAATAATCAAAAGAGGGAAAAAAGTAACAACTAGAAAACTCGTTCCGTACTGGCAAAAAAACGATTGAATATTAAACGAACGTACATAAATTTATTGACGTAATGACGTGATGATTTTGCAGTGTGCAATAAAAGTTTAAAAAAACATCGTCAATTTTATATGTTTATTACACTAAGTCAAGAAACTCTCGTGTTTCGTATTATGGATATGACTAAATCCAAGGAAATTAAAAAAGTACGTTTCTACTGCGTTACTTGTTCGTGAGATTTACAACAATTAGAGATTAAAACATAAATTATAATAATAATATTATATATTTTTTTTCTTAAGAGATTCAAAAACTTTCCCTAGGTATTATGGAACATAAAACACATATTGTGTGTGTGTGTGTGTGTGTGTGTGTGTGTATGTATGTGTGTGTGTATGTGTGTGTGTGTGTGTGTGTGTGTGTGTGTGTGTGTGTGTGTGTGTGTGTGTGTGTGTGTGTGTGTGTGTGTATGCGCGTGTGTGTGTATTATTATAATTAATATATTTTTGAATTTCAAGCGTAGTTAAAAATGCATTTGTTTCACCATGAAGTCTTTTTTCTAGAAATATATTTCTCAAGAAACTTGGAATATGGGGGGGGTATTTTCCTCTTATCTAGGGTGCCAAATACTCAACTACGTAATAGTAAAATGGCTTATCTAAGCCCTAAAGTACTTAAACCCGCCCGAATTATCTTGTTCAAAGATCAAAGGAGCGAACAACAACAAAAAGAACTTCCAACTGCACCATTATTTTATAGGCCTTTTTTTTAAAGTTATTTAGTCCATAGGTGTATTTACAACATTTAAAGAGTCCATAAAACATTAATGTGTTTTTTGTACATTTAACAATAAAATTTAATTTTTATTTATAACTTATTATAAATATATAATATGTAACTATTAATTAACTATGAGAATCGTTGGTAACGAGTGCTTTGCGTAAGTAGTTACAATTAAATACGAGGAACTTGTACAATTCTGATCATACAATCAAAGAGCATGGCTAATGTTAACTCTTCGGCGTTTCGATAGCGTCTACAATATATATTATGTTGTATGCGTATATAGAACTCGATTGAATTAAATGGTTACTTTTTTTCAATCTTATCAAAGTGCATAAGCTATTTATTTAATCTTTCTTAAAACTGAAATAGACTATAAAACTATCTACTGTGCGTTTTTCGGAATCACTTTCCGAATCCGATCAAATGCCATTGCTTGAAAAATGATATCAGATGGTATCACAGTTGAGCACAAGAAGAGCCCAATCGTACGAATAGTGTGTCCAATGTTCCACAAGCAATATCTTGTCTGACATAGAAAGTGGTTAACAACGAATTGCCCACTGTCACGGACTGGTTGTCTGATGGAATTCATACAACTATTTTTGAATATTTTTATGCGCAGTATCTTTGTCAAATTTCCTGATAAACATTGGTGTCAAAATGTATATAACGTAAACAGATCTTTATTTTAAAAGTTTCAAAACGTGTTACAAACACTTTCAGAATGGGTCTTAAGCATGTAAAAATAAGTTTTGTGAAATGTATTCACTATTGATTAACTTCAAAGCGTACCCCGGTGGGATTTTATTAATCAACTTAAAGATAATTAATATGTTTTTCTAATTATCTCAAAAAATACGCTTCTTGCATTGAAAGTTCAAAAAATTATTTGTATAAATCATTATATTTCCTATACAAAACGTTATTGTGAAAATTCACTGATATCTCCAATTTTACAAGAAAATTTATAATCAAAACACAATTTTATCACCAATCGAAAAAAAAATCATATATATTACGGATAATGTGTCAATAATGTAAGTTACAATTGGAAATGCATTTTAGTTAATGTGATTATACCTTAGTAATTTTAATATCTGGCTTATAATAACATTAGCCTGAACTGTCAATAGTAATAATTATGTCTGATAATATACTAAAGTGGCAATCATACAATTACCTTCCTACGGTTATCAAATGATTATAAATTAGAGGCTTTAGAAATAATAAATGGGTAAAACAAATGATTGTATATTTAATCTTAATGAAATGAAATTTTCAACATGATTCACATTTTCCGTAATTC
This sequence comes from Therioaphis trifolii, assembly GCA_027580255.1. Lineage (NCBI taxonomy): Eukaryota > Metazoa > Arthropoda > Insecta > Hemiptera > Aphididae > Therioaphis > Therioaphis trifolii. The sequence goes on along the minus strand of CM050404.1, from coordinate 32,287,325 downwards.
CGTATTAAATTTCATTATTGTTATGAATGTAATATACAAGTGACTTTAGAAAATCCTTAAAATGCATGGACTGTATAATATAGAAAATATTTTCTAGTTTTGTGATTGCCACGGACTATATTTCTATGGTTAAAGTCAATAAAAATAATGTCAACAGTAGTTAGTAACAAATTGTACAATTAATAATCATAATGGTAATGAAATTAAAACTTATATTAATTTCATTCACGTTTGAAGCTTATACTTCAGTTTATTATTGCTTCTTCAATATAAATTATTTTTGATGTAAAATTTTTAATTAAATCAAAATATTTTCTTTTTATGCTCTTAAATTAAATATATTATAATTTCAAAATTAATTCGTGAATTAAAAACATCTCTAGAAAATTGGCACCATTCGGTTTGTCTGTATATTGGTCAACCTTGTTTATAACTTGCGTGTAACTTACATGACCTTGTATATAATTGCGATAAGTTATGAAAATACACAATTTGCAAGTCTAGAGCTTTTCCGTGGAATAGGTTAGTTAGTGAATAATATGTCACACCTTAAATTAACATTAGAATAATGCCACATTCTATTTTAAACTTTTTCATTGCATTTCTATTTTCTTCTTATTTCTTAGGGTCGACAACCCGAGGGTTGGTTTGAAACTATCGTAAGAGAAGTTGTAACTAGGGAAGAAAGGATTACTGTGTAGTGGTTTCCCGAATATTAAAATCTGATAAATTTCTTGGAGTTATTATCAGAAATCTACACTCATCTTTTACGAAGGCTAATATCACCCAAGCAATAGAAGAAATAGGCCACTTTGTATGAAATGTGATACCAATGTATCATTGGCTTAATAAATCATTGGCACAATAAAATGTGATATATTTGCTTAATGATACCTAGTATCATTAAGCAAATATATCACACCATTGTTCTTTGTTGACATTAATTCGAAAGGAAGTGATAGTAACATTAATGTCATTAAAATTCTAGGTAACTCTCCGTTTTAAAATACGTGATTGCTCTCTCTATACCGACCTACTAACCCATCTCACCCAGAAAAAGATCATACGTTCTAGACATATTTATCATGAAAATTCCGAACAATCTACTTACTTTGACAACAAATCTAAATGATCTTCATTCTGACTTTATTCCTCTTAACCATCGATAATGTTCCTATAAATAAACGATGAAAACCCAGCATTAAACCTAGGCCAAATGGACAGGGAAAAATTAGTGTAATCACTAATAAATAAAATAAATTTATTTAAAATCTACTGACAGCGTAGACGAAGCAGTAAACTTTTTAACAAAATACGTTAAAATATTACCATGGTGTAACTCTACTATCCTACCATTCCGACCATTGTAACCCTTATATATATATATATATATATATATATATATATAATTTAGCCCCTCATACTATATCAGGTGATTCCATAAGGCACTTAAAATGAAAATGGTTTTGTGACCTCCTAGATGACTAATCCCAACAACCCTATACTATGAAATTTTATTAGCATATTAGCACAATATATTAAATTTCATTTTATTGTATTTTATTCCACTGCTTACTTGCACACATTATAAAATTTTATTCATAGATTTTAAAATTTAAAAAAATATAATACATCAACCAACCAAATGTCTTCAACAACATGAATCTGATAAGCAAATGGCTTTTAATAATCACCGAAGTAAAACTCGTTTACAGTATCTTCGAGGTATTTTTCGTATTTATACATTTTTTTTTAGATTCTAATACTTTTTGTATGGTGTATTCTTTGAAGTTTAATTTTAAAGACGAAACTACAGATTGAAGAATATAAATTTAAAATGATATTTAAGACCATTTTTTTTTCTATAACCCAAACATTATTATAAACTATAAGTTATTAATTTCCTGTTAGTCGATTGCCTCTGTCACTATGATTATGGTAATCGGTCGATTGTCCTGTCGGTGTCGATAGCCCCTATTGGTATTTCAGATGTCAGTTGATTACCCATGTCCCAACACACACACACACACACACACACACACACACACACACACACACACACACACACACACACACACACACACACACACACACACACACACACACACATTAGTAAAATGCTCGTAGATAGCCGGATTAAGGTGGTGCCAAAGGATAGAGGAGAGGTGGTTACCAACCGAAAATAAATTTCTGAGGGGACTTGGTCGAAAAAAAATGAAATTGGCGACCAGTTTTCTCCGTATGCTGGTCACGTTGTGCGACGGATACGATGAGGGGAGGTGTCAAACAGCAATAAAACAGACGAAGGACGCACGTTCGAATTATAATATTAAATAATATATCATGCAAGAAGCGAATGCCGCAATGCTCGGTTCATCGCACCCAAAAGCCGAAGAGAAGACGTGGACGACTGATGGTGTCACGAATAAATGCGAAGTGTTATTGTCATTACTTTATTACTCTTTAAAAGTCTCGTCACCGAGTGACAATTATTACGCTCTCCCATACTATTATCATCATCATATCAGACAATGTATCATAATTCATAACCATTGTTACCGTCATTGCTACCATTAAAGGACGACTCCCGACAGTCGGAAAAAGCTATTTTAATTGGAATATGTTTTTACAATTCAAAATTTTAAAGAGCTTCTTAAATATGTAATCTGCATAACGTATACCTGAGTCAAATTTCAATCGGTAAAAATATGCGTAAGTATAAGTATACATAGTATTCATTTGTTTTCTTTTATCCAAACACAATTTAATATTAATTATTATTTTTCCAATGTATTTCTTTTTTTATATTTTATATTCATTCATGGTTACATTAGGTATCTTGACTTTTTGCAACCTAACTTCTCTGTTATCTCGACTACTCCCGTATTAATATTGAAAAAAGAGTACCTACTACAGTATTTGCGAGGGACTATTTCTACAATTTATCTTTTACTTTTTCTGTGATTTACCCGGTTTGTTCTTTCACAATAAATCTAGGGTTGTTGTCGATTTGAATGCTGTTTTTACAGCATGCGGATGCGACACGAACTCGTGAACCGAGTGACAGGAGTCGGTGAAGTGTACAAAGCGAACATTGGGATATTCTTCATTTTCATAATAAATGGTGGGTATGTTATACAGAGGTATTGGTATACCAAGTGGCGTGACTAGGATTTTAGAACCACGACTTAAAATCTTCTGGGGCCCCTAAAATGTTTAAATTAAATAATAAATAACTAAACTATTTTAAGTTGAAAGATTAATATTATGTGAAACACACACACACACACACACACACACACACACACACACACACACAAACACACAATCAGTCCTCATGCCATGCTAGTAAATAATCGCAGAGTGCAAGAAATGACAATATAGGTGGGCAGTTAGGCAATAGGTCTGCCCATAGAGTATATAATAACAACGTCTGTCCATAGAATATATTATAGACTACGCCTGCCCATAGAGCAGTGGCGTGGCTAAAACTAAGTCAAAGGGGGATGGTTTCAAACCTCAAAATATCGCATAGTTTCCTCGTCACAAATAACTCATCAGTAAAAAAACATTTTTATAACAAATTAGAAGTAAAATCAAATAGATATTGGTTTACTTCAATTTTCTTTAAAATAGAATGATTGTGTCAAAGAACTAAATTACTTAATAAATAACTTTATTATTATTATTATTATCTTTGGTTTCGGGTTTTAGATTCACTGATGATTATACGTATGCTTCGACCATATAAACTAATAGATGCGCTATACGTTGATTATTTTGATGCCATCATCTACTAGCGCGTGATATGATAATAATAAACATAATTATACGTTTATATTTATTCATTACACCCATTATGTATATTATTTAATCCTAAATATAATTTTAAATTATTATTGATACAATAAATGCAGGTACCCTTTAGTTTGCTATTAAGATTTATATTTATTAGATGTGTTTTATAAATATTGAATTATTGAAATATTATATATAATAATGTATTGGTTTTAAAATTATGTGTTTTTTTTCTTTTGTATGTAATGAGAATTCTATTAGTTGAGAACTTTTTCATCCCGTAAGTTATTGAAAGAATTTTAAAGAAAGTGGCTATGAATTGACTCTGTAATCCACATTTATATTAAAATACACAACACAGATATATTCAAATACGTTTAACTTAGTAAATAACTATAACTGCGTGATAAATCATTATGACATGCTCAACAGTCACAACCTATAAATATAAAAATAAATAAAATAGAATATTACGATTATCACTATTATCATTTTCTCTTCGATGATGTGTGATTGTAGGATTATATAAAATCTTATAGCAATTGTCCGTCATCTCCACATGGTAAACTTGACTTTGTCTTAAAGCATTACATTAAAAAAAACAAAATTTAAAGAACTTAAAAATTGAAATAATTTACAAAATAAAAAACTTGGAAACGAATTTTACGGAAATCTATTAGCTACATAAATATCATTGGGTAGGTTTCTATTATATATCGTTTTATTGATTAGTTATATATATACAGGTAAAGTACTAATGCTAAAATGTACTTCAATGCATCAGCCAAAGTAAGCAATTCTTTGTTATAATAATATTATAAATCACTCGGTTATACTCATACATTTTTAATAGGTATCTAAAAGATTATTTCATCAATGTTTACCAAGATGGTGGTTATTTCATTCAATTATTTATTATTTACCATTATAATTATTGAACATGGATGAATATTTATTTTTCATTGAAGTAGAAAATGCAAAAATATTAAAACCTAATAATAAACCAAAGATGATGAGTCGCTGTAATTCCTTGAGAATTATTTATTTGTTTTGATCAAATATTTGATTATTTACATAATTTTATTTCAACAATGACCTCGAAGTGGTCGTTTTTATTTTTTTTCCTCTAATTGGTTCGTGTGTTAGTTAAGCTCTTAATACATTTGTATAACTTATAGTTGTATATATAAACTATTAATCAATTTTTCTTTCATTTCAAAACGTATTAAACTTTAACAATATTTTAAATAATTTCTTTTAGATTCTGAGAGAAGCGAAAGATCTTTATTTTTGTTTTCTATAAACATTTTTTTGGGCAATTCTACGGATTGGAAATTTGATGTAGATAATACTTTAGGGAGTTAATTTTTCGGTTTTCTCGAAAGTTTTTCCAATCGTGGGTAAAAACTTCTGAAAATGGACTAAGAACGGTAAAATTCACCGTAAACGACACTTTCATTGAATCAACTTTAGTAATTTCGGCGTAACTACACAAGTGATGTTGCTAAAATACTTGGAATTTTCTCCGTATATAATGACGTATAACTACATATTTTAAAAAGTTTCAAAAAAATTTGACAGCTTTTAGGTAAAAAATAGAGCTTTGAAAAAACATTGTTTGAAAAAAATGTATCCTTAATCAAGTTTTAAAATATTTTACAAAAACGTTGAAAAATTTAATATGATATAACTCGAACAATGCTTTAACAATAATGAAAAAAATTCAAAAGTCATGACTCAGGGTTTTTTTCATAAGCGTTTAAGTAAATTTTTTTTTTTTTTTTTAATTGAACGTTACAGCTTCGGCAGCATAGGCCATTAGCTTTGAGTTTTATACAATTATATACTTATAAATATTTACATAGAATAGAAAAAAAAAAACAGTTTATACAATATTAGTGACTTATTACTATTAATTATTATATGCTTTTTTCTAAATTTAATGCCTTGAGGAAAGATATGATGGTTTCTGGTAGGCAGTCGGGACCGATAATTTCGTACAGGTTGGATGGTATGTTATGCTTTTTACGTTCTTCCTCGTTGGATCTGCATTCGGTCAGCAAGTGTTTAACAGTGAGGGTCGTTCCGCACGAGGGGCATGCTGTTGGTGTTTGGTTGTTCATAAGATGACCATGAGTGAGGAGGGTGTGACCGATTCTTAGTCGGGTTATTATTATTTCTGTTTTCCTGGTTGTTTTTGTTTGTGGCCAGGGATTTATATTTTGTTTTATTTCTCGTAATTTGTTTTTTTGATTTACCCAGTGGTTTTGCCTTATGTTCCGTGTTAAAAAATTTATATGATTTTTTATGTCTATTATTGCGTTGTATTTTTGTTTGGGGACTTCAGATAATGTTGCTTTTTTTGCGTGTTGGTCAGCTAGTTCATTCCCGTTTATTTTGCAATGACCTGGTGTCCATATGAATTTGATTTTTTTGTTTAGATTTTTTAATTCTTCTATTTGGTTTATGATGGTGGTGGCAATGTCGTTTGTATGAAATGTATTTCGGATGGAGTTGATGGTACTTAAGGAGTCCGTGAAAATATTGTAATACTGATGAGTATCATTTTCGATAAGTTTTAGTGCTGATAGTATGGCGATGGCTTCAGCAGTATATATTGAACAATTCTTTTGTAGTTTATATGTTGTTATTTTTGTATCGATACTAATAGCTATACCTTTTCGACGCGTTAGTATATATATCTTGTCCAATTAAATTGTTTTTGAGATCGTAAAACAGGTTCTTGAAAATTTCAGGAGAAGTTTCTTTTTGTTTGTTTTCTGATTAAGTAAATTATTATGCAATTTTTACGTACTAAACTGTTTTTACGTTAATTTTCAAGTTTAATAATTTATTTGAAGAAATTAGTGTTTCCAATCTTAATGAAACTTTGAAAATTGATTTAAAAAGAAGTTTCGAATCTTTTTTATTAAAAAAATCTCTTCTTTGTTAAACAAAAAAAACCTTGAATATTACCAATATATGGTTACCATTTAAAATTACTGTAATATTATTAATTTTAAATGATAATCCTTAAAATTTTCTAACATAGATCATTTAAGCACAATCACAACAAAGAACCTTTTTTTTTTACTTACAAAGAATTAACATAGAGTTTGAACTATAATAGGCAGAGTTTTGAAATGTTAACAAATGTTTCGTTTCATAGTGTAAGAAAACCCTGGGAGGTTCTTAGAAATTGTGATTTTATACATCAAGAAACTATCTTCCAAGATAATCTTTAAAAATATAAATTGAGAAATTCATAAATATTTTATCAATTTGACTATTTTATATAAAACATATATCATAATATAATCATATTGTGATATCATTATCATATATAACAATCTGATAAGTGACACTGAACGCACATTATACCTTATTTTCGGATATACCAAGTACACCAGGGATTTAAAACAAAATTCTATAATCCCTTCTTCTGTTCACTTTTCTGACTAAGTGGCAGATAGTCCTTTAAAGTCAATACATCTATTTTCTAACTATTTTATCTGTTTTTTTAAATCTTGATAAAAATCTTTTTTTAAACCTCGACCCTGGTTTAAACTTTAAATTGTTCTTACACATATACTCGTACGACGACACTCATTTCACTCTTGTATCAATAAAACAACCATTCTAATCGGCCTGACAATGTTTTCATTTGCCTGTTCAAAAATTTTTGAAACTCACTAGTTGAAGGTATTTTCCACATTGCACATGAAAAACCGTTCGATTACCCTTATTCTATAATTTAATGATTCTATAGATGTGACTACTGTTACAGCAGGTATTATTTTATTAAGTGGATTGTATTTTTAATTGTTGTTGTTACTGATCTTAACGAGCCGTGGGTGATTAATTTAATGATTAATGAACCGCGAGATCGTTATTGCCAGACTGCTAATTGTAGGACTCAGTGACTGAAGAACTGCCAAATTCCATATTATTTGACTGACTACTGAAATACTGCCATTCTGCACGACTGCTGCGAGGAAGAACTGAAAAAGTGAAACACTGACTGGTACTTTTAGACTAGAGGTTTCCGAACTTTTTATCTTTATCGCTCACTTCCAAAAAAAAAAAATCTGACAGACGCCCCCCAAAAAATGCATGAGTGTACTAAATACAAAAAGTATTCAGATAATTTAGATCACGTTCGTTGTTTCTGTGATTCCGATAGCAACAGATGAAACTGTCACCGCCAACTTTTTGTAATGAAGTGCCCCACAATTTAGCTTGTAACTTCCTTTGTTCCCCTGGATAGCTCTAGCGCCCCCAAGGGGGCGATATCGCCCACTTTGGGAAACACTGTTTCAGACGATCCGCTCTGGTGGCCTGTAACTTCCTGCGAGCTGCACTCCTATTTATAACCTCGTTGCGTCAATACAGGGGCGTCCCTAGACAGTTTTCAAGGGGAGGCGAACCTATTTTTAAATCGATATATACCTACGCATTAATAATAATAATGATAATAATAATAAATAAATAAATAAATGTATACAATTGTATAATGAAATATTACAATTATAATAATTAGATAATAAATTATCATACAGATAAGTATACACCATAGACCTTATACCACAGAATATATCTATCTATTCTGTGCTCACTGCTTAATAGACTGGTCTCTCGAACAACATAGAACAGTCGTAAATAGAGAGACTATTTTTCTTCTTACATATAACACAAAATAAAACATTTTTTATACATATTTTATTTATCTATTTCACGAAAATTTGATTTCTACAATAAACATAATTTCTAAGTAACAGACAAATATTATTCTGAGTATCATTTACGAACATGCCAACTTTAAAATTAAATGAAAACTATTATTTGTTTTCAATTACTTTCGTAGGGGTATGATGAGAAAATAGTGCTCCGAATGTTGCATACAGAAGGTATAGCCATGAAGATTTCAAGGAAATTTATGTCTGAGAAAGATTTGAATCTAATTGTATCCATAAACGTGTTAACAATATTTAACTGCCTCTTCCTCACAAAAATCCTGGCTACGTTCTTGTTGAAACTAATAATACTGGCAACGCAAGTGAGTGTACGGTGTACCCTTTTTTTTAGTAGGTAGGTACCTGTTCATATTATTTGATACGCAATGGTATTTTTTCAATTTTTTTTTTCTTTATATATTGTTCATCATTAACATTATAAAAAATCAAACAGACAGTAATACAATCGAAAAATATAGATTAGGAACTTTCTTAGTGACAATTATTAGGTAGGTACCTACTTATTTTAGACAAGTATATTACTATAATGTATGGCTGAAATATTAGGTACATATTATGTACCTACTTCAATGCGTTTGGCATGCCATTTATATTTTATAGTGAACATTTAAAATTCTGTGATATATAATTATATATCACTTAAGTGCACATACCTCTTAAATTAGACCTAAACCAGCTATTACATATTTTGATCATTACGTACAGTGAAAATATATTAATTGTCACTTTTAGAATACATTTCATCACTATTAAGGAATTAAAATTACCAATTAATTTAATGTTTTCAGAAATTTTATGTTTACCCTCTTCAATGGTTCCTGGTATCCTGGTTGGTTGTTTTCAATAACATACAAGACCGAAAAAAATGAGACGTCTATAATAATAAATGATATGCAAATCGATAGCACAATTTGTGACACATTTTCATAATTCCACTAAAAGTTTAGGAAGTTTTAAAGTTGTTAAGCGGGGTAGGTTTTTAATCAAAATTTAGCTGATGTGGAATTTTCTGTGGTAGTTATTAATTTCAGCAAAATATCCGAATAATTTGTTGACCAAATTATAAAAGTTTATATTTATAGTGTGCAATAAAATACATACCCCATACTGTTATTTTTTTATGTTACAACCAACGTTTGGGTTTTTAGATCGAAGATAGGTACCTATAGTTAAATTTTAAATTCATTAAGGTGTATCATGTTATAAACTATTGAAAATAGCACTTTCGTAAGTAGTTACTCGTTTATATATAATTAATTAATAATATGTTGTACATTTATTCATTGACTAAATACATTTAATTAAACAACTAGGTATATAACATATTTAATTTACACGAAAGTGTTTCTAGCTATAGTAAATTTATTACATTAATAATAACTACCCCAAGTTACATTTTTATTTTATATCATATTTTTAAATTTACTAATTTATTTTATAAATGTTCATTACTACAAATAATTCATTATTATTATTTTAATTTTTAACTATACATAATTATACTTATTTTAATCTCGGAAATGTATTTGGGTGATTGGACTTTATCGGCAAAAAATAAAAATAGTCAAATATTCAGATTATTTAAAATTAAAATATACTTGATGTCTTTGTAAGCTAAAAAAAAATTAATCAACTCAAAAATTTTACCCGAGATGTATATCACAACATGATCGAGTGCCATGGGTTAGAAGTATTATTTGTAAGAAAAATGTGCGTATGAATTATCTGGACATATGGGTACATCACTACGCGGGGTAGGTAACCTAGGTACTATACAATTTATTGTTACATACCCATAACCGACATAATTATTTTCAAAAGAATAGCCAATGACCGTAAACATAAATAATGCCCTATGCCCGATGACCTATATGCCTATATTAGCCTTATCTAATCTAATCTAATCAAATGTTCAATTTTATTCGAACACAAAGTTTTCGTACAAATAACATTTCTGAGTTCTGACACTTTTCATTCGAACACACGATATACGATCGTACGACCCCTTGTCGCAACGTATAAATACTTACGGTGAAACATTAATAAGTCGAAAGAAATGCCGTTTCCTTCTCGAAAACAGGCCAAAAACCTCGATAAATCAAAAGGAAAACTGTAGATAAATTTAACTTTTTCAACGGCCCGTCACATGTAGATGATATTCCGATTTCCTAATATAGATACCATCTGTACAATGTCGGCTGCAGTAAATTTGTTTTTTTGTTTACGTCATTCATTGACTCAATGCGTCAAAAATATCGTTTTTATAAGATGATATCAAATTATCTATTAAAAGTATTTAACCTAGGTACTTATGTATTATAAAAAATATACAAATTTACAAATAAAAATAACCTAACCATTAGACCAAAACTGATTACCTCAGGAAATATAAAATTAAAACACCAACCAACTTGTAATTTCAATGGGCATGAAACATAAAAATATATATATATATATATACATACATACAATATAGACCAGTTCTTCAAATATTCTCATCATATAGTAATAGTAAAATATTAAAAACAATTCACTAACGACTATTCGTTTTGGCATTGATATTTAAATTATTATTTTCAGTGCTAAAATGGCCTAACCCGTTGATAGCTGCGGGTTAGGCCATTTTAGTTTTCAAAATAATTTGCCACCAATATGTTAGGCAACTGATAAAAAAATTATAAAGTTATTATAATGTTATTTTCAATCTGTGAATCTTATCAAATAATAGATTATTAATATTGGTATGATATTGTGATTGATATTAATAGACTGATAATGTGATATCAATAATTATTATTAATCTGAAAGATCTCAGAGTTGTTTTCATTAAAAAAATATTGTAAATAGATAACTATTGTTTTTTTTTTTTATTAAGTTTAAATTTATGATTTTTAAAGGTTTATAAGAGTTCTCTGACATTAATATTGTTTAAGTTTTTCACCCAGTGTTATTAGTTTGTTTTTATTTTTAATTGATTTTTATTTGAAGACTGATAATGTGATATCAATAATTATTATTAATCTAAAAGATCTCAGAGTTGTTTTCATTAAAAAATATTGTAAATAGATAACTATTGTTTTTTTTTCTAGTGTCTCCTTGTTGATTTAAGTAATTTGATGAAGAATAAAGTCCTATAATATTTCTTTAAATAATATTTATGTACATTTCAAAGAAACTGATTAATGAAAATGAGTATAGAAGTAAATTCAAATTGTATTTGTTTTTTGCACTAAGCTCAGAACACTAATTTTCTCATGTAATTAAAATATTATAATCATAAAAATATATTTCAATCATCAATTATATTTTAATTCTATACTACAACTTGAAACCAGTACAATCAAGTTAATATTTTATTAAAAGAATCAGATTAAAGTAAATAACACATTTTCAATGAACCGGCCTAACCCACCTGACATTGCATTTAATAAATATTTTTCAAAATATTGAGTGGCCTAACCAACATTAAAACTTAACCAATATTAAGTGGGTTAATGCTTTATAGATGGTTTTAAAGGCAAGGATTTATAATATATTATAGTGTGAGTTTATTATCTTTAAGTGGATTTTATAAGAAAAAATTTTTTTTGAAAAATAGTCAAATCTATAATTGCCCATACTGTATAAAAGCACTTTTGTGGGTTAAGCTGTTGTGGTTCTATGCGCCTCATATATAATATATATTATATATATATATATACATACATACAATATGGACCAGTTCTTCAAATATTCTCATCATATAGTAATTGTAAAATATTAAAAACAATTCGCTAACGACTGCAAAATAGGTAGGTATTAAATTAAAAATACTTATTTGTATTAAAGCGGCGGTTCCCAACCTGTGCACCGCGGTGACCTTAGGGCACCTCGAGCACATTTAAGGGGCACCACGGATCATCCAAGAATGAAAATAATTATTAAATCATATATTAAAAATTTACAATTTATTGTTATGCGTACAAAATTACTTAGCACACTCTGTATATCTAATATAAAATATCCTATACGGTGTTTCTAATATGTATCGAATAATTCAATAATAGATAAAAATGACACATGCCACATAAATTACACGGCTACTAAAACCCAATACCGCAACCGCCTTAATGTAGAACGTGACCTCCGTATCTAGTTGTCTCAAATTGAACCAGATATTGCAAATTTTCCAAAAATAAGCAGCCTCAAATACCTCATTAGTTATTAGTTTTTCACTTTTGAAGCAGTATTTTTCTTTTTACTTTCAGCGATAAAATTTTAATTTGTCAATAATATGTTCAATAAAATTATTTATATCAGTTATGAATGAAAACTAGTGTTTGTTTTTATCACGTTTCTCGTGGTATTCACAGCAGAGCACCTTACAAAATTTGCACAAACAAAAGGGTACCGCCGGCTAAAAAGGTTGGGAACCGCTGTAATTAAAGTAATAAACAAACTTGTAAAACTATGTTTGATTTCATAAAATAAAAATAGTGACCTAAAATTTAAAAACTATATAGAACAATTAATATATTACTTCTCAATGCTATTATCACTTACATTGTTTTGCTTGATTTTGATTTAATGGAATGTACTCAACAAATCAATTTATGATTTGATTCACGAAACCAATTGTTGCATAACGCATATACGATTAATCTGATAATCCACGCAGACTTTGTTTTAATACCTTTTGTACAGTTTTGGTTCATGAAATAAACTACAAAACAACATTTACCTACACAGGACTGCATACATGCGTGTACACATGCTTTAATACAGAATTAATTTCCGGAGGGGGTTTTAAGTTGAAATAAATAATTTTACGCGAATTAAAAAAATAAATCTGTATTTTAATTTTCAAACATATAATTTCAGGAGGATTCGAACCCCAAAACTTTCCCTAGTATGCGCCCAAGCATATACCAATAAACCAAAGTGATCTAATCGATAAAATTCGTTAGAATTTGGTTTATCTAGTAAAAAATAAACAGAATATTATTATGCCTCACAATTATCAAATTAGCCACCTATATAAAAATCTAACAAGTATGATTTCGAACCATACCTAAACAGAAGAAGGTACGTAATACACCACAGATTCACGTCTACTAGTGATTCCGTAAGGATATAAGTATTCCCCCAATTAAACGAAATCTAGTCATGTTAAGCAATTGTATGGTAAACACATTACCGCTGTACAATCTTTTTCTACAGCAGGTACAGTATGTACACTGTACAGTCATTCCTGGATCAGAAATGGATATAAACGCTGTAACAGATAGGCGATATCTTTTTCGCGATAACGTGGATCTGAGATTAGGTCAATCAACACCATTTTATGTAGGAAAACACGCGAAAAACAATAAAAAATGGAAGAACTTAGAAGAAAGAAAAATTAAATAGGTATAAACGCAGAAGTCCTTTTATTCGTTCCGGCAAAATACATATAGGAGTACCAAATTATGTTTAAATTTTTATTTTTTATTTTGATAGTTGTTGATAATATTATAAATAATAGTACTGAACTTACGTTCAATTATAATATTTTACAACTGAAAGGTCAATAATATAATAATAATAATAATAATAATAATAATAATGACTTGCACTTAAAGTTTAAGTGGTTTCATGATGTGTGTGTGTGTGTGTGAGAGAGAGAGAGATAGAGGGAGGTGTCATCGAGGGATAAGAAGCAAAGTCACGCGGGGTAAAGTCTTGTCTTCTAAGCATACTTTTCAGGAACCTACCGCGCGTAGGCGGATTACAATAAATTAATAAACAAACAATTGATGAATAATCGATTATAGTAACGATACAGAATCGACTAACACGTTTTAATATGATATTATCTTGTACATAATCGTCTCAAGCCCTCACATTCAGATCGTTGTCGTCATCGTCATCGTCGTCTTCGCTCACCTCGACTGTTGCCAGTTTTTCAAAGCCAGCCCGTTGCTTCTTGTTGAACATATTGCCCAAAGTAAATCCATCAGCAGCATTCAACGTCCTAGGTTGCCAGCGACTGAAAGCCGCGTCTTTCCGGTGAGCTGAAAGAAATTATTTTTGAAACCCTCAATAAATCAAATATGGATGCGTATTACTTTCATGTATATCAATATTTTTTTTTTCGAGAAAGAGAGAAAGAATGGTGGACGACAAAGGCATGAGCGAAATTTAACCATGTCACTTCAAACATGTAAGTCACATGAATAATATCAAGTGTTTTTTATTAATATTGACGAGCTAGGATAACTAAATAATATTATAACTTGATAAAATAAGAACTTTTAGGTCACCGATAGAGAAATGAGAAATGTTCTTGCTTAATGATATAAGCACTAGAATAAAGACATAACTCTACACAACACGCACAGTCTTTAAAGTATAACTTTAAAAAAAATGTTAAGTTATTTTCATTACATTTGGTAAAACATACAACATAACGACAATGGTTATGAAATAATAAGTATTTAATCCACTATTACTTTTTAGTGTGATGTTTAAGTTTTGCCATATTAAAATTATAAAAAATGAATATTTATACTTAATAGATACCTAGATATTTCAATTATTCACTTTTTTTTTTTTTTGGACTTTTAGATAAATGGATTGATAAATTAAATAGAAAATTGTTTTAATTAAAAAAAAATTATGGTACATTTGCCATGCAATTTGTTGTAAGATTATACTAATTTAAAAAAATTTTAATTTTTACAAAATGCTTATATTTCAAATCAATTAGACATATTACATAATAAATAAGCAGAATTAATTTGCAAAAAGTGGAACTATTAGTTTGAAAATATAAAACATAAAATTAAAATAATAATGAACATGAATTCAATTACTTGTTTTAAATGCATATTCGTACTAAACTGGTAAAGCATGATGAAAAAGAGTAATGTTATTTTACTGAACATTAAAGCATACATTATAATCAAAATCAAATCAGATAAAAATATAAATACTTTCTTTACAATATTTTAGGAACATAAAAAATTTAAGGGTTTGAATATACATAATATGACACATAAATCCATTACAATACTATACAATAATTTTTCAATGAAACGTTAGTTTCTTTTTGATAAACAGATATAATTTATACTGAATAAACATCAGTGGCAATATTATCAAAAGCTCTATAGTATAATGATGAAAATCTAAACTTGAACATAAAAGTAGAATTATGAATTCTACTTTTTTTTTCATGAATATTTTATGTCTTTTAGAAAATGAAAAGGTTTTTCCTTTATAAACAAATTATGAATAAATTAATAGTTTCAGTAGGTATTCAATGGGATAATAGCTTTATTGTAATTTAAAATGAGAATATTTCATAAATACTATGAATTATTTAAAAGTTACCAAGTTTTTATTTTAATTTAAAAATAAAAAAAACAAATTTAAAAAAGTTATCAAAGTAGATTCTTTTAAACATGTTTGAATATTGTTAATCTTGTTAAACTTTTAAAATTGTCCTCATACAAATGTAGTCAACCAATTTTTTTAAAACAATATTTAAATTTTGCATGATTGAATGTGATTATGTTTGATTGAATTTATTTTATATAGTATGTGCTCATGTATTATTAACTATGTCAATAACAAAATAATAATGAAACATTAAGTAACTATGATTAACACAGCCCAAGTATATTAAGATGTAGTGGGTCTGTTTAAAATAAATTGAATTCAAATCGTAGTCAAAATTATTCATTCTAATAAAGAGACACACAATCATATTAATAATCTGTTCTACTATATAACAAATTATTGAATTTCCATTTAACTATAAAAATTATCATCAAATATCTAACATATATTTATGGAAAAAATAATCAACCAAAGACCACGAAAAAAGATTTAGAATCTAGTTTTGGTCACTAATTAGTGTAATTTTACTAATTAATGTAATTTTACAGTTATTTTTATTATAACTATGTTCTCAATTATCAAATGTATTTTTCATTTTAGCATCAATGTATTTTAAATTTAGTTTATTCATTGAAATGTGTTCAAGCATATAATTTTTTTTATTAAATTCATTAGTATTATGGCAACTTATTTCATACTAAGTTCTATAAAAATATTACAGTGAAGACAAAGTTATTCTCAACGTGAATAAAATGACAATAATTATTCATTATTTATTTACAACTCTATACTAATTTATCTTTTTTGGAAAATAAAGATACCTTCTTATTATTGTAAATTAATATCAAATACCTCATCAAGATAAAAAAAAATATTATATTGTTAGTTTGGCTTAATAAATATTAAGAATCATAATGTTTGATCCTGAAGAAGTTCTGAATTTGTTTTCGGTATCAAAATTAATTTATTAAACTTATTAAAACTAATAAAAATAGCATATTTTAAATTACAACATGAAATACTATAATAGCATGTTTTTCAAAAGAGAAATCCCAATACTCAGTTATTTTAAAATGTAAATCATTAAATAACAATTGCAAAATAATATTGTTGTAGACCTAATATTTGTTTAAGGAATTCTAATTTTAAATAGTTATAACCAGGGCTCGGGACTTAAAGCATTTGCTTATTTTTTTGGTTTGTCTTAAAATCTAGCAGAGTGCTATGAACATTCATGAAATATAACAACGATTTTAAATTTTAAATTTGAAAGTGCTTATTTTTGCTTATTTCGTTGGTTTTAGAAAAACTTGCTTTTAACTAGTTTTTTCTGCTTTTCTCGCATATTTTCTAATTAATGATGAAATGACGACGTGGGTTGACGAAAATTTATATTTTTTCAGCGTGTACTTGTATTACAACTCCAACTAGAAATATTTGTTTACCTTTTTATTCTATTCCCTCTTAGTTAATATACCAAACTTGTATTTTTATTTGTTTTTGTTATCTATTTGTGTGTTGTTCGTGTTGTTCGTAGCTGGCTATAATTTCAATGTAAGGCATTGGCGTGGGAATTCCAAAAATTTTTGTGGTTTTAATAATTATATTTTGATTTGTGATTTATATTCTTATATTTTTTTGATATATTAAATAATAAAATGACGATAACTTTAAAAAAAATCATTGTGTGTTCGTGGTTTAAAAAGTCTAAACATATATCACAAGGGCACAAATAACTATTTTTTTAATACAAATTATTGGAAGATTTTGAGGCAACAGATTTTTTTTTTTTTTAAAGGGTTAAATATTTTTGATTTTGCTTATTTTAATGATTTTAAGGGCTTATTTACGTGCTTATAATGAAGTATTTAAGTGCTTTAAGTCCCGAGCCCTGGTTATAACATATGGTTGAATAGCACTTAGGATTTTTTTGAAGTACTTTTAGTCACAATAATGTATTATCAGATTTCTAATATATGTTTTGATTAAATTTAAAATTTAAAAATAAAAAAATTAATATTAAGTAGGTTTTTAATAACCTAACCAATCTACGAAAAAAAAAATATAAATCGAAACGAAAAAAAGACAATATGAATTTAGAACAAAATAAAATGACTCAATTGTCAATAGAGATTTTGCTGGAAAGAGATATGGAATACAAACATTGAAATTATTAGAGCAAAGTTATATATATATTTTCAAAATGACATAATCACAACCAAAAATTGTCTTAAAAATATTTAAAATATGGAATTAATCAGAAAATTAAGAGAGCATTTTAAAGTCAAAGCTCAACTTCAGAAAATGAATGAAGTAAATAACATGTCAATAAAGAATTAATATAAGAGATTATGTTAAAATATACATCATTTTCAAGTAAATTACAAATTTTACTATTTCCTTTTAAATTTTCTAAATAGACATAATAATTACAGTTTATGAAATAAGCTGTTAGTTATATTTAAAATAATTCCTAGTTGAGTCTTCTACATAAGCGGTTCTCATCCTTTCTACGTTGAGGACCCAAGATATTTACCCAAATTTTTATGGGACATTTTTGAAAATTATGTTCTAAGTCTAGGCTATCCACCCTTCTCCACTTGCGCAATTTTTTCACTTATCATGACCTCTTTTTTTCATAATAAATTTAACAAGTCACAATATTTATTACACATTATTTAAAACTAAACGATTTCTCTTTGCTTAGTAATGAAATAGTCATACATTGTTAGAATATAAAGTTCACAATAATAATAATTTATACAAAAAAAAAAAAAAAAAAAAATAAATAAATAAATAAAAAATGTAGATTGACAACTTTTCAACTTTTAAAATTTGATAATTTCCATAAATTTCAAATGATAAATTATATTTATAGCTTTAAAAGACCAACATCCAAAATTATGTATTTATTCTTATTTGACAAAAAAAAAATATTTCCAAATCATGCTTCATTTATTTTTTTTTTTAACTATTTTTTACAAAAAGTACTAAAATTAAAAAATTATTTCAATGTTTTAATTTTATTTGGCAACCCATAATTGGGTTGCAACTCTATGGTTGAGAAACGCTGTTCTAAATATACATTTATATGGACATAATGAAATTCAACAATAGCAAAGCATTGCTGAATAAGCTAATGGTTAATACCATATAAATTATATGTATGAAATCTACTTATTTAATAATAAATAGTAGTAAATGAAACAAAAAAATAAAAAATATATTACATTAAAAATCATTTTTAATTAGGATTATTTAATTTAAATAATATAATGATAAAAAAATAGAATATGCTCACCCAATGATTTAGTCCTTGTGTATATTAAAACAGTCACAAATATGGCAGCAGTGAAAAACAAACCAACAGCAACTATAAGCATAATTACTAAAATTTGTTTGCCTGAATGTTCTCGAAGTCCTGGACAATCTACAAATTATAAACATCTTATAAATAAAAATATCAGAGAGTATGAAAACATAAATGATTTTTGGATGTCGGGCAAGTAATATTTTTTTATTTGATAATTACTTTGACATATTTTAATAGACTTTTGGAAACATGCCTTTATTGAATATATATTGACACATACACAAATACATACATAAATGCTAAAGAAATAAAATGTGCATAAAAGTGGAAAAATAAGAATAAGATATAAAAAGTTTGAATGTAATGTTTACAGTCAGTGACATATCCAATATACAAACTTTGTAATATCAAAATTTTCTCAGTAAAAAAAAAAAAAAAAAAAACTATACTGTTATAATATAAAATCCAAGTTTATTGTTTCTTTCCATATTTGTTCATTTTGTTAATTTCTATATATTTATAATTATTTACATATAATGCACTAATCAATTTGCAACCATTAATAGCGGCCAATGACGGCCAATTTATAATAATAATAAAAAAAAATCCAAGTGCCTAACTAATGCATTCAATTGCATATTTTACAGTAGTTGATAAAAATTAAAATACATAATAAACAACTATTTAAATGTTTTAACCAACATTTAAATAGGATAAATAAATAAATTTAATAAACGCTATTTTTGCATATATAAATTAGGAATATTATAATGGATTACCATATTTAACAGCTCAAGGCAGAACATTTTAGTTTTGACTATCACAAAAGCTAAAAATATAACATGGTTCATTTCACTTTAGGAAGAGTAGGTAAACATTAAAAGATCTTATTTATATAATTTGATTAAATGATAACATACTAGGGTATTTTTGTTGATGCAATCTTATTTATTTCGTAAAGGGCGACATAATAATTAAGCAAGCTATTCAACAAAAAATCTAACAAGAGTTTTAAGAAAAGTTTAAAAAAAAGAAGTTTGAAAATCTTTGAACACGTGACACATTAGCTCATATTGATTATAGGATTAGAAATAACAAAGACCTGAATAAATAATTGCATACATTATTTATATGACTGATAAAATTTAATCAAATATCATGTATTCCATATTACAAATATTACACGATTTAGGATGAACATAATTTGTTTAATAACATTAACTTGTCTTGATCAATAATAATAATTTACTTATAGCACCAATAAAATAATAATTTATCCAAATCAGATTAAACTCTAGATAGTAATCAGGTGACACAATGAGCAAAAATAATTTAAGGTCAACAGATAAAAGCAAACATTTACAGAGCAGGAAAATTTGACACTAACCATTAATAAAAATAGTACATAAGAGGCTAATCGGTGACCTACTTGAGAAATCCTCCTGAGTAACATAAACCATTAGAGAAGTGAATCTGCCAATCTTAATTTGTAATTATATTTTAGATACATACAATGAGAACTTCGAGGGCATTTTATTGATTACCCAAGGGGTGAGTCAACTACAGCACGTGGGCCAAATTAGACCCATGAACAATTTTGTGAAGAAATATAAAATAATTTGAAACAAGAATGTATATGTACATATAATAAATTATTGTGAAGTACATTGTTGATTATGTTTTAATAGTCTTTCATTGTTTTCTTTATTAGTTACATCTACTTTCTGCTTTTCCTACAGGAGCATTAACTGCTAGTAGCAAATTATATGATAGGTATAACTGTCAATTTAAATTAAGTAGTTTAAATTGACAGTATTTCCAAATTATTATAAATATAACTACAATTTTAATTTTTTTTAATTTTCTAGTTTAGATGTAATATTTTTTGATTATTATTTTAAATTGTCAGGTACTAAAAATGTTAAAATGGTTCCAGAAGTGGTTATTTAGAAAATGCTCGAGTATCAAAGAATTGTTTCAACAAGTTTAATAATAAAACTTGATATCTTATTTGTAGTGAATGCTTTTGATTTATTAATGTTAATAATGAACAAGAGTTATAAAAATATTTGAATTAAATATTTGCTACAAATTATCAATTTTAAAATTAAGCTGTCTATTAAAAATTAGTATTTTAATTATAATTGTACCACGATAGTTAAATTAAAAACATTCAATCTAGAAAGTAGAAATACAATAATACTTTAGTAACTTATTGTGGTAATCTGATTAAAAAAATGTTACATTTATTTAATGTTATTTATAGTGATGCACAACGATATCGTTTTTCGATATTGATATCGATATCAAACCAATTTCACGATATCAATGAGACTAATTTATCGAAAGTATATAATTATTTGATATCGCTACATTAAAGTTTCTATTTTGTTTTCATCTAAGTTTTAACAAATAATAGTAAAAATTGTTTTGTTTATAATAAATATTATCAATGACCTATGATGAAAACCTTTTTTTAATGTCTATAATTCCAACAAACAAATCGGTACATTAATTATACAAATAGTATGATATTATTAATTAATAATTATTTAATTGCTTCGGTTTTATAAATAATTATATCAATAAATTGTTTGTTATTTGATATTGATAATTGAAAACTTATCGTTGTGTATCACTATTAATTTATAATTAAATAAATTATAATCTATTTTCAAATTTTGTCATTAATACATGTTTTTACATATTTAAAAAAAAATTATTTTTTCTTTTTTTATGAATAATTTAGGCAAACATTTCACTGTACTTCTTAACTTATGGCTAAATAAAATTTTATTACATGAAAAATAAGATAATTAGTCCTCAGTAATTTATTCACGTTGTCATTTATTGCAGTCTAAATTATTAATTAATAATTTAATAATTTTAATTGTTGTGTTTGAATATTTATGAATTAGAATCTATTTTTAAATATCATATATACATATAAGCATTTTATTTCAATGATTTTTCATGAATTCAATGGTTAATAATTATTTAAAGGGATTGTGTAAAATAATATCGTTTTAAGCTTCATTAAACTTACTTTTCATCATATTATATTTGTATAACGTTAAATCATGCTCCGAAAGATGTAAGAGAGCATGGCTCTCATCGGTAATATTAATTTGAATATCTGAATCTACAAAAAAAAAAAAAGCGCATATTATATCAACAATATTTTAATACAATTTACCAATAAAAAAATCAATTTCATACCTAAGACAAACTTTCGTATATGAGATCTTATAAGTTCTACAACATAAACAGAGGTTCCATCTGGACTTACAGCCATATCATGAGGTCGTGAAAATTCATTTTCTCCTGGGTGGAATCTTCCAATCATTTCTAATGAAGTTGCATTGACTACAATGCCCTGAGCTAATGTTTCAGTCACTATATCCATATTTTTATCGTTAAGTACGTAAAATAAACCACCTAAAAGTAAACAAAGTATAATGATGATTTTAATGATTTTACAACTTAAAATTATAAATGGCTGTAGGAATAAAAAAAATTTCCAAACGGGAGATAAGAGTTAATATTCAATAGTATCATATATTATTTTATTAATTTCATCAAAAACATTTACTTATTATATAAGTACTAATATTAGTCATAATGGAACTAAATATTATTATTTTTAATTTATATTCTTGGACTATTAATCTAAAAGACATTTTCCATAAAAGTATATGATGAAAGACAGTAGTTTTAACTAAAAATAGTTTTATAAGTGTTAAGATAAAAAATAATTTTTTTTTTGTGTAAACATAAATAAAAGTAAATTATATTTAATTATAATAATGTACAACTCAACTATAAATTTTAAATAAAACTTGACAACTTTTTTTAGAAAGTAATTTCAATTTAAGTACTACATTTATTATATAAGTTCAGTTTTATAACTAAACTATAAATCAATTCAAAAACTTTGATAAGAAGTAAACAGTGGATATAATACGTATTTCTAACTTTTTTTTAAACAGTAACAATATACATAGAACTTGTTAGTAATTTATATTAAATGATTAATGTAATCATTCATAAAGTAATTCATTATCAATAATATTTTACAAGATTTAACCTTAAGGGAATTATCCAGTTGATGATCAATCAAAGTATACAAGGCTTTAGTTTCCAGAATTTTTTTTTTTTTTTTTTGTAGATATTTCCTTGAATATATTAAGTATTTACAAAAAAGGAAAAAATGATTACAAACATATTTTATCAAAGTGTAAATACCAGCTATTGGTGAATATGCAACACTGAACACACGCTGAAATAATTTAGGATTTATTTCAAAGACGAAGGTTCCATTGTTAATATTGAAACATAGTACTCTGCTATTTTCTCGATCAGCCACACAAATTAATTCTCTGTCTTCAGCTAATGTCAATGCATGAGGTATCCATAATTGATAAGGAGGCACAGGCATCTCACCTAAAACGTAAAATAAACTAGATATAGTTATCAAATTAATAAAATCATTTTTTTTTCAATTTGCAGTCCTAATATAAGAGATTTTTGAATTTAAATAAATATGATAAAACAATTGTGAAATTAATTACATGATTTTAATGTAACACAGTAAAAAAGTTAGCAAAATGCTAAAAATATAAGTGTATGGAAAATTCAAACAAAATGTTAAAATTAAATAAAATTAAAGTAAATTAAAAATTAATGAAATTAAATTCATAAATTGTGATTCATAGAAAAATAGCATTATAAAAATAATACCAAGAAAATGTTAAAATGAAAAAAGTCTATGAAAGTATAAAAGAAATGAAATATGAATGGAACTTGAAAATTTAAAATTAAGTAATTAATATTATTAATGTTTATGAATAATTTTTGTACACAATATAGACAATTTAGCAATTTTGGTATGAATTTACTATTTGGGTTTAAAAAATCATAAAGATATTGTAATAAAGACTTAAATATGTCAAAAAAATAAACACATATCTAAATGGAGTTGAAACTTTCAAGTAATAAATAACAAGTTGGAGAGTTTTAAAATGTGATATTTTCATATTTTAGTGTTGAATTTGAGATATGAATAATAAAAATATTTATAAATAAAAGATAAGAAATGTATAGGTAATACATTAATGATGAAATATTTAAAAAAAAAACTATTTTTTAAAAAGATATGTTTTAAGTAACAGTATGTGAAACACTGTTTTCTAAATAATTTCCATATTAAACATTAGAAATTTACATGTTAAAAGTTAATAAGTGCCTACCTTTAAAGGTTTCACAGTTATTTTTAAAGTAATTGTTTTAACTTGAAAATGATTATAAAATATATTTTATTTAACAATACATTTGCATTTATAGGATTCAATTGATTTTCAATAAATAGGCTGCATCTTAACATATTAAGTTACCATTATTTATCAACCTGAGACTTTAGTGGATCGACCCCATTCCAACAGTATCCGTCCTTCAGCAGAAAATTTCACAATACGTGAATTACAATATCCATCGGCTATATAGAATTCACCACTAGTTGTAACAGCCACTGACGTAGGTTTGCAAAACTTGTCAAAGTCGTTTCCAGGTTCAAATTTTGTACCCAAAGTCATCAACAGATGTGCAGAACCATTTTCTGAACTAGGACCAAACTTGAAAACCTGATGTAGAGCAACATCTGTAAGCCAGACATTGTTTTCGTGATCAACAGTAATGCCATGAGGCATATAAAATCTATAGATACACAAAAAAAAACATTATGAGACACATAGATAATTGAAATATTTATTACCCAATGAAATATTTTATACCTGTTACTACCCCATCTATTGATGACCGAGCCATTTTTTGGGTCGAGCACAACAACTACATCTCCAGTAATTGGTCCTTTAGATTTATCTCTGTACACATTGTTATAATGAAATGTGGTTTGATTCCATTCTCGATCACCTCTATGGAATATGTACACAAGATTGTTGTTGCTTACAGAAACACCTGATATTTGACCAATACTGCTATCAATTTGATTTGGAAAGGGCCATTCAGAAGATTCGTGTAGATCTGTTTAAAATACAAAAATTATATTACAAATACACATAAAACTAGTTCTTATTCATTTGGTCAATGTATATTTTTTAGAGAAATGATGTATTTTACTATTTTAATGTATGGAATCTAGTAAATTAAATGAGCATAAACATGAAAATATGTTTTCAATGATTTCAGTATTTTACTTTTGTTTATTTCAATAAGAATCCTAGTAGAATGACTAGAGGTTACAAAATTGTTGTAGTTTGATTAATGTATAGAATTGTATAGAATGTATAGAAGTTGATAAACACTGTGGTTTGTTTTATTTAATGTCATAAAAAAGTTTTTTCATACAACTTACATTTGTAATACGGTTAAAAATGTTTTAAATAAAATAATATTGATATTTAGTTCCTTAATATAGAAGCATTAAAAAATAGTTTTAACTTTTATTATTTAATAGAGTAAATTATTTTGTATTGCACAACAATTTAAATGATAATGAAGCACATCTGTTAATTATACCTTGCTATATCTATTTATTATTTTTCTCATAAACAAGTCAAATGATAGCATATGCAGTTTTATAAAATAGACACAACACTTACGGAATTGGTTTGAAAGATCAATGTTTGAGTTATCAATATTATCCACTTGATTTTGACCATAAGGCTGAAAATAAAACAGATTTTTAATTTAGTGTATGTAGAAAACACAGACTATAACAGGCGGATAGGTACACATTGGAAGCATATCCATGAAACATAGTTAAGCTATTGTATTATTGCTACTATTGCACCAAAATACAATACTTATAAGTAACAAAATACATGTTTAGATACATAAAAAAATACTTAACTAATAATTTAGCGTGTAAACAATATTTTTAACAATTTTAGCCCAGATAGCTGGTATACAAAAATGATTTTGAAATTGTTTTTTTTTTTTTTTAGAACAAATATCTAGCATATTAATCAAATACAACATAATACATAACCTATGTCACTCGTTGTATCAGTTGGGTACAGAAAAAAAAATACTATGAAAGTAATCAAACACCTATAAAACATATTGGAATGTAATGAAATCAAAAAGACATTGGCAACAGATTTTTAGATCTATCATTGGCTGTTTTTTCTCAGCAACAATTATTCAGTCAATAACAACGTAATCAGAGTGAAAAGAACTGTTCGCACTAGGGAAGAATGAAAATGTTGTTAACGTACATGTGCCGGTAGATGTGGAAAAAACAATGTGAGTAAGGCCTACCTGCTGGTGATAGATGGATTGTAGCAGGTCAGAGGGTTGCTGTTGTTGATCGATGATCTGCTGCTGCTGCTGCTGTTGCTGCTGCTGGTCGGCGAGCAGTTGCCGGTCGTCGAGTAGCTGTCGGTCAGCGAGCTGCTGCCGGTCGTCGATCTGCTGCCGGTCGTCGAGCTGCTGCTGTTGCTGCTCGTCGGTGAGTACCCGCTGCCGAGGCCAATCGTCCGGACCAGAGCACGAGGCGGCCGGACAGGTGGACGAACATATGGCCAGCCACAGTAGCAGCGGCGGTAGCCACGGCGGTGCGGTGGACGGCGGAGGCATCGCGGCCGCACGCATCACGGCGACGGCATGACGAGCGAGCGGATTTCCTCGTCTCGCGGTCCAGCGGTCACTTGTCGCGGGCAGCCTCTCGGTCTGGTCAGTGGTCGTCGTCGGGGCCGAGCGGCGGCGGTGTGCTGTGGGTGCTACGGCTCGACGCTAGACGTGCCGGTGCGGCGGCGACAGCGGGGGGGGAGGGGAGGGACAGTGACTTGTGGCGGCGACGGACGACGGGACGAGCGACGGCGGCCGAGGGGCGTCGGGGCAACAGCACGGCGGCGGCGCGACCACCGACGCGGTAATCAACAAGTCCGCGCGCGCTCGTTATCACCGCGCCGTCGTGATCACGGCGTGTGCGTGGTTTTATCTCGGCGACCACGATCGATCGGCCGTCGTCTCCTCGCCGACGACGGACAGCCGCCGGCCGCGCCATCTGCTGTCGCACCCGTGCACCGCGCGCCGCAGTCGTCAGGACCCTGTCACTTGTCAGTGTCAGCGCGTACATGGCACAGATGACGTTGCAGGGACGGTTCATGGCGTTTATTTCCATTTATACCATTGTCAGGGCTCCGGAGTAATCACGCGAATAAAAGAGACTTCAAACCGATTGCATATAACTGCCGAGAAAAATATTAATGATGTCATTTGAAAATATTCGAATCAAATTTGTAATACCTACTAAAAAGTCGGATATACTTCGCACCGTGAACAGTTTTGTGCATTATCTAGATGAAATTTAAAATATTTTTATCTTATGTAGACAAAAATTATTTCAAGTACCTATCTGTTTATCTAATCTAGATAAATAAATTGGTTGTCTGAGAATAATCATCTTGATAATTATTCAGTCAATGATTTAAAAAATTTTGACACAAAATAATATTAAACCGCGCTCTGTAAACACAATTAAACTGGAGCATGAGCATCACATAGTTTTTAATAATAATATTAATAATATTTACGAAATAATCACGATAATAAAAACTATGGTTTACGCTGAGTACGAATGTTGATTGCCGATAAAATGCGTCGTCGAGGGTAGCATCGCTATGGTGGGAAAAACATTTTCAGCCAAAAATAGTTTACATATTAACGTTTTCATACATTATTGTGTTACATTGATCATACGTTTTATGTAGATATAATTCCGTTCAAAACAGAATCCAGTGTTTTTTTTTTTTATAACTAATACGCATATTGATTAGTGAGTAGCTAGGTATTAGCTGTTAGTTTATAATGTATTATTTTATTAATTCGAAATGGATAAATTTATAGCATCTTCTCGTCCACTGAAAAGAAATGTAGAGGACAATGCATTTGAAACCGACAATCCTGGATCATCTCAGGCACGGATTCAGGGAGGGGGCCAAGGGGCCGTGGCCCTCCAGCCATTCTGAGAACGATTACGAATTTAGTATTTGCTCACGAACAAAATAAAGAAAATGCAAAGCCCCGTCTGAGATTTTTCCAAATACTATTAATAACAGAGTCCATTATTGTAATATTTACATATTTTGAGAACCACTGAGCAGTCGAACGTTTTGTGGTTTGCATGCAGGAATGGGGAATATGTGTTTAGTGTTTATTTATAGATTTATTTTGATTATAATCGTAGATAAATTTATAGAAATGGATAAGAGTACCTCACTAATACAGTAATACAGTAATACCTAACAGTATGTCAGTATTGTGGTTGTCTATGGTTAAAAAAAAGAACTGAAAATGAGCATGGAGTAATAAAAAAAAAATCGTTTTTCTATTTCTGATCGAAAATAAAATAATATTTCTATAATCTATGTAAACATATTTGATCAATTATTGCTCATAGTTTTTATTTTTCGTTTTTACATAACTTATTGAGTGTAATTTGGTTTTGATCGTCGCTTTCTCTCTTTTTTAAAATATTAATATATTAATATTATTTACGTATTTATATATAATATATTAATTTATATTATATTATACATTATGGCTCAGCAAAATAAAAAATTTTAAACTATTCACTCGTATTTTAAACTGGTAAGTTTTATTCATAATCTAAATCAATTTTTTTTTTCATTATAAAATCAATATTAATGTATTCTTTGTACTAGTCTTACACACAACCAAATAAAACTGAAGATGAAGACATTCATGATCCTGGGATTCCTGTAATTTCATTGTTAATGGTAATTGTATTTTTTATTTGTAATAGAAGTTAATTTTTTTAAATTTATTTTTGTAAGATGATAAGTATTTTTTATTATGAAGTACCTATATTATTTAACATTAATAAATGTATAATGTGGGAAAAATTATGAATAGGTACAATAATTTTGTAAAGTTCATAAGTAATTATTTTTTCAGTATCTACCTATATAGAATTTGGTATTTTATAAAATGATATGAGATTAAAACAAAATTAGTGTTAAATAATATTAATGTTTAGTAATTTCAAAAGTTTCAAATAAATTTAGCATTAAAAATAATGTTAATAATCTGTAAATTAAAATTCATTAAAATATGAAAGTACATGTGACACGCTGTGTAGCCAGCAAAAACACATTATATATATATATATACATATATATATGTATATATATATATATTTATTTATATATATATATATATATATATATGATATTTGAATACTTTTCTTAAAATAATAATTATAGTATTATATTATAATACATAGGTTAGGATACTGCTAACAATATAGTAAACATACTAAAACGTTTTATTAAATATTATTTTTGTTTTAATGGATGTTAATTTTAACTCATTTTATTTTACATTAACTTTTAAATGTTTCAGCATACACAAAGTACACCTGAAAATTCATCTGAAACACCAGCAACTAAAAAGCATTTTATCCAGATATTGGTAATTTACTGAACACAATACATATCGATGATTACACTAAATATGCATTGTTAACAAATCATTGGACGCCACCAAAAGATTACAAATTTCCTTATTCAGTTCAAATAGAAGGCAAGGAAAAGAAAAAAAGAGAACCATATCTTTCAGTCACTTAAACAAATTTCATTGACTAGAATATCAGATATTTGTAAAGGCTTATTTTGTAAATTTTGTTTTATTTTTGCCCTATCAACTGCAAATAATGTAACACTAAAAACATTAGTCAGACACCCATTAACAAAATTGTCCAAACTAACCGGGAAAGATGGATACTTGACTGTACATATTTTTTTTAATAATTGATAATATTTAATAACATAGTATTATTGTAGTGTCGATTTGTTACTGTCAGGATACTGAATTTTATAATTTTTTACAATTTGTAGTAGGTACTGTTTTTGTTCTTCATCTTTAGTTAAAATGCTGTTATATTCTTCAATTAGCTTCACTCCTCTTTCTGCCGTATCATTAACAACATTAATATGGGCTACAGTATTTGCTCCATCATTATACGCATTGTTGTTAATCCATTCATCTGGTTCGTCATTTAAAAAATTAGTGTCAATACCGAAACGTTCAAAAAATATTTTTGTATTTTTCGTTACAAAATGACTCAAATCCTTTGTAACTAAAGATGAAACTTCATGAGGTTTAATTGATATTTTTTTTACTATTTCATCTGAGCCATCGTTTGAAGTTAAAGCTTTAACCATCTTTTTTTTTAAATCGACAGATACATTTTTATCAAAAAATGAAAAACCTATTGCTTCATCAGACAAATACCATAAATGTCCACAGAATTTTTTTAGAATTATTTTTGAAACATCAGAGTCATAATAGTTATATACATCTGTAATAAATTTAAAATCTTGGTATGGTGCTGTTGCAGCATTTGGAGCCCCAAACCACGCTTTCACGTAAAGACGAATCAAAAATATACATATGTCCCTTAGCCCGATTTCCTCTTTCATATTTAAATGAAACTGATCTCTAAATAAATATATTTTTAATGAGTATAACGCTTTTGCCATCCACCTAGCGTGATGAATAGCACCAGGTTTTTTTATAGTGATTTCATCAGATGGGCATCCTCCGAGAAAAATTAATATTAATTCTATTAACTCTTTGTAGTCATCTCTGTAATGATTTTTTTGTAGTTGTTGCGTACAAAATTCTATTATATCGTTACTTACGTCCATAATTTTTAATTGTATATCATTGTTTGCGGTACCAATTGTTATTTTTGTTGAGTCTAATTTTTCCCAAGCTTGCTGAAATCGTTTAAAGAGCATAATATCTGGACCCGAAAAACTGGTAATCTTCAATTCAAATACTGATCGTAGTATGAGTTCATAAATATGATGACGACATGGCAAATAAAGAAGGCTTTTATTAAGTAACTGTTCCAAAATAATACAAGCGCCATTTATTCTGTCTGTGTTCGAAGCCGTAGGGTCACAGCACAGTGCATTCACGCGTTTAGATAAGTCCCAATTGTTTAATAATTCGTACACAGCATTTGCCATATTTTGACCAGTACCGGAATCTAATTTTGGAACTCCGATTAATTGTTCCGAGTCTTGCAATTTTACTATAACTGGAAGTCGATCATGTTGAATAAATTTACTTGTAGGCAAAAGTTTACCATCCCAATGAACTACAATGGCTTTAGAATTTGTTTGAAAATCTTCTTTTAATTTAACTGCAATATTTTTTCGTGCTTGTAGTCGACGTTGCCTTATAGATGTTCGGTTAATAATTAGATTACAAGTATCGTGTCCTAATGCTTCAGCAGTTGCCATGAGAATGTGAACTGCATCACGATCACTAACTTTGCAACGATCCAAAACCATGACAAGTCTATCATTAATAAAATCAATCTTACCTCGTTTAACCGAGATCATCGTACTTGTGGAAGGTATTTCAGTATCAGATTCTGAAGTATAGTCAACCTCGTATTCTTCTTCAGAAGAAAATGAAACCAGTTCTATTTTGGTATCTGCAAAAAAAAATTATATAAATTATGTAGTTATTTTAAAAATTTGTTTTACAATAATATATTTGTATTATAAATATATTATTTGTATATTGTGTTTTACGAATATTCATTATGCACTATACCTAATTTTTCTGCTTCTATTTTTGAACGTTTAGATGCTTCATTTAAAGATTTTAATCGATCAGCCTTTCGCTTTTCAGCTTTAACCAATTTAGTATCAACGCCCATCATATAGCCTTTTCGGCCTTTTTCTCTTTGGAGAAGTAAAAAATCTCGGTCTTCCTGGATACCTATAATAAGAAATGTTTTTTTAAACATTTTTAAACAAAATATGAATGTCATTGTAAAAATGATTACCTAACATATTTAATGCGTTCGCATGAGCAATGTCAAATAAATCGTCCGATTTTGAGGTGAACACGACTTCTTTTTTTATTTGACATTCGGTTCTTTTTGTAGAATTTTTTTGAACTGTTCTCCATTCATGATATAATTTTTCCAGCTTAGATATACAATGCTGAATGTCTTGTATAGGAATTCTTGCTTTTTCCCAAAATATTACTATTTCACGTACAGCGAGACGAGCCCTTTCACGTATATTTAATTTAACAACTCGTAAGTTGTAGAAAAAAACTAATAAAGCCTGCTTGATGGACGGCAATTTACCACCAGTAAGTTGACTGCATTCATTACCCAATAAATAAACATTATTTCTTATTTTCGAACACATAATATTATAAAATCACGACAATATTTTCAGAGAAAAACAATTGAATACAAACACTATTAAAAACGAGTGACGTCTGACGGCTGTTCCTAAACTTATTTCTAGACTAGAGAATTTAGGTTGTTTAATTTATGTCAACTATCAGCATTACGATAAGGAGCCGATACAAATAATATCAGTGAATTATATGGGTATTCAATGCAATGATTACTTTTATTTATAAAAATAACTTTTGGAGTTGTCGATAAGTAAACAATACAAATTGTAATAATTTACGTTATAATATTGAAAAATATCATAAAGACCGATTTTTAAACACCAACATTAATATATCTCACCAACAGTTGAAGATATTAAAAAAACTAGTGAACAAATATTTTCGTAAATGTAGTTTTAATTAATTTAGTATCTATAATAAATTTCAATATGATCAACGGTTAATGATATAAGTACAAAAATTTGAAAAATTTTTAAAAATTGTGAAAGTTCAAACTTTAAGTTCAAATAGGCACGGGTTAACTTTGTTTGATTGATTCAATATTTCGTGTAATTAATTTTTGTATGTATATACACTGTTTTAGGGGGTGAGAAGAAAACATTTTTGAACTTAAAATTTAAGGACCACCCTAGAGCAACATATATTAGTAAAACCACTCAAAATGAACTTTTAATGTGTATAGGTCAAGAAATACAATTTCAAGTTATTGAAGAAATTAAAAAAGCAAAATATTATGCGATAATCTTTGATGAAACAACAGACATTGCCCATAGACAACAATGTCTGTATATCCATCAGATATGTTTTTAAGTAACCAAATTAATGAAAAGTTTTTAACATTTGTCGATACTTATCAGTCTATATTAGATGAAGATATAATGACTTCCGGAGAGACAAAACTTACTGGTCAAGCTCTTGGAAACATAGTGCTAAATATTTTGAATCAATTTAGTATTAATTTAAAATATTGTGTTGGCGTTGGTACAGATGGGTGTGCCGTTATGACATCAAAAAGTATTGGAGCAGTTACCACAATTTTAAAAGAATGTTGTTATGCAGTAAGATGCCCGTGTTATAACCATGCCTTGAATAACTCATTGGCTCAGTCATCAAAAGTTGTTGCTGTTCGAAATACAATTGCATGTTTAAAAGAAATAGTTTCATTTTTTAATTCATCAGCCAAAAGACATTCTATACTTACTAAAAAATTAAATAAAGGATTATCAGGCTTATGTCAGACACGATGGATTGAACAACATGATGGTGTGTTGCAGTTCAAATCCATTCTCCCAAATGTAAGTTAATCAAAAACAAATAATTAATAGTATTAAATATTAATTCATATTTAGTTAATTGTGAATTATAAATACACCCTATTTAAAAGCATATTTGTATACACATAGCAAGACTAGATGAGTATTAAATGCACTTTTTTTTATTAGATAGCTATTATAGGTTTCACTAAAAATCCATCCCTGGGTAATTGGGTAAAACATATTATAAAGTATTATTTTTTTTGTTTTATCAATTTAATATTTATGCTTCATAGATATAATCAAAGACATGCACAGTTGGGTATAGGTTCATAGGCATTATGCTGCCTCTTACAAACGCATATGGCTATAAGTTATATGTAATATTATATACCTACTATAGAATATGTCAATGAATTTTTATTTAGTATTCCATGAATATTTTTGAATAAATTAAATATTTATATTTGATATCTACTAATTAGAATGCGTATTTTATTTACAGATTTTAGAAGCTCTATCTGGTATAAAATGTTGGACTGATAAAAATTCATCTACAAAAGCTAATACACTTGAATTGACTATATGCAATTGTGAATTTATAGTTTCACTTTTCTCTCTCATTGATATACTTAAATTGACACTTCCAGTGAATTCAAGTTATGTCCTTTGTAATACCGTTCAAATTCATCCGGAAAGCAAAGACTACAAGCATACGAGTGTAGAATTTTTCATTAAACCGTGAAGGCTTTACTTACTTTTTAATAAAAAAAAAAAAGAAAGAAAAACTAAATGAACCGAATATATATATTATACCTATGTGTAATCAAACCTTTTTACTTTTACCCATGTTTTAGTGTA
Organism: Therioaphis trifolii; assembly: GCA_027580255.1. Classification (NCBI taxonomy): domain Eukaryota; kingdom Metazoa; phylum Arthropoda; class Insecta; order Hemiptera; family Aphididae; genus Therioaphis; species Therioaphis trifolii. Next base: position 32,252,766 of record CM050404.1, on the reverse strand, counting down.
ATATTGAAATGTTCAAAAAACAAAAAAAAACATTAACTTACTTATTTTGTTATAAAGGTCTAAAATTCACCACCCATGCGTGTTTTGTTGTTTTTTTTTTTTTACTACGTTGATAAGAATGTCGCTATGTATACCCTACGTGAAACACGTGCTATTCTAACGATGAAAATTGGGAGGTAAACGCTCTTGATGAGATATTTCGCGTTTCTACGTTACATGCCAATTGCCATCGATGTACTATCGTACTCTTTCACACACAAAAATAATTCCTAAAATACATAGATTTCATTGAAAAAATTATGATGTAAAATTTAATTTTCATTTTATATAGTTCAATAGAATATGAAAGTTTGAATTTAAAATTACTGAAATGAATTTAATTAATTATAATTAACATTGTAAAAGTGATTGGTGAATTAGGTACATTCAAAACAGTGTCATGTAGTGAATTATATTATGTGTAATATTCATATTTACACATATTCATTTATTACAGACATTTTTATATGTGAGTGTTCAAATTAGAGGAAAATGTACAGTATAAATACGAATAATTGATGCTATGTAAATTGTATATGTATTCTTACAACTTATCAAGAATGGTTTTCAATGCAAAGCTAGAGATCAATTTTTTTTTTTTTTTAATTAAATGGTAACTAATATTTTTTTATCGAAATTCACTTGTAAATATTTCTTAATTGATTTTGTTGGTTAAAAAAACTCAGTTAATGTAAAACGTGATGAATTAAAGAACATTTCAGTATTATAAAATTGTATTTTGATCGCAGTATAGCGTGAGTGCATTGTAGTTGAGCATGTATTTGCTGGTACAATTAAAAATCAAAATTCCATTTTTTTTTAAACTTCATATTACTCTCAAACATAGATTTTTGTATAAATTGGCATTTTTCAAACAGTGAAATATTTTAAAAACTATGTTCTCACCAGGGCCGGATTTAAACATTAGGGGGCCCAGGGCAAAAATATTTTGGGGCCCTAAATGGTCCATAACAAAAATTGCATACCTACCTAAACTTATACCAAGCGTAAAATATATTTATATTTAAAACTAAAAATAACTATTTATGTTAAATAAATTGAACAACTAACAAGTCATACAGTAATATATTATTTATTTTATTAATAAAAAAATATAATCTAAGGCTAAAATGTATTTAATTAAATATATATACGTATATATATATATTAATAAACTGTACCAACAATTTGTATTTATATTTTTAATAAAGAAAATAGTCAATTAAAAGTTAAGATTATTATTATAGTCATTAACCTATTATGTTTACATAGAAAATAGAATATTATAAATTGCATACTTTTCTTGATTTCTTTTCTGCAAAGTCATCTATAATATCATCAAATGACAGATTATCCAACACATCACTTTCAATGCTCATAACTAGGGCTAGGATTTATATGCATTTGCATGTTTTTTTCCTTAAGTCCAAATCGATTGTTTGTCAGATTTGTCCACGATTTTGCTTACTCTCGTTTAAATAAAATCAATTTTTTTTTGCATATTTTTTGCATATTTTGAACACAATTCATATAATTGCATATTTATAGATTTTAAGGTTTTTTATTTTTTTTTAACTTAAATTTTTATAAATTATTGTTAATTTTAAATGGCGTTTATTTCATAATACCGATAGTTTTTGGTTTATCCGTCGAATCGTAAATATATAGTATTTAATACTACCCATCTAATCTTATCTTATCTACGACCGACCGATAGAATTACCTAGACATTATTTAACGACGTATTTAATTTCATAAGTACGACGACTACGACGTGTGTTGCGTAAATGTGCGGACACTTATACTTAAAATTTGAGTGGTTTTAATAACAGTATCAGTTAACAATTTTATAAAATACCGAATAAATGTAACGGGAGAGCAGCAGAATTGGTAAAAACTAAAATGGATTTTCTACTAAAAAAAAATAAGGGATTTAAAACACTATTAAAAATTCATAGAATTATAAACGGTGAATATGAAAATGAAGAAGAAGATATTAATATTAATCTAACTCTAGGGAAAATCGCGTCATTCAAATATGCACCGATAACCTCGTGTGATGTGGAAAGGAGTTTTAGTCAGTATAAATCTATTCTCCGTTCAAATCGCCGGTCGTTCATATTTGAAAATTTGAAACAACATATCATAGTAGCGTGTAATAATATAAACTAATATTTAATGTAATAATAATAAATTATGAATTACGATAAAAATATATATCTAGAAATAATAAAAATGTTTGCATATTTTTGCATATTTTGGTAAATCAAATGCATATTTTACAATTTGTTATTGCATATAAATCCTAGCCCTACTCATAACTGATAAAAAGTTCAAACGATCTTCATTCATTGTAGTTCGTAATCTATTTTTTATGATTTTCAATCTTGAAAATGTAGGTACTACAATTGTGGTTCACTACTACAATTGGTGACCATAATTACTAAATACATGCGTAATGCGATTTCAACATTCGGAAAAGCTGATAATATTACGTCTTTTTCAATTAAAGTTTTATACATAAAATGCTCATTACTCATTTCTGCTGGCTTGGAATAAAGTTTTATAAATTCAGAAAAATGAATTATTTCAACACACAAAACTTCGTCTAAGTCGTCATCGTATACAGCTACAAGTTTTTTAGCTGCTTCTTGTAATTCTTTGATGCTAAGATTATTTAATTGTCCAAAAAATCCAAAACGATCACATATTACTTCATATGCTTTAAGTCTTTAAGTCAATTTATTATAATTGGAAATACTGTTTTTTTTTAACTATATAATATTATAATGAAAATTAATAGAAAAATCTATAAAGTAGGTAATTACTAACTTAGTAGTAAATAGTTATAACTAATAACTAATAACATATTTTTATAATATATTTGGTACAATATACATATTATTATATAAATAAATAAGTTGCAAACACATTTGAACAAGTAAGTACTTTTTACTTTAAATTAACAAATTATAAAATAATTAAAAATAATTTAATCAGACTGACATTTTTATAATAATAACTATCATTATAATAACATTTTTAATTTTCGATGTCACTGTATAAATCTGGTGCTTCAATAGCACACGGAAAATCTAGCCAGAATTGTTTCCATGTTTCTGGCATTAAAGGAACTAATGTTTTTATGATACTTTCCTTTTTGCTTGGATGAATACCAAGAACTTTAGTTTTTTGGTCTGGTTTTGAAATTCCATTTTTAATGATGTTTTTAAAAAAAATCAAGTTTTCTAAATGGACAATATTCACTGTAGTCAGTTTTGTAAAGCAAATAATTCAACCCTCTTTCTGCCTTTATATGAACAATGTCACTAAGCATTGGTCTTATATTTTGCTTGTTCAATTTGTAAACAGAACATTCTGATTTCTAATCATAGAAGTCTTTGAGATCCATTACTTTTGCATCTACATGCCCACTATTGGATTTACGGATAACTTTTTCAAAGTCCGTAAAATCATATACTTTACCTGTTTTTTTCATTGATAACTCGACTTGGTGATGGAAACTGTCAGCAAACATGAATGAGTGTCCAGGCTCAAAGTAGAACAAATTAATTTCAGTAGTTTCAATTTCATGTGAATTAATAACATAAATCAAGAATGTTAATAGGCACCAATTTTTATTTTGTGCTGCACAGTTATCCATCCATGTTGAAATATTTTTAACATCTTTATTAAATAAAAGAAACTGAAAGAAACAACTTGTCAAATCTTCCTGTTTTCTTCCAGACACCTTCATGCCATATGATAGCTAAAGGTTTAACTTTATTTTTTTTTCCTATTGGCACAAAACTTTCATTGAATACTATTATTCTTTTAGTGAATATAGCTGCTTTGAAACATTCCATGCCAGGTAACATAATAACTTTCTGAAGATCAACAGAAACAGTTAATTTAGAATCATTATTCAATTCTTTTTTTATGACTCATACAAGGATCTTGCTTGTGTATTTAACTCCAAATGTACTTCATAGTTTTTACATATATTACATGTATTAGAAGATAAATTTAATGTGTCTTTACTATGAAATGCATTATGTTGCTTCTATTCCTCGCATTGCTCACATTCCTCATGACCCAACTTAGTAAAGGAAATATTATTGTCTCTTAAAACTTGTCTATAAGCATCATATGAACATTTAATATCTGAGAACTTTTTTAAAAATCTTCATACATAAAATTGGCATTAACTTCATACACCAATATTATCAAATAGTAAATACGGTGATACTGTGTTTTTAGTTACTGTTTAAAATGTTTTGAAAATAAGCGAAATAACAGTAACTCCACGTCACTTACTGCTTATTTGCTACTTATTGGGATTTACTGTATTTTTGCTTCTAGTTTCACAAAAATTATGGACTTACTGTTTATTTTCTTAATTTCAAATGCTCATTTTTAACTTCTCTTGAGAAGTTATTATAATAGGTCTGAAAATCGAAATAGGTAATTTTGTGTTTTCTTTACGTTTCAAGACCTCGACAATCGTTTACAAGTATTTTTAGAGTGATGTGTGTGTGTGTGTGTGTGTGTGTGTGTGTGTGTGTGTGTGTGTGTGTGTGTGTGTGTGTGTGTGTGTGTGTGTGTATACGTACGTATGTATGTATGTATGTAGACATATTTTGGCTTTCGATTCCTCAATAACTACTGGACAGAATTTTCTAATGACCATATCAATCAATACGCCACGTCATGACTTAGATCTGAAAGGAGTTTTTTTAATTTTTGACTCCAATTGACAGTTATTACAATTGAAATATTTTTGTAATTCTATTATTATTAATAATTGTCGATGAATATTTATCGATAGTGAATAAATAAATAAATTAAACTCTACTATCCCTCTTACAGTAATAGAATAATTCTTCTCAAGAGAAGTTGCTTGTACGGTACTTGCTGCCGAACCGATTTTCAATGTTAAATATTGGATATATCTACTGCTTTTTCACTGTGAAGAAATGGTACAAAACCACATGTTTAACCCCCATGTAGAAATATCTCAATTTCGACCAAAATTGGAGATACTGCTTTTTCGCTTAGCACGGCAGTATAAATGTACATCATTTTTTTATTTTATTTTTTTTTATTCTAATATCTAAGAACAAAGGAGACTAGTATCTACAATCACAGTAAGTTTAGAATTATTGGGCATTTATTTAAGATACAATTGTGTACTTAATAAATGCTATGATAATCATATTAGTTCTTATCATATTAATTTTTCCATATATACAACTAGACATAAGTATTTGATGTTAATTATTCGGCATCTAAGAAAGAGTGAAATAATTAAAAAACTAAAATTAAGTCAAAAATATAAAATGCTTACAGGTAAATTAAAAAAATCTACAATTATAGTATTACAATACAACATAAAAAATAAAATAAAATAAAATAAAATAGAACCAATGCTTAGCAAAATTAAAATGTCTGAAAAGATTTAAGAATTTCAAGAAATATTTTAGGATGTCTTAAAATATTAATATTTTAAACTTTAATTTTTTTTTAATAACAATAGTTATTCCAATAAAACTCCATGAAATGGTAAAAAGTAAGAAGCTAAAACGCTGTTTACAAGTATTTATTTTAGACACAAAAGATATTTTTAAAGAATGTTAACAATTTGAATATCATCTACACTTAATAATGTTTAAGTTTTACAGATAAAGGTAGGTATGTATTTTATAGAATATACACACCAATAAGACGTTATGACAATAAAGTTCATATGGATTTCGATTACAGCTACTTCAAAGACCAGTGAGAAAAAATTCAATCTTCAATCAAGCAATATTTTCGGTTTCTTTAAGTAAAATGATATAGCATGAAAAGCTTTTATTTCAATTATTATGAAACTATTAGAGAAATGCTGTGAATAATTCAGCATATATAAATGAATAGCATACAATTTTTTCAAATAAAAAAAAAATTATTATTAGGTATTTTATGTGATATCATAAAATATTGAATATAATATTTAAAAAATTTAACAGAAAATCATTGAAATTTTAGACCAAATATAAAACAGATACCGTAATTACTTATAACTGCTAATCATTCATTGGTCCCTATAGTTTTTTTTACCAAACTGATTTTAAATTATGTACAAGTGATTTCATGTTGGAGCTACTTTTAAGTGTTTCTTTAATCAACGTATAAAATCTTTAAATGCCCGTAGTTACAATTCTTTGCTGTAGTTGAAAAAATAAAAATTGATCGGCTATCAACATAATGAACTATTCGAAATATGTTCTTTCGTAATATTGCTTTTGAAAGTTCAATAATTGAGGAATCTATCACTCATAAAATATCAAATAGAGATACTCATTATTTCGCCCGTTCTCATTGTGTGCTAGCTTTTCTTTTCTTGTTTATTCCTGTTTCGGTAGCTACCTAATCCGAACTGTCAACTGAGTATGTGTATTGTGTACCCACACCGACACTTTAACAAAAACTTTTAACCAAATTATACGTACGAATAAACATAAATTGTATACTTTAACTTGGATTTTTTTTTTCAAAAATCTTCATTTTAATTGTATAGAAAAATATTTAAAATATAAAACTTGTTGACAAAAGTTCACTAAAATGCCCATGTTACTGCACCAACTTTTTGGTACGACTTACATAATAAATACTTTTATTGATAAATTACGTTCCTATGTAAGGTAATTTTATTTATATTCGTATTTGAACTCAGCAATTTATTTAAAATGTACTTATACATTATACGAGAAGATTAATAAAGTGTATAGGTATATTATAACCTGACGTAAATACCAATTAAGTATAATATTCTTTGGGAATCATACAAATACAGAACTTTATCTAATCAATCAATTTTAAAATTCACCGTTTAAAAATTATATAAATGTTACTCAATAGCTGTGAAATGTCTGCCGTGAAATTACACTAGAAAAAGTATGAATGTTTAGTACAGTATTATAGAACTAAAACAGTTTTAAGCTAAATATATACAGTTGGATCAATTTACGAGTAAATTAATTATGTATTACTTATGTTGTGTCGTATAAATATAATTATATAAGCTTATATGAATTAATAGCGACAACATTTAATGCATTTTTTTTTATTATTCTTTCAAAATAAAAAACACAAAAAATTTCCGAGACATATGAGTAATAACGTCAAACGCGCTTACGGTTGGTTAGATCCGTTTAATTAGCAAGCGACTCAGCGAACTTCTCGGGGTTGGCCATTATAATAATTAATAGAAGAACGGTCTGCGTTAAAATATTTTGTCGCGTTGTGCACAGTAACGGCAGAACTCGTACCTACCTGCCTACTATAACTATTTACAGCAATATGATTTCTTACACGGGCGAATAATTGCAGTTATGAGTTTACTATTCGCACTCGTTATTTCTAACGAGGAAATAGAGTAAAAGTTTTCCTCTTGCCTGAATTATAATGCCCAAGTTGTTCGTCGATCGGTTGAGTGCACGGCGATTATTACCATCGTTTGGCCAGTAAGAGTTGTGCTACCTTCAAATGATTTTTATACGCACGCAACGCCTTATGTTTGAACGTGATGACACATATGTTACCGACAATACGCATTTATTTTCCTGAAATCCTACTCCCACAATTGGCACAAATGCGCAATATTATACAAAGCATCTGTAGGTAAACACATCCTAAATGTGTATTTCAAGTATTTGTAGTTTATGTACGTTGAAATGTTTCTTGGAAAAAAAACATGTTTTTCACACAATGAGCTTGTATTAATAATGGACATATTTCTTTATCAGACTATATCGTATACAAATCAATTAAATGATAACTTTGAGTCATTTTTCAAAAAGTACTTTTAAGATCAGTAAACAATTTTAACATTCATCAATGGTTTCCAAAAAGGCGAAAAAAAATAAAGACAAGAAAAAAAAATTAATATGGATACCTAATGTTTTTATAAAAATTAAAGTATCTTTAAAACCTTTGAAATTCAATATCTAACTACTTAATATTTAATTTTAATTTTAAATTCTGAGTGAAACGAAGAATGCATTAGTTTTACAATGAAGTTTTTTTTTTCATGTATGTTATCACTTTTTCGGGTAGAAATAAGTGTCAAAAATTTGCATCCAGCAAGTTGAATTAAGTAACCAAATATTTTAACTAATTGGTACTCTAAAGAGGTCATTTTTATCTTTTATCAGTAGTTTTTTCGAGCGTATGAAAAGACTACTTAAAATGGAGTAAAAACGGTAAAATTTATTGAATACGAAAATTTCATAAAATTGATTTTTTTTTAAAAATTTTATCGTAACTCCAAAAATAATAGTGCTGAATACTTAAAATTTTCACTGAATATCATATTTAATAATGACTTGACAAAAGTTTCAAAAACATTTTATCAATTTTGGACATTTTAATTTATTCAAAAAATCTCATTTTTCAGAAGTTTATTTCGAATCAAATTTTAAACATTTGATATAAACACCTAAAAATGTAATAACATCGTATTCATAAGCTTCATTTTCTCGTGTCAGTCAGTGTTTTTAAGTTACAATCCTTTCTTTTCCCGATATTCAATGATTTTTGATCATTTCATTTATGATTTCCGTTAGTCAAATAAAATCTCTCATTTCACATTTACTAGATATCAATCAATGTATACTAAAAATGCATATGCTTAACTAACAAGAGCTCAAAAAAATTTAATTGTCGTTAGTCAGGATTTAAAGTTTGAATTTTGACAAAATTCACTAATTATACATAAATATTATAGTGACATATTCAAGAAAAACATTATACAACTTAGAATTATTTATGCGATAAAAATGTTCGTTAACCAATAGATTTAGTACATAATATAAACCTTTCTTGGGCACAAGTTTCATAAATATAAATTCAATGTTTTTTTTTTACACGTAGGAAAGTACAATTACGGCTGAAACAGCTCTTTTTACGTACGATTTCAGATTTATTTTTATTTATATACCATGGCATTTGAAATTTTAGGTTATAAGATTTGAAATTGGTACACAAGAAATTTAAAAATTAGCCTTTACTATATTTTTATTTTTATGGTAATCGGATGCGTTAATTTTTTTTACATAAGCTAGACGTGTCTAAATACATTGAAATGGAGCATTTTTACGCATGTTATTAAGTTTTACATAAATTGTTCTTGTTATTATTCTAGTACTTTGAACTTTAAACTTGAAAATTGCATCAACTATTTATCATACGAATTTTCATTTATTCGAAAACTAAACTAGTTAATACAAGTAAATTATTACTTGGGTTTGACCCAGAATCGTTTTCCGAAAACAATGATTTATTTATTTCATATTGAAATAAAATTATACAACGCGTATCGTTCACTAATCGTAATTGTAGCTCATTTAATGTTCTGTCAATCAATTACCATGATATCGCTAGAGAAGCGAAAAATACCCCTGGTGCGAAGTACCTATGTCCGGTTTTTTTTTTATCTGAACACTAGCTTTTTCTTTATATTTTGATGATGATTAATAGTAGGAAATGTTTTCACGTAAATATGTTATATATATTGAGTACAATCTAATTTTAAATGATACAGTTACTTATATACTTACCTAGTTAATAGTTAAATAGTTAAAGGCAATGTTTTCTAAAAACTTAAATTTAAAAATAATCGAATGATTAAGAAAACAAATCTTATTAAAAAACTTTGTAATATATATTATTGAAGACTTTTTCGTAACTTTGATTAGTTTTGCTCTCGTAATTTTTTATTTTTTATGTTCAATCTGTTCTTTAAATCAAAGTGGCAGATGTATATCACAACAAAATAAAAAAAAATAATCCCACCCTCTGCAGAAAAAGTATAAAACGTTAGTTCTACTATCCAACAGCAATGCATAAAACTCAAGGGCGTCGTTTGTTTTACACATAACCTTAGAGATGAGTGTCAGAGATTACCCACGTTAACCTTTAAACCGGACCCCTTGGTTGCAAACTATTATAAATATGACTGAATAATGTTAAGTTCCGAGACCACTTGAGATCATATCCAACAGTATGTATATCTACATATTTACTGCTATAAAAAAAAAAAAACTCAGAAAATGATTTTAAATGTTTCTTTTAGTCCTTAACATAGATACCTACCTAAGTATGAAATCACTATAAAAAAATGTATTGATTTATTCGACTTCAAAGATTTTTACTATTTTCTTTTTGATGAAAATTAACGACTATCCAAAGTAGAGAAATATATCAGTTATTTCTTGATTTACTTTTCAAACGATTATGATATTAAAACATTTTATAATTGTTTATAATCAATGAAATTGTAGATACAAAAATGTACTGAAGAACAATATTAATAGTACAATATCATTAAAATAGAATATAAAAATGAAGCTTACAATAACTTACTTTATTTCACCAAATAGTATTTCAGAAAAATCTTGTTAAAATTAATAAATGTAATGGGAAGTAGGTACATATAGGTGTTTGTTTAAATAGAAATGTCGGCTGTATAGTGATGCTGATGCTAAGTTTGGTTATAGTTATAATTAGAGTCCGGATTTGTATGCATTTACATATTTGTAATGAGTGTATGCAGTTCGATGACAGTAAGAAATGTGGACGATTCGTGTAAGTGATAATGCATAGAAATATGTTTATTTTGCATATAAATGAATATTTCAGGGATGACGGCATATTTTAAAATGTTTGCATATTCAAGCATATTTTTGGTACCTATAAAAGTATTTAAGTTTATAAAACCGTGTTTTTGTTTTTTTAATTTCTTTATTTTGTATTTTTATTCAAAAATATATTAACCAAAGAAATGGTATAAGAGAATTTAATATGATTTTATTTATTATTTTTTATTATTCCTAATTAAAATATTTGTTTTATTTGTTGAATACATTTTTAAATATTTAGTATTCTTCAACCAATATTGTAAGTTGATGTTTGCAATCAAAAAATTAAGTTACCTATCTAATTTAGTTGAATTATTATTTATGAAAGAAAGTAAAAAATAACAAAAACATAATTAAGTGCATAAAAAAATTATGCTAATAAATGCACATATTTTGGGCAAGAGCATATTTTTGCACATAATTAAAAAAAATAAGAGCATATCAAGTGCATATTTAAAAGATTTTAGATGCACAAATGCATACTATTTTAGGCTTTTTGAGTGCATACAAATTCGGACTCTAGTTATAATCAATGAATATTGAGTAATTAGGTATAATCGTATATTCAGTAACAGTAAAATATGTATTAGTTAGTTTAATTTACTGATTATTGGTATGATCCTATCGAATATTGTGAAAACAAACCTCTTTCATAAACATTTCAAAACCTTTTATAAAACGAGTGTTTATTGTAGCGTACAAAAAGTGGCAATAGGATTGATGATACAAAATACTAATAGCTGATGAAAACGTTTTGAATTACGCAAATAAATAATATTTACCAATTAATTTAAGTGTGCAGACATTTTCAATAAAGTAAAAATACATTTTAATTAACATAAATAAAAATCACTGACATAATTTAAAAAAATGTATTGTTAAACTTTCCCAAATCACAATGGCTTGCATGTTGATGAATAGAATAATATATATAGTTGTATATTATTTATTATTATTATTATTATTTTTTAATGAAAGCAATTATATAAAGTGTATTTGGTTGATATGCGTTTTTCTTGGAATTCAATCTAAATAGGTTAAATCCTTTAGATATGATACCCCGTTAGTTTTATTATGAGTAGGCGGTTGAATGTCGTTATGTGATATATTTTCAATTTGCAGAACTCATTCAAGTTATGCGTAAATGAAGATTTGTAAAATGTAATATTTAAATCAATCAGGTACTGTGATAGTGTGATATACAAGTTTTATTGTATTTGATTTTACTTTAAATTACAAATACATTAGTAAAATTGTAAAAGTTGATTTTTTTTTTTAAGTTAGGGTTCTTAATTGAAATATTTCAAAATTGAAAATTTCACTCATCTTGAAATATTTCAATGAAATTATGAAATATAAATTTTTTTTTTAAATTCGTGACAAGATGTTGGTAAATAATATGATAAGTATTAGTAAAATGTTATCAATCAGATTCTATCATTCCTTGATTATAGACTTACAGTTTGACCATAATATAAACTAATAATTATTTTGTTACCTACGCACTGAATTTATAAAAATCTATGCGACACGGCGTATTGTGAAGGCTCCATGTTTTATACCAGATACCAAATAATAAAACATATTGAAGGCGGGTTCACACTACACCGTGCCGTGTCGTGTCCATAGATATTATATAATATATAATATATAATATCTATGGTCGTGTCGTGTAAAATCGTTTGCTCTGATAGGCTGAACCATCTGGTTATGTAATGGTAGACCAAGCGGTATCCTGTGATTTTTTTACACGTTACCAGATTAACCAAACGATACCGCTTAGTTGAATATATTCAACTTTTGGCCGTGTGGTTACCTATTTGAGATCTCCCAATGCTATAAATAAAAATAATGATATGTTTTTCATTGTTTTGGATAACAATCAGTGCAATTAGAACGATTATATTAAATTGATTATTTATTTATTATTTACTTCAAAGTTCAATATAATATAAAAACATTTTCTAAATTATAATAATTTAATTGTTTTATCAGAAATGGCGTTTGTACAAGTAAGTTACCTAATATAAGAACTACCTAATTAAATCTATGATGAGCAAATTATTAACTAAATTAACAATTGGTTATTCATATCAATAATTATTTTTCATTAAGTCATTAAATAAAGTCATTAATCATTTAGTTATTTACATAAAATATATTAGGTACCATATTGTTATATACACTCATATTTATGAGTATCTACAAAATTATAGAAAATTGTTTGGATGCTACCCTTTAATAACTTTATTATAATATTAAAATGTGCTGCCACCACTGTATATAGTTTATATATTAGATTTATAATTAGATTTTTTTACCTTGAGAAGTATTTTTTGAACATTCAATAATTTAATTTTGCCGCCTCAATTTCCTTAAAATATTTTGCCGCCCTAAAGCAACGCATGGCTTGCTTGTACCCTAGCGACGGGCCTGGTTATAGATTATAATATAAAATATTTACCTTTTCTCTTTATATTAATATAATATCATTTATTAATATTGAATTAATAAGATTATGAATGATGGTTTGCGATGAATTATGATATAGGTACCTTATCAAATTTTAATTAATAAAAACGCGGCAACATCAAATACCGCAGTGGTAGAACGGTGGTTTTAAATTGTAGCACCACATCATAATTTTGTTATCAGTACATGAATACACGACACGACACGGCACGGTGTAGTGTGAACCCGCCTTGAGTTTTATAAATTTTAGTTTGTAACCACGGTCTTATAAGATATCTTCTAAGACCGTGGTTGTAACTATTAATGATTATTGGAGCTAGAAGAATTTTATTTACTTGATAGGTAATTGTTCGTTATTTCGTAATGATTACTTATTGTCTTATTGACATGACATTTGTTAAGTAGTAAAGAGTAAATTCTTGGAACAATTAGCTGTCTAGTTACAAATTAGATACCTGCCTAATATTGTATTTTTTGTACTTATTTAGAGATAATATCAATTCATAAATAATTTCGAGAGAAAAAAAGTAAAATCTGTTATAGATAAATGATATTGTTTTGTAAAAAATAAATGTATAGATAACATTCACAAATGCAAGGGTTAAAAATGAATAGTAAGTATGTTTTATGTATAAGTATAACTGAATAAGTGTATATAATTTGGTTCAGGCTATATTTAGGTATCACCTTTATTTATACATTATAAATTTAGTAAAAAATTAAACACTATAGAACTAAAAGTAACATAAAAAACATAGGCATTGGGCACTTTGTGCTTAAAAATTATTTATGTTTTCAATGTTTTCATAGAATAGAATAGATATACTACCTAATTAAAACGTGTTTTCTCATCTTTATTACATAATATAGCTGAATAGCTCTAATATGTATTAATTGAAAAACAACCCTTTTTTTAAAATTATTTTGGGACAATTTTTATTTTTCGTGTAAATGAAATATTTCAAGAAAATAAATTTCAAGAAATTTTAGAACTCTATTTTAAGTAATAGTATTTTCTTGAATGATTCCTATGCAGTATCTATAATATGCTATGTATTGCACGTACAAAACATTTTCTTCTTGTACTAACATTTCAACAAATATGTCTTAATAAAAAAAAAAAAAAACTAATTATAATATTTTCGTTTAATTAAATCAAATGCAATATAATTAAAATATTTAACGTATATTAAAATGTAAGTATCTAGTAAATTTAACAGTTTTTTTTAAAAATATTAAGTATATTACACTTCATAAAATAAAAAGTGAAGATAAATGATCAGAACTTATGAAACACACATTTTATCAGAAAAATGAATTTTTAGTATAAAGAACTGAAAAAAAAAACTAAAAATTTTGATATTTATTGTGGGTGAGTATTAATATAGTATGCTATTTTTGAATTCCCTATTCATAATACTAAACAAAGATTTTAATCAAATGATAGTCACTTGGCAATTGATTATAACTCATTGACATTCAGTTCATTGGTTTCCGTAGTGGTTGTTGTGAAATTGATGTTATTGATTTTAAATAATTAATACGATACACCGGAGACGTTTTAAAATAATACATATTTAGAAAATACCACGAATTTGCAAAAAAATTGCGATACAGTTCGAGTCAAATTAATATTTAACAATGTTGGTATTTTTTATGGGTCAAGATGAGTTAGTAAATTATATGTTTATCATACGTAATTTGGCAGAAGTACCGTTAAAAAAAAGAAAAAGATAAACTGCATATTCAGTGAAGTACATAAAACACGTTTTAATGAAAATGTAATATCTTAGTACTTAGCTTATGTTTGTTAAATAATTTATATTTCAAAATTTGAAGTGATGCAAAATTAGAAAAAATATTTAAAATCATTTGTATTTGCGTTTTATACTTAACTAAAAGGTACGAAGGCTAGAAAGATGGGTGCATCTTACTTCTCAGGGACTTCCAAGATTTAAGCGAATGATGAATACTACGATTTGTCAGCATATGTATATTATAGTTCACAAATTTTACTTGCTTAAACAGTGACCAATTGGTACTTTAAACACGTTATTTTTGGAGATTTTCTAAATTATTTTTATAAATAAGGGAAAACGATCAAAAGCTCCATTAAAATTAGCAAAAATAGCATCCTTAAACTATAGATTAAGTATATATTGACGATTTAGAGACCTTCAAAATTAATATGTCTTGTCGTTTTAATATTTTTTCAGTCAACACTATCAAATTTAAACATTTAAAATATATACTGTTTACTAATGTATGATATTTTAATACAATAAAATAAAAAATTAGTTGCATTTATGGTCTAAGAAAACATTTTGATTAGATAGTTGTATTTTGTTAAATATTGTGATTATAAGTTCTTCATTCTACATTATTCACATGTATGAAAAATGTTTATTGCCTCCCAAAAATAATTTCTTATTACGCCACTACTCACGATCTGAAATCAAATTCACACATTCCGGCTCAGAAAATTAACAAAGAAAAAAAAAGTATATGAGTAAATATAACTTCTACGTGAAATTCATGCGAATGTGAGATGCGAACGTACACCCTTGCATCTAGAAAATATCGTCTTTATGAGTATTTTTATACATAAAATATTTACCAACATTTAGATATTAAAATATGACGTCATCATTTGTCGTAAACGCTTATTATTGAATCTTTCCATGAAATAAGTGAGCTTTTTCTTAGCTTTTCACCGTCGAAATCATTAATGTTCTTTTGACGCGTGTTTCACAGAACGCTTACGCCGGTACGTGCAAACAAAAAACTATGAATAAATAAAAACTGTTTCCAAAATAATTGTTACTTTTGTTTGATGTTATGCGGAAAAACACGGACCGGTGAGCGACGTCGGTGCTCGTCGAAATATTCCGAGAACAATATTTATAATCTACAACTTATTATAATGTCATTTCGAGTTTTCCCAACAGCAAAAAAAAATACTCATTTCAGCTGCTGTCTTTAACGTCAGGAAACAATTATTATTATTACTATTATTATTATTATTATTATTATTACTATACGCCAAAGTAGATGGAAAGATATTACTTTTGAAATCGTTCTCGACGGTGGGGTGACGCGGCTTGTCTAAAACGATTATGGTTTTCGACAGTCGAGCGAATAATACAATTAAAATACACTGCGCATATATATTATTATAAAACGACCCGTAAATTGTGATAACTTTTAAGTCGGATCTGTAAATGTCGACTGCTACGATAACAAAAACGATCGACGTCCTACATACGTTTTGAGTGAGTGGGCGAGGGGGTCACCAAAGTACAAAACTCCGAGTATTGTGTGTTTGTGTGTTTCGACATGCGATTTGGAATAACAAACGCAGTCTCCGTGTAAAGTATTTGTCTGATTTCGTGTTTTTATCGTTCAAAGGTAAAGAAAGGTCTGCACGCGTGTACACCTATGGCCTATATACATACGTATAAAAGTGAACACGGTACGTATATTATATGCGCCAACACGGACTACGGGCACTCAAGACGCGGGATAAGTGTGAAACGAAAATACTCACAAGAGAATGATAAATTTTGTCATTTCTGTTTTACCCATAAATTAGCGGAACCAATTTTGCCGTTCGGGTCCCACGCACGCGGCAGCGCGATCTCTCTCTTTTCTCTACGGACTCGTATACATTATGCGTACGAGCCCGCCGCCACCGATACCATAAGAACGAACGATTTATCGGCAGCAAACAAACACACACACACACACACACACACACACACACACACACACACGCACGCACGCACGCACGCACACAGTGGCACAGTGAGGTAGGACTCTCGCGTAATCGTGCATATGAGACGGAGAGATAGGGGACACGCGTGCATCCAAACGTTATCTTGTTCCAGTCACGGCGGCGGTGACGGCACATGCATAAACCGACATCGCCACCGCCGCTCCACCGTCGCCAACACACACAACTGGAAGGGATTTAGCAAGATTTAGATTGATCCGCGAGCGCTGTCAGTAATTTATTTCGGTTGTCTCGTTTTCCATTTATTACACGCGCGTCTTATAGCAACAGCAACGCGCGCGCGAGTGTTGTGTGTGTGTGTATGTGTTTGTGTGTGTGTGTGTGTGTGTGTGTGTGTGTGTGTGTGTGTGTGTGTGTGTGTGTGTGCGCGCGTGTGTGTGCGTGCGTGCGTGATGAACACTCGTCTATATGCTTCTGTCGGCTACTACTATTGCTGTCTATCTTACATTTACTAGTATGTAGAGACCGATTCCTACCTGTCGCAAATCCCACCGGCGAGTCTCGTAAAATTCAAATCTCGACCGTCGAATTCGTCCCAAACTCGGACAAACATAATCCACGTACATGTCTGTATACATATTGCTTATACGGATATAAATAAAAACGAACCGCTGTACACAAAACTAAATTTGCACTTTATTAGAAAACGAAAGTCCGCAACCCGTCGCGAATAACACCCCTCCGAACGACCGGATTTATTTGCGTGTACATATTACATAGTATATACTATATATGAATATATATATGTAATCGTAGTTGTCTTTGTAAACGCAGGCGTGTATGGCCTCGATTACGCGGGTTTCACACACACGTAGTCGTCTCTCTTACATACACGCGCGCGCGAACGATTTTGCGTTCACTTAACCACCGCCCCCGTCGTCGTCCGATCCGTCGTCCGGCCCGCCGTATATTGCCATCGTTTCAGAAAACCATTATTTACTCGACTACCACGCGTCTATCAATAACAGCAGTCGTATAACAACTTCATTGTTTTGAACGCGTCGCAAGTGTCTAATGTTTGTCTTGTTGCAGCTTTTACACGTACGCCTATACATAGAACAATCGCACAAATATAAAGGTGGACTTGTGGGTATTATGTTCGTACCTATATTTCGCTTGATCAAGTCTGAATTGGTGTTCAGACCTAACCGCGGAAAATGAACACTAAGTGTTGGGATGTGGACTTCACGTAGCATCCCGATTATCTCCGACCGATTCCAAAACTATGACAATTTATTTTACAATGAGCTTACCGTTTTTTGAATTTTGAATATTGAAATTTTTTCACAAAACGTTTGTTCACTATGTGTGCCAACTCAACGTAGAACTAAAAAACGGCGTTTATTTTCTAAAAAAGGCTGTAATATTCGGAGTTCGACGGAAAAAATCAAAGTGTCAACTTTATAGACGTTACCGGACCGCATCAATTTGGTTGAGATATTCTGAGGAAAAAGGGTGTGGACTTCCAGTTATTAAATTATCATTCTTTAATGTTAAGTAATACAAAGTTTCTAAATAAAAAAAAAAAAAAAAAAAAAATGTTAAGTAAATTAAATACATTTTTCTGTCTTAAATCCTATACCAAGAGGTGCTCTCTTTGCAATATACCTAGTAATTATTAAAGTAATAACAAAGATATTCATATAATAAAATTTTTTTTCTGTTCATTAAAGTAAATGCTAATTGAAATTGTTTACGTTCATTTTAAAAACTGCAATAATTTTAATTTAAATGAACTATAAGTATTGGAACAGTGAACAATTAAATATATGGCAATACATTTTTGAACTATAAATGAAATATTTTTTAAAAATAACAGTTTAAAATTACAGGTGTTTACTAAGTTAAATTAAACCGATACGTTTTTGTTATCTATTATTCAGGTCACTTCGCCGTGAGATGAAACAAAGAACACTTTTCATTTGAATATTTTAATTTCAATTTATTTTGTCATTTAATGACGACAGTAAAATACACAACATTTCAGACCACAACCGTGAAAGTTTTTGGGTAATTTCAGATTATAGAAAACAGGACGACGATAACTCAGGTCAAGGGGAATGGAGGGCTAGTATCTCTGAAATCCACCACTGTGAGAAGTAACGATAACGTTATTTGTTTTAACGTATCTTCACCAACAGAATACATACAAATAATAATGATATAATACCATGGTGTTATCCATATCGCACACTCAGTGTCCGCAAAATTCGGTAATATAATATGATGCGAGCAGGTCGAGAATGGCAGTTGCAATATCAACGTTGTAACCTTTCAACTGATTTTGATTGATTATTCATCGTCAGCATTAAAAAATATATGGATTAAAAAAAATTGTCAAAACGTTGAGGTGAATTAGAAATATAACTTTTTATAATATAACTATTCTCGATAGTTTGTCCATGCGCGAGGACAAATGTTCGAAAATCGAGTATAATGGTAAAATTTAACGTAAATGACACTTTCACTAAATCGATTTTAGTTATTGAGTCACTCGAAAAGTAATGTTGCTCGAAACTTGAAATTTCTACCATATATGGTATAATGGTATATTGACACATATTTCCCAAAAATTTCAAAAAAATTGACAACTTTAAGGAATAAAATAGAATTTTAAAAATACCTTGTTTTGTTTACGTCGAATAAAATTTTTATATTTGACAAAAAGTGTTGAAAATGTAATAATATGATCACACACATACACTTAACAATCAATACTATAAAACTTTCAAAAAACGTTAATTAGGATTTTTTTCAGCATTGAAGTAAATTATAATACGATTTTTACGGAAAGCACAATTTTTACGTTAATTTGCTACTTTAAATTTGTATTAAAAAAAAAAAAAAAAATTGATCCATTCAATTATTATGAAACTTTGAATACAGATGAATTGTCATTTTTTGAATCTTCTAGTTAAAAAAATTCTCATTTGTCAAACAAGAAAATTTTCAACAGATTTGATAATAACAATTATACCGACATTCAAACTAAAAATAGTTAAATAATATATAAATGGAATATTTTTTTTTATATACTGAAGCTTTGCTCGCAATCGTTTAACTTAAAGAATAATCTATAATTTCTTTATAATTCAATACACTTATCCACATTATCTTGTCCTTTTTTAATAAGTAATATTTTGATTACTCGAATTCTTGGGTGACTTGAACTTATTTTATGGCCCCTTCAACTTCAAGTTGACCATTTCTGTCTGTAATTATGCAATTGGAGGTTTGAAGTGCATTTTGTACAATCATTGAAAAACGTTAATTTTTTTTGAATATTTAAATTTTGTGATAACTCACATAAGAAAAATCAATGTTGGTAACAATCATTCAATTATTTCACAAGCGAATAAAAAATAAATTTCTTTAAGTTTTAAACAATATTTGTTTGCATTTTGTAGGTTCAATGTTTGTAATTTAGGTTCGGCGTTTTTCTACCAACTTTAATTCTAAAAGATGAAGTGTCATTATATAGAAAAAAAAGATGACTTTTATTCGGTATATGTATTATTATTATTAAAACTCAGTATCAAAAGTGAGTTTGAAAACAACCTATATTTTATCTATATCTTTTCCACTTAAAAAATCTCCTGATATAGGTTGATCTAATTACCGCAGAAATAGCTCGACAACTGCCAAAGAAAGCTTTCATTCACTTAACCTATATTCATAACTCTATTCTAAGACATTCTTACATGCCTCTCCAATGGAAGGTTTCAGTAATTATTTTATTTCAGAAGCCTGGACACCCCCGGACAATCCATCCTCCTATCGTTCTATAAGCCTCCTTCCTTTTTTCTCAAAACTATGTGAAAAATTGATTATTAAACGCATTTCAAAAATCATTAGTGATAAAAATATAATTCCTGACACCCAATTCGGCTTCCGAAATAAGCATTCCATCATACATCAAACTCATAGACTAACCGACGCCATTGCTTACTCATTCGAAAACAAACTTTACTGCTCCGCAGTTCTGCTTGACGTTGCTCAAGCTTTCGATAGAGTGTGGCACACCTGACTTCTATTCAAATTTAAAAAACCCCCTCCCTACTTCTTATTCTACAAGTCTTATCTGGAAAATCGCTACTTTGTAGCAAAAGTAGGCTCAGAGTACTCAAACCTAACACCTATCCTGGCTGGTGTTCCCCAATAAGGTGCAATTTCGTCCCCAATTCTCTACAACCGTCGAGTGTTACTGCTGAGTAACTACTCAAATCAAATACTCACAGCCATTGTATTACAGCTCATACGGTTATTGTAATTTTTTTTTACAGATTGTATATATCTAATATATGTTAAAAAAAAAAAAAAAAAGAAAAAAAAAAAGATTTCATCTGTAAGAAATAAGAATATAAGTTTGGATATTTTACTGCAGCTTTTAACGCTAAAAATAAAGAATCGTTTTTTTTTGTAAATAAATAAATTAAAAACTGTTATATTTGTCTTTGGGAATAATTAAATTTACAATTTTAATTTACTCTATTAATTTTTTTGTTAAACTGTATACAGTACCACGTGATCAAAACATAAATACAGTTGTACAAGTTGTGCAACTACTATTTTTTTTTATCGGTTGTTTTAATATTTATAATATCTACTTATGGAGCATATTTTGACCCTTTTTCTTTGCATGTTTGCATCATATTTACAATTTTATAGATTTTTAATGCATATAATTCCAGCATCTACTAATTAATTGCAGTATATTATGTATATTAATAGCACTCATTGGAGGAAAAGTAAAATGGGAAATTATATTAAGGAAAACGCAACGAACCGTCCGACATAGAATTGGTCGAGTTGGTGGAGGGGAGAGAGGAGCGCGTGAAACGATAGTGCTTTAACCGTCCTGTTGCTTTTATACGCTGTAAAACGCCGTCGCCACCGTCGTCGTCGTCGTCCTGTCTATGTTAAGTAATGTATTATTAACACACGGGTCTGTGCGTTTCCGGCCACGACAATAATAATAATGGTAGTAGTTTCAGACGGTACTAAATAAGTATACAGGATGATTTTTGAAGCGTGCTCATATTTTACCCTGTATAATATTCAAATTTGAGAATAATTAAAAACACTAACGAAACTATACTTTTATAAAAAAACATTTTTAAAAAAAATGTTTTACTTACGTAATTTTTAAGTGTTTTAATTTTCTTAAATGGTAATTCTTTTTTTTTTTTTAATTTGATACGTACATTGACATATACTAGATTTTGTTCTATGAACTTGATATTAACAATTTAATTATTAGACCAATCGTTTGTAAGATAAGAATTTCGAGTTTTGAGTAACGATATTATAGGAGCAGCGGTACTCGAAACATATCTTGCCACTCCTCCACAGCTCTAAATCACTTCCATAATGTCTCTAAAAATGTTGGCCTAATAATAAAAATTAAAACACGAAATTCCTAAAAAATGTTTTATTATTCAATAAGTGTTATGCTATGGATACATATACTGTACCAACTTACATAACTAAAAGACTAAAAGATCACATACGTTTATGAAAAATTCAAGAAATTATTTTTCATAAAAATGAAGCTTTATTATTCTTTTAAATTTTATATGAAAACATGTAAAAGTTGTAAAGTACCTAGTAGACATTTTCATAGAGTTAGAATTGAAGTAAGCATGCCAAAAAATCACCCTGTATATGAAAGATAACGGTCGTATAAAATGTACACACACAAACACATACACACACACACATGTGCGCTCATTGCAGTATGTTAGGGCAAAATGCGTTAACTTCACCGAAAACGGAAATACGAGTTTTGCCGAGTCACAAAACCACCGCCGCGTCTTCGTGGGGAGAACCGCCGCACCGCGTACTTGAGTGTATATTCGCGGTCGACTTTTAAAAGTCGCGACGGGAGCGTTAGTTCTAGTGCAATCACGTAATGCTCGCATGGTCGTATGTAACGCCACTGCGGTGCAACGCAGACATAATTTCGGTTGGCTATAATAAGGTTAGAACACGACCTTTTGTTTTTCTGTATGTAATATTTATTTTTACGACCTGTTACTTGACAAAAACAAACTGAAAATAAGAGAATAATATATGACGTGTTAGACATAGTGAAAAATATCTATCATTGTGGATTATCCCCATTCAAATTAAAATCTAAATTATAACTTAGAGTAGAATTTCTTTTGGAGATAACCAATGATGTTATTAGACAGATGTAAACCCCTCTAAAATCACTTAAATGCTCCTACATTGTAAAGCTCATATCTTTTTTTCTTTAGTAATGTACATTTTCCTAAAAATATTTTGCGAACGTATTCATTTTATGTAAATTCTAAAGCAGATCTTGCCACCATATTACATTATTACATACACTTCTCTGAAAATGATTATATTCTTATTCATGCTAAAAAATTAAAACTGAAACTTTAAGAATATAATCAAATTAAAATATATATGAAATATTTTGTAAATACAATTATTGAAGTTATTATTTTAACATGACTATAACATTTTTATAGGGCATTAATTTTGAAATATTATGAAAAATAAATTGGTTTAACTATTGATAAAGTAGTTTTAATTTAATGTTTAAAATATAAATTTCATAAAACCTTCTTATAGGTTTGAAAAAAAACCGAGTAAGATCATCCGAGTAAGATGACCTTAAAGAGGAAATTTTAAAGCATTCGGATAGTTCCATGATAGAGAGTATATACTTGTTAATAAAAGAAGTGTGGGAGAAGGAAATTTTACAGATAGATTGGAGAGTAGCATATATATGCCCTATTCACAAAAAAAGGCGACAAGCAAGTCTGTAGTAACTACAGAGGAATAGCGTTGCTGAATACAACATTGGGGTATTATATCATACTGCATCCTAGATAGAATCAAACCTCTGACCGAAGAAGCGGTGGGGGACGATCAATGTGGATTAAGGCAAAACAGGTCAACGATGGACCAGATATTTATAATCAGACAGCTATTCCAGAAAAGCTGGGAATATAATAAGGAACTCCATATATAATCTTTGTAGATTTTCAAAAGGCGCATGACAGTATAAATAGAACTAGCATAACCGAAATTTTGAAGCATTTCCATTTCCCAATGAAAATAGTACATTTAGTTGAAGCTAGTGTAAAACAGACTAAAGTTAAAGTCAAAGTAAGAAACGTGACATCAAGAATGGTGAAGGTAAGAACTGGACTTTGACAGGAGGATGTCTAGTCTCCAATCCTTTTTAATTTAGTATTAGAGAAGGTGATCCGGGAAATGAAAATATTGGAAGAGACGAGGGAGTTATAATGGATAGAACTTGCTTTAGTCTGCTCGCGTATGCAGATGATATAGTCTTGATAGGGAAAGAGGAACAAAAAGTGGTCGATTTATGCGACAGGTTAATAGAATCGGCAAAAAAGGTAAGGCAATATCTCAAAACAGAGAAAACGCAATACATGAAAGTTAGTAGGGAACTAGGTAGGTAACTTTCCTGAATTCGAAACCATAACAGTGGTTCAGTACGAGTTCAAAAAAGTGGGAGATTTCAAATACCTGGGCACGATTGTAACGCAGAAGAATGAATGTCAAATTGAAATTAAAAAAAAAATTTAAATGGGAAATTAATGCTTCTATGCACTAGGCAAACTACTAATAGCTCTAAAATTCTTTCAAAAGAGGTTAAAACTGAGTAATACCTGACAATCATACGAAAATAGTCATGTATGGTTCACAATGTTGGACGTTACGAAGGACGAAGACAGATTACTTATTTTTGAGGGGAAAGAAATTCACAAAATATATGGACCTATATATGATCAAGATCTTCAAGGATGGAGGAAAAGGCACAATCAAGAACTGATGGAGTTTTTCAATAAACTAAGAATTATAAACGAGGTCAAATGGAGTAAATTGGGACGGGCAGGCCACGTATGTCGAAAGCAAGATTCAATGGTTCAAAGAGTGCTATAAGAAAACCCAAAGAGAAAAAGACTACTGGGTAGAACAACGCTACGCTACGCAGTCAAAAAAGATTTCTTAAGTGCTAGAGGAGTGGATTATGAAGACATAGATTGGAAGGAAGTAGCGGAGAATAGAGACGAATGGAAGAGGATTTTTCCTATGGCAAGATGGTCTCAAAGGTCTTAAATAAAAAAAAAAAAAAACCTTATTATAAAATAATATTTTAACTATTAAAGATTTAATCCACAATTAACATGAATTATAGTAGGTAAATTTATTTTTTTTAAATTGTTGTCTGAGAATAATTTTTGAGCTGGATCGTTTGGTGTATGAAAATTTAATCACTGATCATTTTTAGTACCGTACAATTTTAATTCTTGGTGAAATTATCTTAACAAACGATATGAAAATTGCATAGTTCGCTATTAACTATAAGTAACTGATATGTTCACATACTTTATACTGCCCACGAATTTGCTGATAAAAATAAATAACAAATATATAATATTCGTAGTTACACAATTTGAAATTAACCATTGAACTGTTTTTATGTTAAAAATTAATTTGAATTGCTCAAATAACTTAATATGTATTCGAAATATTTAACATTGGCAATGTGATTAATTTCAATTATATGCGTAGGTAATACCTCGGTATTTAACACATTCCCATATGAATTTGAATAATCCGTAAACGTATATTACAACAATTACTAGTGAAATTGTTTCATATTAATATAAATTCCAGTCAGTGAATTATACTGCTTATTGGTTATTTTATGAAAAACATAGATTTAACCCGTCAGAAGTCGCGTATGAGCGCGGCGTTTATTTCGTAATTAGTTTAGCTACCACTGGTTTCAATTTAATTTTTGAATTGTTGAAAACTACGTTTACCTTATGTTATCTTATCTGGGCACTTTTCTATAATAAAATAACCCAATCCATAGTCTGTTTTGAAATGACAATAGATTAAACTTGTCGGTTTCGATAAAGTGAGCGGCGCGCTCATACGCAACTATTGGTGTATGCATTTCTCTCGTATATTTTTTTTTTTATTATTATTTCGCGTTATAATGTCTGATAATATACAAAATGTGTGTAGATGATTTGGTAATTTTGAAGTCAAATTGAAAATTGGTTAGATGAAACTGAAGAAGATAATTTATTGTATGATCCTGATGACACTGACGCTGATCCGGATTTTGTATGTACAAATACGCGCAATTAAATTGATTCTGAGTTGGATACAGATTTTGATGTACACATAAATCCATCTTCATCAAGCATAAATAATGTCTCGGTTTCAACAAGATCGCGATCCAGAAGTCCACTCATACGAGACAATTCCAGTTACTATTTAGGTAAAGGTAAAGTGACAAAATGGTATAAAGAAAGTTGTACTCCAAGTAATAGTCGTACACTTCGACGTAATATAGTGTTATAATACCCAGTGTAAAAAGAGTGACACGAGACGCAAAATCTATTATTGATTGTTGGAAGCTATTTTTTTCGGATATGGTCATTGATGAAATAGTAAAATGTACTAATGTTTATTTGACTAAGATTTGAACAAATTTCCAACGGGAAATAGATTGCTTGGATAAAACTAGAGAGGAAATAAAAGCGTTGTTTGGGCTTCTGTACTTAGCAGGTGTTTTACGTAGACACCATTTAAATTTGAAAGATATTTGGTCAGACGATCCATTATCTCTTGAATATTTTCGTGCTATCATGCCCTTAAAACGATTTTATTTGTTGCTTTGTGCACTCAGGTTCGATGATATAAATTCAAGAACTGGCAGAAAAATGTATGATAAACTAGCCGCCATCAGAATGATATTCGATGGATTTGTTTCGTTGTATATACAGCGTTGTCAGGCTGTATATACTGTTGGGGAAAACTGCATTACCGATGAAACGCTCTAGGAATTAAAGGTAGGTGTAGTTTTCGTCGGTATATCACGAACAAGCCAAATAATTATGGTATAAAAATTCAAGCATAGGTGGATTCAAGTACTTTTTTTACTTCTAACATGAAGGTGTATGTAAGAACGTAGACTGACGGACCATTCAAATTTGAAAATAAGACATCAAATATTGTAAAAATGATGATAACTGCAATTTCTAAAACTGGTAGAAACATCACGATGGACAACTGGTACACTTCCATACCATAAGTAAATGAGTTGCTTGAAAATCATAATTTGACAACTGTTGGAACTCTACGCAAAAATAAAAAATAAATCCCCCTTTGCTTTTTAGGTACTAAACGTAGAGAAAAAATTTAACTTTATTTGGATATACATAGTAAAAATTAAATAATTACGTCGTACGTGCCTCGTAAAAACAAAAATGGCATATTGGTATCTAGTATGCGTGGTAATGGCGTTATAGATACAGATTCTGGTGACCAAAATAAACCCGAGATTATTACCTTTTACAACTCTACAAAGGGCAGAGTGAATGTTGTTGACGAATTGAAGGGAGAATATTCTGTTTCTAGAGTAAGCTGTAGATGGCCATTGACAATATTTTTCTCTCTAATGAATATTGCGGGAATCAATAGCTAAATAATTTATCGGGAAAATACTGGCAATGTCATTACTCATCGAAATTATCTTAGAAGTTTGGCTCGAGAACTTGCTAAAGAATTTATGATCAACCGACTTGATATACCAACATTGAATACCTATTTAACTTCGAAGTACAATTATGAAGATAACAGCAATAAAGAAACTGCCTGAGCAACATGGAGCAGTGATTGAAATGTGCATATTGTTCAAAAAATAAAAATCGAAAAACAATGGAAAGTATTACATGAAATATAATAATAAACTGTATAAATAATGAATTCAAAAAAATATTTCATGTTTAGGTATGCTGTGAACTATGCAATAACCGTAATAATTGTAAGAAGCATACAAGTACTATTTGCAAATCATGTCACATGGGATCAGAAGAAAAATCCGATTCAATTTTTCTACTCCAAGTATGATTAATAATTTTTCAATAATTATAATGTATGCATTTTTTAATTTTTATTTCAGAGATTTCTATCTTAGTTTTTTAATTATAAAAGGTTTTGACAAAGTATTGTAACTACCAATTATTTATAATAAATAAACAAAGTGATCCTAATTAATTATTTATAATAAAATTCTTATTTACAGTTCGATTTACTACATAAATTAGTAAAAACTGGGAAAGTGAGCGCTGCGCTCAAACGCGCCTAACTGTATTACAAATATACACGCACTTACTGACGGGCTAAAATAGATTAAATTGTTGTAAAATAATTTTCTGCAATTCCACAAATTCTGATTATAATTCATAAATGTTTTATTTTAAATTTACTTAAAAGTATAGATTTTAAATATTGAATAAAATGATCGTTTTGAAAAAAATAAATTGTTTCTTTGCAAATTATAATACTTTATAACACCTTTTTTTACCTAATACTTACTGATGTGACCATTGAGAACAATGGCGAACAGCTGAACGTTTATTGTTTTTACTGTAAACATTGTAGATAAAGAATACTGATAAAAGGCTGATATAGCTAATAATAATATGTCATAGTTATTACTGAATGATAAATTAATTCGACGGCAAATCAAATTAAATTAGGAAGTTATCGATTAATTATAAATTGTGTAAGGAACAAAATACGCATGTGATCAACGGAAATTAATCACTACTTATCTTAATATTAATTAAAATTTTATAAGGAACCAAATAACTTCATTATAGTTATTTTCCTCTTTACCTTACGTTTTTGTTAAGTAGTAAATTATTTATTCATAAAAATTTATTTTATTTTAATTTTTTTTTTATTAAAGAGGAACCCCCATTCATTTACGTAAACATTAAGAATGTGCGAATTCTTGTTGTTTCTTCAATCCTACACTAAATACAAATAAAACAAAATCACTCATAATATAAACGTATTTCAATTTTGAAGCCAACATTTTATTCATTTCATTGTATTGTTTATTATGGAATTGATGTAGAATAATAGGTATTATCTTAAATTTATCTTCATAATGATTTATATTTTATTTTAGATTATTGATTTATTTGAATTGAAATACTAAAGGATGATTATTTTTATTATTATTACTATTATTATTATTTATTTATTTATTTTTTGTTTTAATTTTTAAATTGTACAATCTGTAAATATTTCCTTTTATAATAAGCACAAATGATATTTAAGTAAGTAACACAATAATATTAAATTAAATAAACAATTGAATATCTGATGCATCGAGGCAGTGTATGTTTCGAGAGAAGGATCCATCCATTGATAAAACTTCATGGTGGGTGTGGAGTTTGAGGTTTAGTCCTCCAAGAGGTCACGACACCATTTTCGTTTTAGTCGCCTTCTAGGGCCACCTGCAATTGTGTGAGTTGAAAAATCGGATATGAGAGGGTTTCGGTGGTTGGATAGATTGGAGTGGAGGCGTTTATAGAATATTTTGGTTACGTTTTGGATGGTTGGAATATTAAGATCTCTATGGAGAGTGTCATTAGAAACATCAAATGGAGCTTTAACTATTTGGCGGAGGCATTTCGACTGAAACGTTTGGATTTTATTGGTGTTGGAGGTTTTAGATGTTCCCCAAAGTTGTATACCGTAAATTTATTATTATTAAATCACACAAAACAAATGATTTTTTTTCATATAATAATATATTTTTATTTAGTAATAGGTACCTTTGGTTATCAACTCATATATTATTGTAATTTGTTCAGTATGTTGTTCATACATATACTTCATAAGGTATAACTCATAAATCATATTGTCAGCTACGTCAGTTTTATTTACATGGTTACTAAAAATCGAATAAAATTAATTAAAATATAGAATCGTATTATTCCGTTAGCATAGCCATAAACAAACTTCATAGTATAATTAACTGCTTAACTTATAAATATTTATACACATATAATAATTAGGATTTAGTATTAGACTTTGGTAATTTGATTTTGAATATGAGGGAAAAAAATTGAATCTTTAACTGTGCAAACAAAACTCAAAAACAGGATTCAATAAAAATTAATAGACAGAATTTTTCGAGGATATTAAGTTGTTGTATTGTATTTATGTTGTCATTTAGATACGTACGATAAAGCACGATAGACTAGAAAATGAAAACTACTCTAATGACCTTAAGTTTAAAATATAATACTTGGTATTTTTCGTTTATAATATTTCACTTCTGTTTGTCAAATATTAATTTATATTACCATATTTAATAATTCTATCTACATATACAAGTCATTTCATTTAAAAGTATTAAATCCGTTTTTAATATAAATGAAGAGCAATTTTAAATTGTTTCCAATTCGTGTTCTATAAAATGAAATTCTTTATTTTATTACAGCTTTAATAAAACGAACGATATAAATGAAAAAATAAGAATGGAGTTTGAAATTTCAGGAAAATAATAATATTGGTAGGTCTTTTTGTAACGTTTAAAATTGACATATGTAAGTATTCATAGTGTATTTTTTACATGATATACTCACGTGGTTGAAGTTGATATCAACTTATTTTTATAATATCTATATTTGATTTAAATTATTCACACAATTATCGTAGTATATTAATGATCGATTTAATATAAAAACTGTTTCAGTGACCTACCTTAAAGGTATCTAAATAAATCTTTTTTTACATACTAAACTTGTATGTTATACATTTTTAATTTTCTTATAATATTTTTCATTATAATCAACAGAATTTTCTACACATTAAATATTTTTTTATGGTAGGTAAAAATTAATTATCCGGATCAATTCATCATCATATTACAATCACTGAAATTCAAATGTCCATCGTATTATCTGGACATATATATTAAATGGACGTCATATAAAGGGAACTTAAAAAAGAACTTAATATTAACGACAAATGTTATCAGTATTATACCTATTTTTGGCTTAGGGCAGCATATTATTTTAAAAGGCGATAGGTATACCGTGAAAGTATAATACATACTATGGGCTGGGAAATTCGAACATATATGGTTATAATTTTTTTTATTCACTCATACAAATTTGAATCCTATGACCTATAGGGGAAAATGGTACTAAAGAAGAAAAATTATAATGAATAATGATACTGTGAAAAGTATAGTTAGTTTATTTTCGGGTCGAAATTTCTAAATATAATAATATAGCTTTATTGTTTTTTTTTTGTTATAGCTTTAACAAATAATACAAAATAATAGAAGTAAAATTGATGTTGGTACAAATAAGTAAACACAATAATTTAACAAAAAAAAGGTTAAAACGTTATGTAAATATTTTGAAGATTAAGAGAATGCCACACCAAAGTTTGTTATCTTTGTTTTTCGCACAGGTATAACATTAAAGCACAAACACGTTTTCAGGGTTTGATCATAAATTATTATAAAGCGGTTTTAAAACGCCTATTACAGGAGTCTATTTTGCAAAAAAAAAAAAAAAAAAAATGAGGAAAACTACATTTCAGAAAATGTTTCATGGTGTTTCCCCGAGATATTCATGTATATAAAGGCACTAAAAGGCATTAGTTGTATAATGTAGGTAGGTAACTTAAAAAATTCAATATTGAGCATATTATATTAAATTTAATATAGTAAAAAAAAAAAATATGATATGCTCCTGGCGTAGTTATTTTCTTTCAGTTTTAAAACAGGTGTTCACGACCAAAATCACTTTCAATCGATCTGCGTCAATGTTTTAATTTATATCTTCTATATGTATGAGGCAAAATATTCTGTAATAAAACATACCTTGACATAGCGTCCATGGATACGTTATTAAAATTACATTATTATGAGAAGGACCGTCCTGGAATTAATATTTTCAAAAGACTGATGAAAAATGTTCTTTGAGTTTTTATTTAATAAATAAATTTAAAAAATACATACATAACAAATAAAAGAATAATCAAAGATCCAATAAACACAATATAGATTTGAAAAACTATATTATAATATTCTGAAACTGGAATAATGTTTATAATATTTGTGTCACGCTTAAATATAATATACATATATATTTTATATTTATAATAAAACAAAATATTACATGATACATAGAAAAAGGATTTATGTTTTTGATAAACAAAAACTGTATGTCTATGTCTATAGTTTAATATTGTAAAATTATTATATTATTTGAAATATTTCTTCACCTTCCATACCGTGTATAATATTATGTAATGTAAAATTATTCATTGAAACTATTGAAATCAATCAAGTATAGACAAAAAGTGTTATTAGTGTGGGATCATCCAAATTGAATGTCTGAAAACAGTTTCTGCGAGGGTTGTAAATTATTATAACATTACTCGGGACCGAACATTTTACACTGGGTTATAACTTATATTGTTTGACGTAAGGGATGAGATAGGTGGTCAGTTAAAATTAATCGAATACCAAGTACGTTATGAAGCAGCAAATGAAATGAAATAATAGAAGTTCGAAAATGTTTACAGGACATTGTAAGTTTGCGGATAGTGTACAGAGGTATATTTCCGCTTGTGAAAAACGAAAACGGCGCGGCCATCGGACAGCCGGCCAGCGATACTTTCGGATGAAAAATGGTTCTCTCTGATTCCACATATGCCATTCCGTGGGGCCAAAGAACAAAAACATTTAAGATTTTCCCGTTTTTATTGGCCGTCAATTACATGAGTTCAAATATAATAAAAGAGAGAGAAAGAGAAATCGAACTATGGTCGGCAAGTACACACAATCGGAATTATCGCCCTTCGGCCGTAAATATATAGTTACGTTCTAGAAAATCCGGTGCATTTCTCGGCATCAAACCTTAGCCACTGTACAAGGAAATCCGATGGACATGTCATGAATGTTTCACCGTCAAAAGCTTACCGCGACCACGTAGGATTTTGGTGTCAAATATTATTTCGGATTATTGGTTGACGATTTTCAAAACATAATAACAATAATAACATTAACGTGGACTTCGAGTGACAGGTATTGTTATTATTTTTGATGAACCCGTTGGACACGACGCACTAAAATTTAATATCATTACAACACATCACCAAAACGGAAAAAAAAGTAATGATAACAATAGTAAAATCATAATATTATCATGTACGAACGTGGCAGGCATTGAAATATTTTTTTTACCCATCGTAATTGCTGTAATATGATAATCATAGACGTGACTAAAGAGAAAAAAGGTTATTAATAAGGGTGGGGGAATGGAGTTCAGCTAAATAATAACTAATAAAATAAATAAAATTAAAAAATGAATTAACCCGTGATATTTCAATTGAATGGTAGTGGTAGGTCGTTACACGTTATACTAATTATACTAATTTATGGTCCACTGTTATAATTAAATATATTCAACACGCATTGCTATCACTGAGCATCTTCATATACTTTTCAGTGATACCGTGATCGGAAGTTAAATGGTTAGATAGTCAGTTATCTCCGGATCCAGGTTCTTACGAGTATAATGTGATTCGCACATTTGGATTTCTGCGCCTATATTATACGGTTAAAGGTGGACGGTTCCATGAGAGAAACAAAATAAAATAAGTCAAGTTGCTGCATTAACACAAGGGTCTTTAGTTAAATATTTATATTTGATAAAAAGTAATTCAATTTACCAACATAAAACCGATAAAGAGTATTAACTTTACTCAGTTAAAAAGTTTTAAATATTTTCAGCCATGAAATTACAATTTGAATGTTTAAAATAAATTATGAAAAATTAGAGTTATCTTCAAAACCAACGATAACCAATTATTATGACCATATTTTTTTATTACAATAACTATTTGAGTTTTGATTTAAACATATTGGGAGTCACGATATAATCGTCCATCCTTGATGATTTCAACAACACTCGATTTAATTAAAAATTTATAAAAAGTCAAGTTTCAACAGTAAAAATAATAATTGGTTTTTCGTTTAAGTTTTGATTTAGATAATCGTTTATTTATTCGGCAGTCGAGATAAAAATTGAAAAATAAATTATCATTCAAACTCGCTTATGCTTTTTGATTAAGCATAATACACACCTTAAAATATCTATAGATATCTTATACAGCACGTGGGTGTATAAGCGTTTTGCAGTGATGCGAAAAATCGTTTATTTAACACGTCGGAAAATCCCAGTCTTCGCGGCACCTGGTATCTGCACTACCTACGGTGTAATGATGTACGTTTTTTTGTAGTTTTACGTGGTCGTCAACTTGGTACTCGTACCATCGTTAGGGGTGGTAGAATTCCGGTCGTACGAGGCTCCTGTAGTTACTGTGTAGTTAAGTAGTCTAATATTATAGTAGTGTAGCGGTTATAGGGATGGGCAACAAAGATTCCGCGAGTCACAGTGGAAAAAAAAAACGTTTCGGAATTTTCGTTCGACGTGGACGCTTCTACTGTGGAAGGTCCAAACATGTGGACGGGTGGTGGAATTAGGGGTTACGCCTAAGACCATTTGAAAAACTCTACGGACGGAACTACCACTGCGAGACGACCGAGTGGCGAAGTACGACGACGATGACGACGACGATGTTGATGACGAAGCTGATGAAGATAATAATAATAATAAGGTAGCGGTGTTGTACGTTCGCTATCTACTTGTGATTTTATGGTGTCATATTCCATCTACACGTTATATTACCTTAATTTAAACCACAGAATTTCGTCGATGAATAAAAGTTGTCAATGATTGCTCAATGTAACGATTAAAGATGTCAAACATTTTTATATCATCCAAACGTTTTTCCAAGACATTTGTTGTATTTACGGAAGATCAAAATTCTTCTTTCAGGCACCCTTTCCGACACGATTACGCAAGCGCATGAATAGTTCGCTAACACAACTGATACGTTAAATCACTTAAATGCTAGCAATCTTTAATGTGAAGCAATCTAATAATTATTGAATATTGCTTCTATTTATATTTCGTGAAAAATCCTCTGATTTTTATTTAATTTTGAAGATCATTTTTGAATTAAATTTACACAGAAAAATAGACATAAATGTAAATACCTTATACTACTTATTCCTGGAAACCAAAGATTAGGTTAAAATAGAGAGTTAGACATTCTTGTTTTATGTACAATATAATACGAGTACTTGATATAAATCATGTGATATTATTTTCTATTATTTATGTATTATATGATGCAATATGACGTAGTTAATATTCACGAAAAACACAAATCTTCAATATTAATAGTACGTAAATGAAAATATACGACATATGACACCGCTACCAATAATTATAATACAACCGAGTTGAGATCAGCAGAAAACTCCTTTTTTTTTTTTTGAAGTTCTGGATATACCTTTAGAACAAATTTTTTTTTTTGGAATAAATTTTAATATTTGACTCGAAAAAACTCTATTAAAAGTTTGTTTTGGTATTCCCTTTCGATTTCGACCCACAACGACTTGGCTTCAATTTAGAAAACTGGTGTGCCATTTGGACAATAACACCTATTACTACTGTAATCGATACACAAATATTTATATAGTAGGATATTATAATTATATGTATACATAAATATATTCATAAATGAGAGTGAAAATAATTATAATAATAATAATACTGGTCACGGGAGACGTAAACACCTTATCCGCAGGGCGGCTGGTCTATCATACCGTCATCGTCGTCGTCGTCGTCGTCGTCATCGTCGTCGCGATCTCAATGTATGACGGATTTTTATTATTATTTTTTTATTTTTTATTTATTACATTTTTTCCGTAATTTTTCCGACGGGTGGCACGACGGTGAGTGGACGTGAAGTTGGACCGACACGGCAAGCGCCAACAGCCAACGGTCTACTGTCGGGACGTGTCTGTCTTGGACGCCGCGCCCGGTGATCATACGTTCGTGTATCGTATGCATTCGGGCAGTGGGTGCGACCACGTGCCGTCGGCCTGGCACACGGGCGGGCTGGCCTCCAGCGGCAGCGGCAGCACGTAACCGGCCAGACACGTGATCTTCAACTTGTCGCCAGGTGCGTACCAGAACTTCAGCGGTATGATGCGGCCGTTGGGCGGCTCGCCCGGGTACTCGCACCTCGCTTTACCTGCAATCAGTGAGCGTCAATGTGTTGAGAATGCCATCGATGGGTTCCACCTCGAAAATGTACGTCAGTGATATACCTCCTCCCACGGTATGATTTGATTAAGGGTTTCCACTAATGCTTCTCCCCCCCCCTGGTAAAATTTCACATGTTCACATAATATTTACCCTCTGTAACATTTCGTTATGGTGAATTCCTCTCTGTGGTGATGATATTCTACAGGGTTGAAAAACGCAGTTCCGTCGGTGTAACGGATGATTTTTGAACTCAAATAAATATATCTTCCCCCTCCTGCTAAAAATCAATCTGAAGTGCTCAAATATCTAGAGTTATTTTTACTCGGATTGGAGGATGTTTATTATTTAGGATCGATGACACTGAGGTGATACGAAAACTAGTTTCAGTTTATTTTGGGCCGCCATTTAACGAAGTTTGGCTAATTCAAAAACATTGAGATAGTTGAATTTTTCGAAAACGAACTCCAAATTTTTGAGATGTGGCGCTATCGTGTAAACCGATACGTTTGTTTGTCTCGAGAACATTTTTCAAGACACCCAGAAACGTTGTTCAAAACCGCTGACAGTTTCGGTTTTCTACGACGTATAGACTAAGTGTACCTTAGCAACTTTAGCGTCGTATGTCAGACATTTGAATGCAGCGGGATACAATTTTTGGTCAGGTGAGAACGGTATTTAAATGACACGCTACTATTATAGAATATTGCAGACTTTGGATTGTTTCCTCAACCCATGTAATTGTGATTACTAAATTTTACTAATGACGATCTAATTAAAATTGAAAAAATGAACGTAATTTGGAGGTATTGTACACAATTATATGATGTAGGAATCGAATATATAGGCGATAGGCGCGCACGCGCATGCACACGCAGCTATATAAACGACGTAAGCACCCTAAGTACACACATTATACGGCACAACAAACACACAAATACACAATACATGCACGTATAAATTACGCAGGTATACGGCACACTTCCCAAACGTGTAAATTACATATGTGTAATGCACATAAACATACACTCAGAAATGACGCAGGTATACGTCCTCACACCCACACTCGCGTACGCTTTATCGTCGTGGTCGGTTTTGTGACAATCAATTTTATAGCACCCTCGACGGTGATAATAATATAATAAAATAACCTAGCTATAGAGATGTTTATGTTTTATCGAACGAATCCGCGGTACCCGCTACAAATTGGCCGGTGCATTGGAACTATTACATTATTGGAAAAAAATCAGCCCCTTGAAGCTAATAAGTGTACAGATCGTAAAATATTTCATAAAAATATTATACCGTCACATAAAAATAAAAATGGAACGCAATACTCAGTGAAGGCTCGATGTGAAATTCTAATTCAATCTACGCGTATCCTATCTAGTGTATTTAAAAAAAAAAAAAACAAATTTCTTCAGTGATTAGACTATTTTTATCCGAGGACTTCTTAGGGACACCATTTAAATAGCACGTAATAAGCTCGTAATATGTTTTATATTAATACGTATATATGTTACGGGCAATGTGGAATACCGGGCAAAGTACACTTTGCCCGGTCAATGTGGTCCTGCCCGGGCAATGTGAACCACGGTATTTTTCTAATATCATTATATAATTTTACTAATAAATTTAATTCAATTATGGATTCATTATATTATATTGATGGAATGAAAAAAAATTAATTAACATCATTATTTTATATATTATATTATATCGTATTATTATATTATCTCATAAATTAAATTTCTAAAAATTAACTAATATCATTATGGTATTTTTCTAATAAATTAAATTCAATGACATTTTTGTTATCTATCGTACTGCCTGTTTAAGAATCATAGTTATCCCATATTAATATGTGATATGATCATATCGGAATGATAAAATTAATAGCTGTCTTGATAAAATCAGTCAACAATATAATATGAACAATAATTGATATTTCGACTAACCACTAACCAGTCGAGTTTTTGTACTTCACACGACAGTACGACACTATTAGTATATTATACTTCGTTACCTACTATTTTGTACGCGTGTGTTGAAAATGGAATCCAAATTTAACGAACATTTGAAAAAAGTTATCGAAACGAAAAAATCTAACAGTACTTTTATTTGTAAATCTAAATATGATGAGATAATTAATTATTTAAAACAACTTAAGCTAAATCTTAATTTCTTCTAAATCTTGTACAAATAAATAGTTAATAATAAAATTATAATTTAATTATTACAATAAAATTAGTAAATTTTAAAGTAATTTAATTTATCGTAAAATAGTCATAGTATAAAATGTCATTGAATTTAATTTATTAGAAAAATACCATAATGATATTAGTTAATTTTTAGAAATTTAATTTATGAGATAATATAATAATACGATATAATATAATATATAAAATAATGATGTTAATTAATTTTTTTTCATTCCATCAATATAATTTAATGAATCCATAATTGAATTAAATTTATTAGTAAAATTATATAATGATATTAGAAAAATACCGTGGTTCACATTGCCCGGGCAGGACCACATTGACCGGGCAAAGTGTACTTTGCCCGGTATTCCACATTGCCCGTAACATATACACACGGTTATGGTTTAAAATATGCAATTAAATGACTTGATTTTTTCCAAGTCACACCATCCCGACGCTAAAATGTAATAAATAATTTTCGATTTTTATATTTATATCGTTATAGAAGACGTATTAGTACTTGAGGCTGCAGTCCGTTTTGAATAAATAGTACTTATGAAGGTACGCGCGAGGATCGTGTTTGTGAAAAACCATTTATGTGTATATAGGTATGTTATATGTGCGTTTGATGGTATTATTATTATTATTATTACTATGTTTTTTTTATCTTATTATGGAGGATTTTTTGTCCCTACTACCATATATTATATTAAATAACGTCTCATGCAGCGGAATAAATATAAGGTATATATTGCTTAAATCTCTAGATTGATTATATTGAAATATATATGATATCATATAGCATTAAATGAAAAGTAATCAATAAATCATTTAACCGAATTTGAAAGCGAATGCATGTATGCTCACAGTATGGTGTAGAGTGTGACCAAGTGCCATTTTCAGTGCACACCATGCTGGGCTTGCCGATCAGCTGATGTTTTTCACCACAAGAGAATTGCACGACGGATCCGACAACATGCCGTCCTGGCGCCGAATCTTCGATGAGGAGCCCGTTCAGTGGTACGACGGGAGGTGGACATAGGATTTCTGAAAACAATCGTATCGGTTACATATTAGTTAGATTTCGCAACATTACTTATCGATCGACTTTAAATTGATTGTACACGCTATATATTTTTAACGAACATCTCGTGTAGTTGCGTTTGATTATATTCGATTATTTTTAACATAAACAGGTGCTTTATTCGATTCATTTACTGACGCCAAATATGTTTTTGACGACTTAACTTATAACGACGCAAACTGTGTCACGGTATATGCTTTTAAAAATTATTTAGATTATTCGCACATTTCAGTCTGAAAAATGAGGTGCAGGATGTATTGAGAAATAAAGAGAGAAAAGGATGTAAAGAGGAAATTAATGAAACACATGTCCTAACCACCCACGATTGAATAGGTGTAGGTGAAAAATAGTTTCGCAGCAGTTCATCGGAGATATAACGACACAACGTATCGCGCGTAATTCGCCGACCACAACATCAGCATCGGCGACCTCGTGTGCCATTCTGCGGCGACAATCGACCGACTACTGCACCAGACAATGCGTCAAATATCGATCCCGGCGATAAAGCAATTTCGGAATATTCCACGGACGGTATAGGTTCAAAGGGAACTCGACGAGATTGTAAGCTAAAGTTGAAGGGTTTGTGCTAAAAGTCGTACACATATCTGACCGATTGCGGTGCAAGATATATTATAGTATCCGTTTCTACGGCTTATTTATTTTCTTGTTTTCCTTCACAATGCGGATGTTTTGCTTTTGTTTTAAACTTCCGACGTCTGCTAGGATTTGTTATTGACGTATGTTCGTCAGGAAATCAAGATAGAAATATATAAATCATGCGTTTGACATGTGTATCCTCGTAGTAATTTCTGTATGTAAAAACTATGCTCATCTGCGTGATATTATATACGAGGTGTTTTATCACCGGTTCGAAACTTTAGTTTAAAAAGGTCAAGTAAAGTTTTCCTTAATTTGAATTGGTTTGTATACCAACTCATAGTTAAATTAAAGTTGTTTTCGAAGTTTTTGTTTGGATTTCCATTCATAATTTTTATCTAACACACGAATTAAAAGAATGCAAAAATATTCTTCCAACTAAATTTGTCGTGAAAATAGAAGATATAACAGGTAAAATGTATTAAATATAACTAAACGAAATTTGCTATGTATTAAATGTTTTTTTTAATTAGTCATAATCCTACGTCCAAATATTTTCAACCACAATATTGCTTTATATTTATATGTATAAAAAAAAAAAAGTTCTACAACTCTGTTCACTCCCAATAAAACTTAGCCTGTCATTCGGAATTAAAT
The DNA here is from genome assembly GCA_027580255.1 of Therioaphis trifolii. NCBI lineage: Eukaryota > Metazoa > Arthropoda > Insecta > Hemiptera > Aphididae > Therioaphis > Therioaphis trifolii. The sequence continues at coordinate 32,212,213 of CM050404.1, read as the reverse complement.
TAGACAACACCAGTTAACTACAAATTAATGATTCCAATCATCGAGTGATAAAACACTTTTTCTTTTATAATATTATATTATTTTACTATACCTTAATTTGTATTGTTGCAAGTTAATCATCGATATTGTTAAAAATTGTATTGCGTCTACTCATTTATAAGACGGAAGTTTTTTAATAGGTTCATAATCTTATTAAATGCCAACAAGTTAATTTATTTGAGAACAGGACGAAAATGAAATCGAAATAAAAAATTAATCCCAGACGTACAGTATATTGGTTCGTGATTGCTTTGATATCAGTATTGAAATGATATTTTATTAATTGTACTGTCAATAAATTTACGAACTGATTAACATCAATCAGCTATTTAATAGTTTAACATTAAACATATGAAACGATATCAGTAAATTTTCTTAAAATATTATTTCGCTAGCAATTTTGTAATAATGACAACACTGGTATGTATATTTTCACAAAATATTTGCTGCAGTAGATCGTCATATTGATTTTGTAACGGCATGATAATATTACACTCGGTTCGATTTCTGTGAACCACCGGCGGATAAACAAACGCGTACTCACAGAACAAGTAGTTTAACCCTACGGCCTACTATGTATACGCATATAACATACGATGATTAACCATAAAATAATTGGTGATGTTTTAACATTAATAATAATTTTGGAAATTGATAATCATCTAGGTTCTTATAATGAAACGAAATTACCAAATCGGCTGCAAAAATATTTTAATATTTAGACGTAAATAATATTATTGTTATATATTACGGTATTATATGGATATATATTATATATATATATATATATATATATATATATTTATATATTTATATATATAAATATATATATATATATATATATATATATTTGAATAAAGTATATACATAAGTAGAATATTAATCCCCTAAAACCAAAAAAAAAAAAACATAAATAAATATTCAAAAACAAATTAAAGTTCATTTCAATTATAATTTTTTTAAATTTAAAATAGAGAAAATTTCATTTTTTTCTTCAAATTTTGCAATATTATGTTATATTAAGTATACCTATATGGTTGTATACATATACATATAAATTAAAATAAAAAAAATGTATTACGAAACAGATCCCCGAAAGAAACATTTTAAATGAAATCAATTTTATTCAAAAGTTAAAATTGTGTATATCTACTCCAAATATTTAACACTAATAAGTGTACTAAAATATACTTTAAATGACGAAAATACATTAAGAAAAACAAAAAGTATGAAAAACCTTTAATTGAAAGTTTTATTTTATGTTCTCTGATATTCGAACTGAATGTTTCGAAAAAAAACTTCATTTTAGAGTATGCCGAAAAAAATGCATTTCATGTAAAAACCTTTTCCTTAAATAACTATAGATACAATTCAGACTTTGGATTGTTCAGAGCTAAAATATTTATTTTAGAATCCCAATTTTAGCGTCATCACACATATCCATATAATGCGTCTACGGAATCCCCGTACAAATTTAAATATAATGCCTCAAATTTTGAAGTATGTAATACCTAAACCATGAAATTATATTTTCATAACCTCAATAATACTTTTAAGAGCTGATTTTAACAGTAGTCAGTAATCTTCTTTCGTTTTTAATTTTTTGAGAGCTCTAAATGGTTTATTTTCTATGGTGTTCATTAATTGCTTTATGTTTATAAAATCTGTTACATTTTTGATGCAATTTAGCAGTAAAAATCTAATATAATTTGTTCTTATTTCATGTATATATTATTTATTATATTACATACAATATTATTAATAGTCTGTCATTAAACTTAAACATGGATCGTCGTTAAAATTCATGAAATGGAATCTGTATTTTAAAGTCCAGTTATAAATATTTCTTTCAATATTATTTTAGAATGTTCAATTTTGATAAAAATCATTTTAGGTAAACCAAAGGTTATATTATATATTTTACGAAAAATTGAAGATGAAATGTTTCCGGTTCAATCTGTTTTACTTATATAGCTGATCAAAAGAAAAAACATGGAATACAGATTTTTTGTCACTATTAACTATTATTATTAGAAAAAAAAATTGATATTTAATGTTTCATACACTAAAATATCGATGTTTATTCTTTTTTCTTGTCTTGTTATTAACTCTTTTTCAATCATTTTCAAACAACTTAGATATTTTACCGTGCTTACAATGTTGAACATTATAAATGAATGAAACATATTTAATGAGTTTACGGATCTGTAAATAATTTTCAATCATGATTTTATAGAGTACCAATCATTATTTTTTTTTTAACATCACAGGTTATTAGCCTATCGTACATTAAATGTAAAAGGTAACAAATTATGTTGTGACTTAATATTTAAAGAAAACATTTTTACAATGTTAAAATTTATTTATAAGATGTATTTCAGTTAAAAATGTAATGGTTTTGGTGAAGTTATTTTCATTTAGTGCTTCATCCATGTTCGGAAGTATTATTAGGTAGTTCCTTATATCCCTATCATTATTTTATAAAGCTATTATTAACTATTAAAAACATGATTATGTCATGAGTCTAAAATATAAGTGACTTGCGCCAATTATGGACTCGTTAATATACATTAAAATAAATACGGTGCTATATCATTTACAAAAACCTTATACCTATAAATATATGATACCATATTTGATTTATTTACAATGTAAAATTTGAATGGCAATAATTATAAATCAATTAAGTATCAGTATACAAAATTTACTGCAAGTTTAGAAAAAACTTTTTTTTTGGTTTATTTGAAATAGTTTGATACTTTTTGGTTGTGTATTGAATTTTACATGAGAAAAATTCAGATATGTATGCATTATCTAGAGCTAAGCCGCATCAATGCAAATGGAATACCTTATCAGTTATTAAAATATTTTTTACGCACAAAAAGAAAATATCAACAGTATATATTATATTGTACGTAGTACTGTAGTGTTAGGCTGGTTTATGCAGTTTATCAAGTATGATATAAATCATAAACATGAACCACAAAATATTGTATAGGTACATTGAAAAATATGTTTGATGTTTTTAAACATAAATATAGGTTTATAGAACACATGATTTCATTATAATATCTTAGTAATATTATCTGAATTTCTCATCGTATATATTTTTTATTAACATCAGCGGTTACTTTGGGGGAGAAGTTAGGAAGAAAATTTATAATTTATATATATTTAATTAATCATCAAAGTGTTATTATATATATATATATATATATATATATATATATATATATATATATATATATATATATATATACAGCAACGGTGGCGTTAATGCGACCACTACATCGACCATATTATTGCAGAACTGAAATATATAGAACCAGGAGACATGGGGTCCGAAGGGGAAAGAATGTTCTTTAGCATTCTAAACGAGAATATTCTCGATATGCATGTCCATATCGGTAGATATCGTGATAGCGATGATTTAAATCTTTTTATCTTTTTGATATCGATCGAAAACGTTGTATTACAGTTTTCATGTCAAAGTGATATCAAAGTAAGCGTTGAAGTAGGTATTGAACTTTGTGTACATGGTTCAAATTATGTGTATGCAACTAGATATATAGCGAATTATGTCTATGATGTCATTACAACATTACCATAGTCGATAGCATTACCGTAAAATAAAGTTAATGTTGATAAGAAAATAACTATCACTATTGTAATTTTTAAAAGTTTTTTCGTGTTATTCAAATTTATATTACAATAAATTGGATTTAAAATACGTTTACATCAAGTTATGTATGCTCGAATTTAAATGTTTATCAAAATCATAATATTTAAATCTGAAATATTTGTTTACTATCAATACATATAAATATGAATACTTATTGTTAACCAATTAGATTCATTAAATTTAATAAAAATTGATTAAAAAAAAACGAAAAAGATTATATTATTACACCTATTATATTTTATTTTTTATATAATATATTTATGAGTACATTTGTTATGAATATTTATTTAAGAAATACATACGAACATTGAATATGTTTCAAAATAATTTTTTTTTCATTCATTCGATGTTTTATTTTCATGGTGATACGAGTACAATATGAGATTTTAGATGATTTCGCTTATACTCTACTGTGATATCAAAATTAAGTAAACATGTTCGAATGTTCGATTGCGAATATGTGTACATTATTATCGTTCGATTCATTATCTCTTTAATCATTTTGGAAATGTTTCGTTTTTACTTTTATGTCACACTTTTGGTGATGTTTCCAGAACACTTAAGGGGATTTTTATGTGTATCTATATCTATGTATATATTTTTATGTTTATCTTTATCGATAAAACCAATTGAATGTGGTTAGAAACGCTGGAATGGCAGCACACCATTAGTGGAATGAGAATAAAATCCCATCCGTTTTTGGAACGATATGACAATAATATCCATAGTCAATAGTACCCTCAGGGGATATGCAGCCGGTTTTACCCCTCTCCAGCAACTAGTATATGTACGTGAGGTTTTTACTCGGATGAAAAGAATACGGTAATTTAAAAACACGCTCAAAACGAAATGTAAATCTTTTTTCGCACATTAAAAAAAAAAAAAAAAAAAAAAAAAAAAAAAACGGGTCAGTAAATGCAGTACCTATTCATAATAATTTGAATATTACTCAACAATAGGTTGGCTGACTAAACAGTGATTTAATAATAACATAATTTTTTTTATGATTATGTTATTCATAAAATACATTTATATTTTTTTTTAAAAGTTAATGGCTCATTCATATACCTACGTATATTTTATATTACATTATTCTATATTCAAGTGAAAACAATCTGTTCATGAAAAATAAGCAGCGTAGGAAATAATATTTAGACAATTTTATTTACTTGCATGTGTATAGGTGTTTTTTTTTCATAACATATCAGAGAACGTTTACCATTAAAATAACAAAAAATATCAAATAAAATACAGAACTACGCAAATTGCTTTATTTTGAAATTTACGGAAAATAAAAGTGTAACATTATTTTTATATACGTATTAAGAATCACATAATATAAATTTTCATATTTTATGTTCTGGAAATTTAAATTCGATAAATTGTTATCGCATAATTTTATGCTTACGTAAATATTTCGATAAAATCATTTTCATTGATACAATGTGTCTCGTAATAAAATCGTTTAAGTATTATGTGAATATTTATACATAATTTCTATAGTTGTATTCTATATTTTATAAAACTAACTATAGAATGACAAGATACATACAGGTACTGTACCTGGTCCAACAATATATTTAATAATATGTGTTGTAAAAATTTCGGGTTATTATGCAATATTTTATAACCCAATACAAACGTACTACAATACATCAATGAAAAAAGTAGTTATTTTTTGTAATAAATAACAATATGGATGTTTACCTATCAATAAAATATTCAATTTTATAAATAATTTAAGAATGGTATCAACGTATTATAAAATATTACTAATATCCAATTCGTCGCGTAAAATAATATAGTATGCGTGATGTTGTAAATATAATTATGGGTTTGAGAATTTAGAAACTTATTCCTTATTGCTTCAATAAAAATCATTAAAATTAAACGTGATGGTGATTCAATATCAGTGTTAACAGACTTAATTATAAACACAATTTATTTATGTTGATAATGGGAAACTTATTCGCATCTTTGAAAATAAGTTCCGATATTATAATAATAATAATAATTTAAATAATAATATAATATAATAAAAATAATAATAATTCACAATATAATTATGTATTTACAATATATAATAAAGGATTAAGTCCATGTGTTTAATAAGAAGAAAAATTAGTTGATTTACATATTTTATTTTATTAAAACATTTAATAAATGTAAGAATTAATGAATAAGTTAGCACACATCGGGGCACATTCTTAATTTTAAAATTCATAACCCGATCATTTTCATGGTGAAAATATCCGAGTAAATATTATTTTATCTATAATCACAAATTCACTTTAAAAATACCTTGTTGGTATTACTTAAATAAAAAAATGAATACTTAATATACAATTATACTGCTAAGAAATAATGAAAAAAGACAAGTTACTATCAATCTCTATGCCTTACTATTTTTGATTTGTTAATATTATCAGTAACGATATAAAATATTACAAATGAATTGATTTCCCATCTTTTACGTCTGACGTAACATGTTGTTATAAATTAGCTCATATAATAGATTATATGAGGTAAATATTAGGTAATAATTATCATTACATTATTACATTATTTTTTATTATTATATTAGGTAAATAATTATGAGTACGTAATTTGTTTTTGCCGGTACTTTTATTTTATATTTATATAATAGTATCTTCGTAATGAAATTTAATTGTTCAAATCTTTGGGTTGTTACACATTGTTCAACATATACTGTAATTTATATATTTTATATGTATTTTACAAAGTTAATTTCACGTTTATATTATGTTTATTATAATACTCGGATGCCTAATTTATTTTACAATAAAAATACTCGTGTTTCTCAACTCACACGTGAATATGTTTGAAATTTCCTCGTAAGCACTTACCTTGTTTAAGTTTAAGAATACTTGTAAACGGTAAGTAGATGTATAATAAACATATGTACGAAATTCCAAAGCAGCCGTTGCTGTTCTTTATTAGAGTAGCCTGTTTTAACAACGTCAATTTCAGACCTGAACGCCGCCGTTGTTCTTAAAATGTAGATTTTAGTAAACTTTCAATTTATTTTTCGTTCATTAAAATCTATGGTGTTAATTTTAATAACTGAATCATAATAGTATAATACACCCATAAATTTAACGAAAGTACAATTATTGTATGGAGACAAAAAACAAAAACATTGTGGAAACTGTAGTTTATAGAAAATATATTATACAAAATGTTTTGGTACATATCACTATAATACAGATTTCATACTTTTCAATAAATTATGACGATACAGTTGCATTGAATTGTTATTTTATTTGATACAAATAATTATATTAAGTATCCTTCAATTTCAAGATTAATTTTATAATTTTTTTTCTTATGATGTAGATAAAAACAAAGCAAATTAATATAAAGTCTTTTTCAAAATAAAATGCAATACTTAATAAACATAAATTTCAAATTAAAATATTTTAAATAATGGAAAATAATTCTATAGTCGAGTCAATACCGTGTCTATTTTCTTATGATTGAAATATACAACGTAACCTATATTCCTTGAACATGTTGTTAACCACTATTATTCACTGAAGTCCGATGGATGTAGCCCATCAATCACCACAAAATCACTACGTATCGTCACACGAAAATACAGTATTATAGATCAAAGTCTATTCCATACGTTTCAATAGTTTTTCGTAAAGGTGCAACATTCATTGAACACATTTCGTTCGTGTTTTTCGCGCGCAGCTTAAAAACATGTTGGGAAAATCAGGCCGATAATAGTGGTGAACGAAAAGCGACAGGTGGAACAAAACCAGAAAAAAAAATCCTACCAAATGAACTGTTTCATAGCGATCACGTCGTGAAGTAGTTGAAATTATGGTACAGACATCATTGCTGCAGACACAGCCAACAGCAGCAGCAGCAGCAACAGTGGGGCATCGTCAAGTGTAACAATTAATTACGTTTGTAGTGTACACGGAACTTTGGAATTGACAAATTCCATTAATATTTTTGGGAGAGAAGGAGACGGTGTTAGAGGTATACGGAAATGAATAGACGGGAGGGTGGAATGAGTAAGAAGAGAAGAGAGCGACAGTATATATACGGTCCGTGTGTCGCGCCGTGCTCACGCCGGTGCTACGCGATTTATATTCTGCGTGCCCTTAAAATTTGATTAATGAAATATATTACTCTGTCCTTATCTCGCCTTCCATCCTATCTCTTTTTCTCTCTCTCTCTCTCTCTCTCTCTCTCTCTCTCTCTATATATATATATATATATATATATATCTTTCCTTCTCTCTCTCTTTGTATGTCTATCTTCTTCGATCTCATAACACTGCACGTGGTACCCTCTCGAAATAACCGTATCACCCTCCCCCCCACGTAACCGTTGGAACCACTGCTATAACTCGATCACCAAGCGTTCTCGTGTCTCATATCGTCCTGAGCACAACAATGACGCGTGTTCTCTACTCGTCGCAGGAGGATTACGAGGCCGTGGACGAAAAGGACGAGCGACAGCGATGGGAAACATACACGCGCACACCTACTTTTGTGTCACTGTGCAAAACGTAAAGCGAATATTTATTATGAAGCGTTATTTTTTCAAACGGAATTCTCAACGATGCGACGATGTCGCGGTCGAAACGGGAAAACAGTCAGATCGCGCGCGCCAAACGACGTACGATTATGAATACGCGCTGTATAATGCAAAACCACTGTGGCGGACAGAGGCACTATCGTCTCTTTCGAAGCGAGGGCTGCGTGTCGGCTGAGGAGGGACAGAGAGCGTCATATCACCCTATTTTTGTCGATTTTTGTATTTTTTTCTGTTTAAAGATGTTTCGTCGGCGCAGTATAATAATATAATATTCTATTAAAATAATACATTTACAGATTTGATTTTTCTTCCTGAGCGATTCCAAATATCCCATGTGACGTCATTTGACAATCATTAAACACGTGATTACTGGACACATATGAGCCGAATATTTGAGCCGAAACAGGAAAATTTACGACGAGGTATTTAAACCACCATTTATGGTATATTTTTATCAGACGGCGCATTTTTAATATTTTAAGTTTTGATTTTAGAAACGTAAAATATATATCTTCGAGTATGTAATGTATGTATCAAATCAGACATTTCAAATTAAATATAAAATTAACTGGAAAGAGGGTGTAAGGCGTAGGAGTCTACGATCAGTCGAAAATGCATATCCCCTCTTTTTTATCTTTTTAAAAATCATGTATACACTGCTTTTTTGCGCTCCCGGCACTTCAATGACACCAATCTCTCCGCAATAAGTTCCTCCTCGGAACTTTGAACCCCGCAATCAAACGCAACAAAACCGTACACTTTTTATTTATTTTTTTATATACGTTTTATGCTATAATGATATTGGTTAACGTGCAGACATAGTAACGTAAAAACGTTGTTACCGTAATATATCTCCTAGATTCTGTCTGAATTCGTTGGCGATGTTATTCGTCAACACGACAAGCTTTGTCGTCGTCGTGTTTTTTTCCCGTTTATCGTATACGATATATGTGGTTGAAAAATACCGTCATTTTGACTTAAAAAATGTTCCACACTATTTCGAATTTTTTCCGAATAGCAATAAAAATTATAAGTATATTCGTGTGATTATATTGTATACATGGGATCTATTACGAACATTTATCAATCAAATAATTTTCTATACTTAAAAGTATATCTTGTTTTAATATGGGATTCACTTGGCACTATACTACAATTTTCATTTCTCAATCATGTATAAATGTTTTAAATAGTAAATTTAAGAAAAAAAAAATGTGTTTTTTTTAATATAAATTTTAGATTGACATTTTATTGTTTATATATGGGACATATTGACCGTAGGACTTTTATACATAAGTTATATGATTTTTTTAATTTTTCACTAAACAAATTACTAAAAGTCATTGAGTTAGGTAGTAAAAATTTAAACTTTAACTTACAAATTAAAAAAAAAATTAAAGTCTTGAAAATATCTCTCTTCAAATTAAAAAAAAATTAAGGAGATATATAACTTAATTTTTCAAAATGTTTTACCAAAACATTTTTTTAAATTAAAAAATAATTGTCCGTATCTCTGTGAGTTATTAAGACAACACTTAATTGTCTTCATTATCACAAAAGATATCACTATGGCCATTGGGTATATCTTTTGAGATATGCTTTATACCTCCACCATTATATACATATATTTATAATTTATAATTTATATATGATTTATTTATATATATTTTGTAAATACTAGCTATCCAATTTTCCAACGGAAAATGTATATAATATTTTTATTTAAGTTTTAATCGCAGCATCTATGAGTCAGTTTAAAGTTTTATAGGCTATAATTGTGAAACATTTGACCATTTTAAATTTTCACCAAATACTTTAGAGATAAATGTATTAATTGAAAAAAGTTTTATGCATATACATATATACCTAGGTATTATTGCAGTGATTTATGATTTAATCTAAATCAACTTGATACATTTACATGAGGTTTCAAATAATAGATGTGAAATAGATGATTTATTTAAAAAATTGCATTAATATATTATTTAATAATATTAATATTTATATATCTATCGGGTCAGAATATTTCTTCGTCTCTAAAATTAAGTTGGATATTATGGTTTCTATGAGCATTCTGGCGTACGATGCACATAAATGCGATACACTTGAAGTTAAAATAAATATTTTGTGCTGCATACTATTGAAGTAAAGATATGATTTTAAAGCATAATAACATAATATCGAAAACAATTTAATGAACAATATTATTACACGTAGAGTACAGTTTTTAAAAGTATTACAAAAATAATGATGGTAATACAACTGATTCACACATAAAATTTCGCCGAGGACAAATCGTTGATGCATTAGAATGCATTGTTTCATAACGGTATTTTGTGATGCAAGACCAACGATATAAGTTTATATGTTTTCAATGAACAAAGAATATATGCGTTCAATGTGATAAACAGATAAAATATTTGATTAGTGCACTTCACAATACACATTAATGCATCACTATTAATACGCGGCAACCTTATAAACTTTCATCAATACAGTTATATGATACTTAAATGAGACTCATAGATTCATGAACAATCATTTTTGACGTTACTGATGAACTAAAGGTATGTTTACAGCTGATTACACAGAATAAAATATTTCAGGGAAAATTTTTAAGTAAACACTAAGGCTGAAAAATTAAAGTGGCAAAGTATAAGTATGTTAAAGTAATACTTGCTTTAAAATTTGTTATGGTAGTAGTTAAAAACAAGAGTAGTTTAGGTTATCCGGATATTAAGTTTTCTAAAATCATATTAAGGACATTTTATGTAAAAGTTTTAATTTTTATCTATACTCAATTATTTTTTATTGAATTCACATAATATTTTAAAGTGTATCATTGTGCACTAGTATTTTCTACTAGGTACTGACTATGTTGGTTGACAGATATAAATCAGAAATTAGATAATATTGATACTAGGATACTATTATACCAATTTGGTAACTAATTACACATGTGAATAAGACGTTATTTTATTAATTTAACAAAAATGATTATTTTAATATTAAATTATTCACAGGAATGCTATTTATTATATTTAAAATACATTATACGATGCTCTGACTATACTAATTATTTCATTATTCTTTTATTACAAGTAAAATCATTACTTAAAATTGTGTATTTTTCTGATCACATATAACACTTATTATTTAAAAAAATATTAACTTTTACTATTTGTACCATCATAAAATATTTTTTTAAACGAGTTTTGAAGTAAATAAAATTAATTTTATTTGCTTCTACATATACCTACTCAATCTACTTCAAATCACATACAAATTAAAATTGTGTGAAATTTTCGATGAAAGATATTTTGTTTTATATCCACTAAATAAATATTATCAAGTTATTAATTTGAAAAAAAGATCGATAAAGTTAAAATACAAATTTGCAATAAAGCCATCCTGTTTTAACCTTAAGAAAACGATTAACAAGTAATGACTGTCGTTTGGTAAACAATTTTTTTGAATTCAGACATTATTAATTAATTTTATCATAAAATTGATACTTATTATTTCTACCTCAAGTTTTGTAACAATAATTTAAACATATGAAAATGTTTAAACAACTTTGTCTCAAGTGTTGAACAATAACACGTATGTAGGTGTATATTCTATATAAATCTAAATATGTATAAATAACTGTTAAAATAAATAATTATATTATTTTAGCTGAACTAACCACTGATTTTGATTGTGGTGAAATAAATTTACAAATAGTCCAACGCCATTATATTATTTCTTAAATACCAGTCATATATTAATTAACATTTTAATTAGGTTATTTGATGATAAGTTGAAAATGTGAAATACATTTGCAATTTTGGGTGTCATAAACAATACCTACTTACTATTAAATTGTATCCTTTTATCTTCTCTTAATATAAAATAATAATTAATATAAAACAATTTCCTCTCGGTTTGTGTTTTTTGATAGTATTATTATTTTTCATGAATACTTACTCACTAATAACATGTCTGATTCGACACAAAGTAAAAGTATGCCTATATTATTTAATTATATTATATATATATGTTATACAAAATAGTTTTTATTTTTTTCAATGGATAAAAAGTTTTTAAGAAAAACGTTTCTGCTGTACCTATTATATTATGTAAAATTGAATATTTACACTGTTTTATTAAATAGAATACTTTTAGGTACCATAGAATTATAAACTACTTACCATTAAAGAATCTACTTACCATTACATTGGATACTTTATCTCATTAATATAATTTGCCCTCAGTTTGTGTCACCAAAAATGTTCATACACATAATATGTTTTTCGATAGTATTATTATTTTTTTAATACTCAATAATAACATGTCATACGTCGAGTCTTATTCAACACAAAAAAAGTATACGGTATACCTATATTGTTGAATTATTTATACAAAATGTTTTTTTTTTTTTTTTTTTTTTTTTATGGTATATCCGAATGCATTTTTCAGATTGTAGATTGTAGTTAGAACTATTATGTGAAAATGCTATAGTAAATACTCAATTGACCCGTGCCTTATTGGCTTTTGTCTATGGTAATATATACATTTACAATAAAAATGATTTTCTCTTGGGAAAATGGGTATCATATATTTTGACCAGACTTATGTAGCTATTCAAAAAATGTATGAAATGTTAGTTCATAATTTTGATTCAATCTATAGTAATTTATTAGTAAAAAAAATGTTCATTATATGTTCACCTTCATTTTTAAAACACTGTTTTATTAACACTTTCTGTATGAACCTTTTGTTTCATTTTATTTTATTATCAAAATATATAAAGTTGATATTTTTTCAACTATAATAATGTTTAAACAATAGTTCACTAACTTATTGCATTATTAGTGTCTTAAAGTTTTTTTTAAGTAAGCTTGGTTCTCAATAACTAAAATATAAAAAAGATAAAAAATATCTCAAAATAGTTTTTTTTTCGTCCCGACTGACCAGAATTACTCTTTACATCACTCTAATAACCGACCTCTAGATTTATCCTCTATACGTTCATTGTATAAATGTGTGTTTTCAAAGAAAAACCGTATCCTACTTTTGTCGGTGTCCTGGCCGAGGAGCGGAGCTCCTCGAGCCGAATGCTTGGTATATATAATGTAAATACATTGATAATGTATCATTTTTGATACCGATAGTAGTTTTACAACGGCTCCTATTTTCCTCACTCTAATAAACCGACTTCTAGACACAACCCATATACGTTAAACCTAACGCTTTTCGCGGCGCCATGATGTGTAAGACCTTTAGGTATTTAGTATTTATATAAGTAAGTTTTCAATATTAACTTCTAGACATAACCCATATACGTGAAATCGAGACGTTAAACCTAACCTGTATGCTACTTTCGACGATGTCTTGGCCGAATAAATAACTAAATAGCTTATGTTTCCGAACCGACTGACCAGAATTATTCTATACGTCACTCCAATACACCAACCTCTAGACTTATCCTACACGCGTTCGATCTAGACGTTAAAAAAACTGTATCCTAATTACGGCGTTGTTCTCAATAACTTAAATATAAAAAAGATAAAAAATATCTCAAAATAGTTTTTTTTCCGTCCCGACTGACCAGAATTACTCTTTACATCATTCTAATAACCGACCTCTAGATTTATCCTCTATACGTTCATTGTATAAATGTGTGTTTTCAAAGAAAAACCGTATCCTACTTTCGTCGGTATCCTGGCCGAGGAGCGGAGCTCCTCGAGCCGAACGCTTGATATATATAATGTAAATACATTGATAATGTATCATTTTTGATACCGATAGTAGTTTTACAACGGCTCCTATTTTCCTCACTCTAATATACCGACTTCTAGACACAACCCATATACGTTAAACATAACGCTTTCGACGGTGTCCGTGTAAATAAAATTTATCATGTTTATACTTTTGATCCCGAAAGGCGTTTCACCGGCAGCTAGTTTTATCATAAAATTGATACTTATTATTTCTACCTCAAGTTTTGTAACAATAATTTAAACATATGAAAATGTTTAAACAACTTTGTCTCAAGTGTTGAACAATAACACGTATGTAGGTGTATATTCTATATAAATCTAAATATGTATAAATAACTGTTAAAAATATTATCATTTAGTACTATGCTAGAAAATATACTTTATTGTAAGGATGTAACATCATTGATTCAGGCTAAGTAGTTTATTTGATGGTCCCAGTATTTCGTTAGTTTATTGTTAATTCAGAATAATATATTTAATATTCGATTTTTTTTTAAAATTTGGTTTGATTGTTATAATTATAACCATTACGTATTCGTAAATTTTGTCAGTTTTAAACGTAGTTGTATAGTCGAAAATATCTAAACTATGTACTTGTTATTAGAATAATATATTTATTTTCATAAATTACAAATTCTTTTTTTCCAATTTTTTTTAACGGTACAATTTTAATGTTTTTAGTATGCATGTTGTATTAGCCCTGGTATTATGAAGATTACTAAAGTAACTACATAAATGGTCACTTTTAAGAGAAAATACTTACAATTTTGATTTCAAATAGATTATGGTATGATTTTCATGTATAAATGTGTATTAAATAAGTCTCAGAGTAAAAGTATTGTAACAATTATTGCTCACTAAGAGCTGCAAAAATGTTGGTATATTTAATTATTATCTTTTGAATCGTATCTTTTCATTATGTTTTATCATTTTAATTCAAATAATCGTGTAAGTTACAAATACTACATTATTAATGTGTAGTACGTTATTTATAAAAAAAAAAAAAAAAAAAAAAAAAAAAAAAAATTAAAAATAATGTTTTTTCAATATAGATGATATAAAAATAGGGAGAAACTCATTAGTCGTCAATTCATTAATCATTATGTAAAACCTATCTCAAGTTTATAATTACACGTTCATAATTTTATAGACAGTTTCAATTTAAATCTTTGATTAAACATTTTTTTATGTACATACGATTTTTTTACGTGTAATTTATTATTTTAATATAAAAAAAAAACTCGAGTGTACCTTATTATTACTAAATTATTAAGCGATGAATAATAGTTAAAAAAAAAAAAAATTAACCTCTTCGTATTTTTACTACACTCGAATAATTGTGTAGAGGAAAAAATTCTCGATTGGATCGTCAATCGTCATTAAGATTTTAATACTGTTGAGCGCTGAAGCACAAGAAGATAAAGTGTCACATAAAGTATATTGATCCATCCTATTATTTAACGTTTGTATATAGCGTTGTAGGCACGAGTAGTAATATACGATTTCCTGTAAATTATATTAAGACCATGCTAAACATCAAAATGGTTGGTATCTGGAGGATTCACGACAATGTTGTGAAAATGGAAATTAATGTAGTAATCGTATTCAGGATTCTAAGTAGGAACATGCTAATTATTCACTAGTTGTCTAAATGCTAATAATCGAAACCAAGATAATCTACAAGAATCAGTAGATTGCTCTGACACTGTTTCCCAATTAATTTATCTTATATTTTTAAATAATTGTGTCTTAAACCCCTAAACCAGTAAAATAACTTTTTCGGTGCTGCAGAGTGAAATATTTTTCGATCAAAATCCATCCGATATTTATAATTTTTGTGAACTATCGACCAATGAATAAACTCTACAAAAAGTAAATATTTTATTTTATACGCCCCTAAATATTATTATATTCACACAGTATAAACTATTTGCGAGTGAATTATTGATGACGATCGCTCATACTAAAAACAATAAATATGTACATGTTAAAAATGATTTATCGACACCTATAAGATTGATTAGTTCTGTTTACGAATCAAATTCGAAAATTTAAATCAACTCTAAACAAGAATATGATTTTCATGGTATAAAAATAAATATGGCGTTTCATTGTTTTAGAATATCATTGTTTGCACATATTTTGAGTTGTTTCCTCAATCCGAAACTTGAATACATTATTATCATAATATAACGTAACGATAAATACATTACCCGTGCACGTAGGTATTCGGTGTGACCACGTGGAATCCGCCAAGCACTCGATCGAATTGACGCCAGACATTTGAAAACCCCAAGCACATTTGAAAACTGCTCGTTTGCCGTACGTGTCATTGTATTCGACCATGATCAACCTGGAATCGTCGACACTGATTGGCGGACACTTTACCATGACGCAATCCGGCGGTGAATTCGACCAGTCTCCTGGAAAAATGCACGAATTCGAAATAGATTAGTTTACGTCAGATTTCATTCAGTTTTTTATTTTCTCTTCTCCGTCGCCTTACCACGTGGATTCGTGAGTCGCACGCGTTTTCATGTACTTAAATTTATGATATTTATAATAATCCAATGATTATGTTTGAATTTTAATAACAATTGTATTATACAGTATATTTCTCACTTTAAATGACAAATTGTATACAAATACACAACAGAGGCGTACCAAAGGAGGTGTATTAGGGTAAGAAAAATTTTTTCTAGCTGTTTTACAGATAATAAATGTTGAACCTCCTTCTAGAAAAAATGCTTTGTACACCCCTGATACACATCACACAATATCGCGTGCGTATATGAGAACACTAAAAATTATGGTGAGTAATAGTTACTATAGTATCGTATCCATTTTTCGGTCGTATTCAATCGAAATAATTCGCTAATATAAATGCATAATGCAGACGTAAAATCCACTCTAGAAAGAATATACGCATACCGGCAGCTATTTGCAAAGCTTTTTACTTAAAAAAAAAAAAGAGAGAGAATTTAATTGGATTTGAGGATCGCTGTACGACCCTCTTTGATTATTACGACCGGGACGTGTTATTTCATGCAGTCCGATTTTTTTCAATAAGAAATTGAATCCACTTAAACCTTTTTTTTTTTTAAATTTTATTCATCACGCAATAGCGTTCATGAAAACCAACCAAGTAAAATGAAATAATCTAATAATAATTATCGTTATTTCTTCGTCGTCGTATCACTCAGACTTTCTTCCCCCCTCGATTTCCAGCGTAACATTTCGCAGCACGGAAAAATATTTCCCATCAGATTTGTATGATTTGTATGCGAATTTGCAAATAAAAGGGTGATAAATGTACATTTGAATCCGTCCCGCGGTGGTTGCCGCAGGGAGGTGGATCGGGCGCTACGACGACGTGACGGGGACTGGGTAAAAACCACGATTTGATCGACGTGTCTGCAATGCGTTTTCTTTTGCCCTGTCAAATTTCAAAGTTTCTACATCACCCTCTCCCCTCCCGCCATAACCACCGCACCGTCACCCCGGGACTTCTTTTATTTCTCCTATTATTTCGGGGTAAGGCGATACGGACGCGACGGTGGCAATGGGATGGGAATAATAAAGAAGAGGAAACCGATAGACGCAAGCGCTTTTCAGTGGCAACTGCACTCGATCAATCATTCGCACGGCCTCGGCTCTGCGGCATAAACTCCCTGTAAAGTTAAGTGGATCTGTGTTCGGTATGCCTGTATTACGCTATTAAGTACCATTCAATCACCGAGCACACGTGTCGATGCTATTATCAAACCAAACGTTTACCTAAACCCTCTGTCCCGCGTCACGCCAGCAACGCGTTATTATTGCCATAAATGGTACGCGCCACAAAACACTTAATCATATCCTTAACTTCCTATTTGGGTGCACGCGCAAAACCATTTTTATTCGAGGACCTACATTTTTCGAACATTATTCTATTACAATAATAATTATTGATGCTCCATGACTGCGGCGGTTCAGAGACTATTACGTTCACGGCACCCTTAACAAATATTTTGTGTTTGGTAACGGAAATCTAAATCTGTCTTAACCAGAGTTTTCCAATCACCAATTACAAATGTATAATATCCGAAAAAAAAATTTAAGTTATTAATGAAATTGTTCGTGGCTATAGATAGAGTGTAACTATTTCTTCATTTACTAGAACATGAAAAAGCTCAGAGGTATTGTGAGTGCTTCTTGGTGCCCGATTGTGAAAAAATGAATCACACATCGTGCACTCATGTAATTTAGTGTGTATGTGTGTGTGTGTGTGTGTGGGTGTGAATCTTACTTACGAATATTTTGTTATTGTTGTGAGGAACCCTTACGTTCCACGAAATACACCTTGAGAACTACTGTTCTACAATAATATTATGCCTACACAAATTATTCACGAGAAAATGTTTATACTAACAGTATAGTACCCAACTTATGATTGCAGAAGTAATAATTATTCATAATTTTATTGACAAAACCTTATTAAGTCAAAAATGTTTTGTGATACATTGTTTTTAAAATATTTCTTCTCGTGGATTAACAAAACATATTGCACGCAATGTTATTTTAAATTTTGACATGCATAAGATTAGGTTTTTAGTTATTATCATTTACTTTTTCCATAAATTAATAATTATTTCAGTAAACTGTTATCAGTTTAATAAAATGAAATTACGTTGAAATCGTGAATATGCAATGACAATGTCGATATGAAAAATTAATGAATAAGTATTAAAAAAGTATTATTAAAATTAAACTAAAAGATAATATTATTCATATATATATATATATATATGTACTACTCGTATATGTACATTGTACAATGTACATACATAAACACTTTAGTTGATATTGACATGTTTTTGTATTCTTCTTGCTTATGGAAATAATCATATTTGCTAGAGTAAAAGAAGTCAGGTTTTTACGAAAAATGTTAAATCCATTTTAATGAATATTTATTTACTGATTATATCAGTGATTGGCACAAGCTAAATATTGAATAAGCACAATTTTTGGAAGTAGTTCAAGTTAATTAATTTATATAGAAAAAACACCTGCCACGTTTCTGAAGTATAATTTTCCACATGAACCATTTATTTAAATACAAAGTATGCAAAGCTGTAGATTTTAATAAATGATTTTTATAATTCACTGTTTGAAAAAAAAAATGAATAATTAATGAGATGCACTTCAATGTAAATGATATAATTGTATCTTTATTGTGTGTATTAAACATGAATTATCACGTTTATTGGAAAATCACTACATAAAAGTTTAAATATACAACATAAATATATGTCAGGAAAATTAATTATAGTAATACCTACTTAATATTTAATTTAACTTAACTGCATTTTAACATCAATCCTTAAATTTTTTTTGTTAAAACAAGTATTGGAAATTTATTTTGTAATTAATTTTAATTTTCAGCGCATCATTTTAGATGGAGAAAACAGTAGTTAGATTGAATTGTAATAGTTATGAAACAAAATAATTATATATATATATATATATATATATATATGTAATTATTCTGTCTCAAAATAATAAAGAAATTGTACTAAATTTTAGTTCTCCCGGATTCTATACATTTTTTTTTGTTATTTAATATTGTTTAAACACTTATATTTTTTAATTTTAAATTTCTAAGTCAAATACTTCAAACCCAAAATGTTTTTTTTTTTTTTTAATTTAACATGGAATGTGTTCAAAATTATGGTTTTTTAAATATTATGTACAACTATCTACTTTGTCATTAATTATGTTATAAATTAATTTAGTGAGGCTAAAAATTCAATGAATGAGAGATTGAGTTTAACAAAACTTGAAAAAATAAAATTGTAATATTCTAATATTTTATTTAGACAGGAGTTTTCTTAATACATTTTTATCGCATTCCATAGTAAAATTAATTTATGATGTTAATGAATTGGTATAAGTTAATTTAAAAATATAAATTATGGGATACATGTATTATTAGTCCACTTTTATACTATTATCTAAAAAAAAAAAATGTTGTTCAAAGAATTGAAATATAAACGTTACATTTAAAAATATTTTAAATTTGCAATAATTTATCAAAAGTGATTACTCCGATGTAAAAATGTTTTCTGATATTTAATATTAAAATTGAGGCACCTAATTACTAATTCAATTTTAATTTATTCAATGTGTTTTATTTAAGTTTTTATAAGTTGACTGTTAGGTATTTATTATGCTCGCGCCCACACACAAACACACACACACACACACACACACACACACACACACACACACACACACACACACACACACACACACACACACACACACACACACACACAATGTTTCCACGAAATCACCACAATTTGATATATTCATGGACTTTAATAACATAATAGCTGGTACTAGCTCATGTAGTTTCTCCGAGCTAAATAGTTGGGTACATGATTGTGTAAGGAAATTGCATTAGTTCTAGAAAGTTTAGCTTTCAAACTAATAATCAATTATAGTTGCATTCAAATTTTCTAGAACAAAGTTAGTACATATAAGAATACATTAAATAGGCATCTTTATAAATGAATAGTATAAATTTAATTGCACATAAAGAATACACGAATTATTACTATTTCTGGTGATTCTGAAAAATATTTCTGGTTTTATAATTTTGAAATGATTAATTAAAAGAGTCGATTCAAAATTACAGAAGCTTAACAATGTTTTTGATAATTAGTTATTAAGATTAAAAATTTATATATAATATTATACATATAAGGCTGTAATATTATTTTTAAATATATTTGTATGAGTATATCAGAAAATTTATGAAAATTATTGGAAAACTAAATTATTAGTTTTAAATAAAACAAAATTGTTTTCTTAAATTTATTGGAGAAAAACGGGAAATAATAATTAGTTTTGAAAAAAAAAACATTGTTGCATTTTTAATATTATATTCTGTGCATAAGCCAAACTTTGTTGTGGTTATTAATTCCAACACCGAAGGCGTTAAACTGAACGTATCAGCTTGGCAATATACAACAATGGTAAAGTTGTAGATACGGGTATTACGAATATTGTTGTGATTCAAAGTGTTTTTTGATGTATGCTACTGTATTTACCATAAAATGTAATATTCCGAGTTTCAGGAGAATTGAAAAAAAATGGATAGTCAAAGACGAGATAATACACATTTCAGAACAAGTATTCACTACTAACCCAAGTTTGTGGTTGAAAAGTCTGAAATAATGTCAAACAATTTTACATCACAGTGTGGTGTGTTAAATCACGTGATCTCGACGAGTTTATGTCACGACCGAAATACTCGCTAATGTGTTGAATAAACGTTATTGCGACGTATTACGCGCGCACGACCGAAGCGTATTTTTGTAGATTATGCGAATTTCAGCATCTACACACACACACACACACACACACACACACACACACACACACACACACACACACACACACACACACACACACACACACACACATACACATACACACACACACACACTCATGCATTCGCACAAGCATGCGCACATGCATGTACGCACACACTCATGTAAGGTTTAACGACACCTAACCGCAGTTGTAAACTTTACAACCGTGCAAGTTCCGCTGTTGCCGTGAAAGTTCCAGACGCGTCGTGAACGCTCTGTATGCGTTATATCGTGGTTATTCGCGCAACGCATCGTCGTCACGACAGAGGGATTTGTCGTTTTACTACTTTTAACACGCCGTGCACCGACCAAATTCTTCGTTTCCGTCATTGGGCCAGGGAAAAACTTATGGAAACTAAGAGCGAAAATCCAAACGTACGTCGACTGGAAACAAAAAGTTATATGTCTCGGCATCAAGCAGTGGACACGAATCTAAAAATGAACGACCACGTTAAAAATACATTACGAAAAACAAAAGGAGTTAGGGCCGCTCTATAACCATACCCAAACTACAAACATGCCATAAGAAGGAGAATACACCATGTGCACCATGTGCGTAAAGTCTATCACCCTCCACGGTTCGATTGCATGGGCACTATATATTAGCCGAACAAACTTGGACAAACCCAAAATTGTTTAAAATATAGATTTGCGAACAATTACGTGTGCCATTGGCTGTAGATCAAAAATGCGAAATACTACCAAAACACGACAAACCTAAGTGCAAACCAAAATTCTGTTTTTAGCACCCTATAAACGCAAATACATTTTAGTATATACATCTCTATGATATCTATCCGTCCGCTATTACTCACTGTTGTCTGTATATAAAATTATTGTGGTTACACAACGTACTGCGCATATTTATTTGTTTAAGTTATAGTAAATCATGATTCAATAATTATTCTTATAAGAATGTTTATAATTTTAATTTAAGCAAAAACAGATTGAATACTCACTAGGGTGGTCCTTATTTAAGGGGGAAAAAAATTCATATTTTTGTCGGGACGCTCCTCAATATTTTTAAGAAACATAAAAATAATGCCTACGAAGTTTGGTCATAATAAGTCAATTCTAAAACGTGGCGCAAGGGGGTTGAAAATTGCCAAAAGGTCAATATTTTGTCTTTTTTTTTTGTTTTTTAAAGTTTATGTTAAAACTACAGCGCTTAGAGTAAAATTTGACAGAATCTTAATTTTGAAGCATAACCATACCTAAAAAAATATATATGACAATTTTGTTGTAAATCTATTATTTTCCGAGAAAAAAAAAATATACAAATAATTAATTATGTTGGTTATATTAAGTTTAAAAAAAGACACAGTATTAAATTTGAGGTAATGAGCAAAAAATAAATAATATAATGTTATCGATTTGATAACGTTTAAAGTTTGAACACTTAGATATTTGATTAGTATTAACAATAAATTATTGTTATCCTGGATTTAATATGAACGTTAGGGCTCGCGACTTCAGTTATTACTTTTATCTACGCAGTGGTATATCGAATATTACTTTAACGTTTTTTGAGTGTTTAAGTTTATGTTTATATATATATATATATATATATTATAATATTATATACATTATACAGTTGTATATAACTTCAAAATTACAATTTTTACCGAACAAGGAGACAATAATGATTGATCAGATTTATTTAATTGTATATACTGAGAGTCTAATTGTGGGTGCTAAACTGCCATCGAATATTCAAGTTCTTCGAGTACTCTTTTCTTACACGAGAAAAGTAAAGTTAAACTTGCGATTAAGTTCAACTTTAGTCGTGAAGGAAGTTGAAATATTTTGGGAGAAAGCCAGAATTCCCGATAGAAAATTTCAATGAAGTATTGAAAAATTAGAATATTTATACACAGAATGGAAAAACTTAAATAAAAGTAAAAAAAGACAAACAGCAACACAAAAACAAAAAGAAATAGACTTCATCGATAAATTTAATGACTTGTTTGATATTGCTCATGAGAATGTAATAGATATAATTGAAATAGAAGAAGATAAACGATTTTTAATCTCTCAAAGAGAAAAACAACGAGTAGGTTCTTTAACTGGGTCAGATCGTAGTTTTGCATAACAAGAAGAATTAGAATGATCACAAAATGAAGCAAAACAATCAAGACAACAAAAATTAATTGAAAGTCAACAACTGAATGGTATGCTACATTATTATTTATTTATTAATAAAGCATTAGTTTTTGTAATATCGTTTTCAATTTATAGACGAGCTAGATTTATTTGAGTTTTCAAGTAGTTACAATTAAGAATTGGAGTGGGATGTACAAAACCATAGCAAAATTGAAAATTTTAGTCATTCAGAAGCAGAGGCATCTGGTCCATCTATTAGAATCTGTCAATTTTTACTCTAAGCGCAGTAGTTTTAACATAAACTTTTCGGCAATTTTCAGCCCCCTTACGCCGCGTAATAGAATTTACTTATCATGGCCAAACTTCGTAGGCATTATTTTTATATGTTTCTTAAAAATATTGAGGGACGTCCCGACAACAATTTCTACTTTTAAATATAAGGGCCACCTTAATACGCACGTGTCGTATTAGCGCAAACACTGATATTGATATTTTGTATGTAATTCAAAACGTTTAATTCAAATTTATAATATGCCTCAAAATAAAATTAAAATAGCTATGAATTGTAATTTGATCGGATAAAATATAAGCTTTTTATATAAAACAGTAGTTATGAATACTAGTTTATAAAATAAAATTTAATTCAACCGAGGTCGATAACTATGATGTTTAAAAACAGAAAAATGTATAATATTTGGCCACTAAACATGACAAGCATAAAATGTTAAAATGAAATTTGAATTTCGACGAGTGTGTTCCGTTGTCAAAAAAAAAATAAATATTAATTCTGCGCTTTCTTTCCACTTCCAAGGTATAAAAGCACAAATCGGGTTTGCTCATTTGGGCAATTAATATAAATAAAACTTCTGCGCTTTTGGTTATTACAAACACACATCATATTATCATCGATAACTCAATAAAATTACGTAGGAAATCAGTTGACGTCCAACGTCTCTCCGAATCGGACAAAAATGCATCAATCATATTGTTCTTTAATAAGACTTCACAATATTGGAATGCCCGAGCAGAATTACAAAACAATGAACCAACAAACCCAAAACGACGATCAAGAACTGATCTACAAGAAAACAAAAATTAGGAAGAAGAGGCAATTTTCTGAAGCCCTGCAGCGCGGACCATAAGTCGCCGGACGATAGCGAACGCAGAAGGCAGCGAATTCGTTATTTACATCGACACTGACGGTCGTGCGCGTCGGAGGATGGCGCTACGTTTGCGGTCGTCGCAGGAAACGCCCGCACCGTAAGAAAATATCGTAAATACGGATGCGATATACACGTATTATGACGTGTTACGTAGGCATACGGTCGGTCGGTCCTTGCAGGCGCCACGGACGGACGGAGTAGAGAGGACGAGAAATAACACGGAACAACGACGAGGCCGCGGGGGGTAAGTCGCGTCTCGATACTCGGTAACTCACGTGTCACGACACGATGACATTTCTCTATTCGATGAAGATTTGCCGTCATTTCGCCAGCCGTCACGTATTTATACCCATATATACGCATTATAACAATACGTCTGACCAACTCTCGTCGCATAAATGTGTGTGTGTGTGTGTGTGTGTGTGTGTGCGTGTGCTCGCGTGTTACATACTATTCGTTGTAAGGTATGCAAAACACGGAAAACCCATAACGATGGTGGTGGTGGTTTGGAAAAGGAGTAGCTATAGTGGTGCGAGCATTGTGCACGATCCGTACATACAAACACACCGTATCCGCGGTGTATAATGTGCGCGTGTGTGTCGGTCGCCGTAATAATAATATTTTATCAAATACTTCCTTTCCCACACGCGAGCTCATTACCATACGAATGGTCCGTCGCCATCGGACCGCCAACTTTAGGTAGTCGGTCGGCGAACGGTCGATCGGTCTGTCGGCCGTGTAAGGGATGTATATATTTATATTTATATACAACAATAGACGTGCATTATATTGTACACATTGTGTACGTGTATGTATATAGTGTGATCACTATCGCCGGGTGCCAGCATCGATCTATAAGAGATTTAACCGTCGGAAGGGGATTTTCTCTCCTCGCACAATGCTTTTTTGTCTGTAAATAATCAATATCAAATCCTAAGTCGCCGTCAATCGCGATTTCTACGGCTTCTATAGTAAGACCGATACATTCAGATTTTTCCGTTCGAGTAAATTTCGTTTCCACGACATTCGTGCGTATTCCATTGTAGTTAGATTTTTTATATTGTTGTTATTATTATTATTCTGAACCAAATAGATGTACCTTGTCTGAAGAGTGGCTGCGTAACATTTCCAAGGCAATAAATGTATTTCAAAACTTTGTGTGCACAGACGGTATATACCTACTCCGTAATCGTGAAAATTGTGCGTCGGTTCGTCATATTCAATAAAACGTTGACATTTTCTTAAAATGCTTTGAACTTTTAAATTTGTTTTGTATATTTTTCACACGCACAGTGTAAAAAAGCGTTAACAGTTTTCCGGAGTCATCAAGATGTAATTATTATTGTAGTTTTCCGTTGTATATCTGTTGGAGAACTTGAGTTCTTTGACATTCAATGCAACACTGCCGGAATAACACTCAAGTTTTCACCCGCAAAAAAAAAAAAATAAAAATAAATAAAGTGTAAAATTTACATAAGTTTAAAATACCGATGATACGTTGACTGCAGCATATTTTTGTTACACTGTTAAAAATATAACCGTATGTGTTTTATTAATTTAGGCCGTCGCAGCGTATTTACATTGGATACAACGTTACTTTGTGATAAACGGAAACATAGAAAATATGTCATGTTTGAAAAATGTAATTCCAATGGTGATGATTATATGTTCAGAATTAAATACGTATATATTTGTATATATTCAATATAAATTAATTTTGACGTAAAAGATTTAATCCGGCACGTTGTGTCATTTACAACGGAGATTTTATTTTATTTCAATGTATCGAGTTAAATGACGCGTGTTTGATTTTAGCATTGATTACCTTCCTACTTAAAAAAAAAATCGGGTACGTATTTATTTTATAAATGTGTATTATATTATTTCAGGATAACTCATGATGATCTAAAATTTGTAATTTAACCAAATATATAGCGTCAATTATCCAAATATGTCTAAATTTTTATTAAACGATCTAATAACAATAGTTTTACGTAACACAATGATGCATATTTTTACTTACGTAATTTTAAAATTGTTTAATTTTCTTGAATCACAATTATTTCTATTATAACTTAATACCAAGAAAGAGAATATTTTTAATAATACATATTTGAATTTTTAAGTGGTTAAGAGCAATAAAGAAAGATATGCAAAAGTAACTCAGTAAAATTTAACACAAATACTATTCCTATTTTTCAATCTTTAAACGCATACCGATCATAAAAAAAAAAATAAAATAATTTTATCTTTAAATTGTTTTATGATAATCGTATTTCATTAAATATTGCATTAAATAACAAGACAGAAAAGTACACAAACTTATAAGTATAAAGGAGTGAGTTATAACTCTTAGATCATAGCAAAAGAAATTGTACAACAATTTGATTTAACGGAAAGAGAATAGAAACATAATATACGAACAACAGTAATCGATTTCTGCCGTACCAGGGACCGCGTATTTATTTTAGATGTAATAAATTACGCAATCACGCTCCAGTCAGCTATCAATTAAAAACCAATGATTTGAATTTCAACAATACGTGCCTTTAATATTTTTTAGGGTTGTTTGCAGTTTTGTTTGTTAATTTATTGCTGACCACTGTTTACGACAAAAAAAAAAAAATAATAATAATAATTCAAAATAGTATTGTGAATATTATGGCCACAAAGTCATTATAACAATTAGCCGAATTTATATTGAGGTTTTTGTTTTGTGGCGTAATGTGATGTTACAATTCATAAAATTATAATACATTTTATATTCCACGAAACGTATGTCAAATACAATGCCGCACGTAAATGTATCCGATGAATTGGAACCACGTGATTAAATCATTGCGGTGTGGCGCGTGCGTTATATCTCCATCCGGCTGGGAAACTCGTTATTATTCAATAACTACTGTTTTAAATTTAACGTGCGTGAACATTTTAATTTTCCTGAGTGTACACATCTGTAAAGGAAAAATCGTCGCTGTGCACGATGTGAGGTTTTTTTTTATTATTATTAAGGACAGAGTAACACAGTGTTTTAATTTAAAGGAAAAACTATTACAGGGAGGACTCCCCTTATATGACGATGACACGTATCGCATAACAAGAACAGAGGGGAGAAAGAGAGACATTGAAAAGTTTAATTGCAAGGGTCGCGTAAGAGTTTAATTAAAATTCCACCGAGTACTGTTTGAGATGCACTATTTGCCTTTGGATAAGAGAAGCTTACTTTTCTCTTTTTTTTTTCCACTGTTTATATTCTGTTATTTTCTTTTGTTATCCAATAATAGCAACAAAATATCATAAAAAATACAAGTCCAAAGATATTTTAATAATGAATTGAGAATGTTACGTGGAAAATGCTATGGTGATATAATATATCATCTATTATTAAAATACAAGGATAACAGATATGTTGTAAAGACTTTATTTTAAGATTTTATAAAATATTTAACATTAAATACCAAAAGTACTTATTACTATTTTTTTTTTATTTTTATTTTTTTGATGAATTTCCTGTGCTATAAAAATGTTAAAAAATGTTTATAACCAAATATTTGTATTTAATAATGAATAATTTAAATTTCTCTAAGTATCGTAATTCTATATTTAAAAATGTAGTTACAGAAAAAACGAGTTTGATTATTTTGTTTTTCAATGTAAGCCAAACAATTTATAATATAAGCGTTTTCATGCATATAATAATTTAAAATAATTATATTTGAAAATGAACATTCAAGTCGTAATGATTGAAGCGCATAAAATGATTTTTATTAGTTTCACATGAAATTGTACTTTACGAGTATATACTCGTATATTATAAGATATAAAGTTACAAAACTGTCCTACGTATCAATTCAGTAATTTTTTATCTTACTTTTATGCGAAAAAATACGTAATTGTAAACAGAAGATGTGTCATGATTCACGATGGAAGTATTATAGAAGATTTAATTATATATTATATTATAGTGTTAAAAGGATAAACAATTTAAAATATAGGAGATTAATAAAATATTAAGTGTTCATGTGCAAAAATCAATAAGTTGATTTTGACGAAACATCTTGTTAAAATTAACTCCTATAAAAGAAATGAAGAATAATAAAATTTAGGGCAGAATTTTATATGCTCGATTACAATGATAATAACAACAAGAAATCAATCAGAAGCCGTGACTACAGAATCTGATTTCATTGTTTATTCTTCTTAATTCGTACGGTTCATATTAATAAATCAATAAAGACGAACTATTTTAAATTATAATTATACATTATTATTATTATTATTATTATTATACATTGCATTTTATTATAGAATAGATTTAAATAAAACAAAGTTAAAAATTGATCAAATTTTCATTTGAGTCATTGATGTATTTATTAATATATATATTTTTTATCAGCTTTGATGTTTTAATCAATAATAGAACAAATTAATATTGAGTAATTAATTTTTAATAATCTATTCGGACATTTCCTACTTTTTTTAGGTTGTAAACAAAGCACATCTTTAATTATGTAAACGTTATTTATTTTTTATTTTGCAATTTAGAATACTTGTAAGTACTGTTACAGTAGGTTAGTATATCTATATATACTTTTTAATGTTTTAGACAGTCATTTAATTTATTTTTTTTGTCAATTAAGTTTTTTTTTAATATTTTCTTGTAATCCACATTTTCTTACTTTTATTTTACGAGTATTTTTTTGTGTTGTTTTAGGTATAAATTGACTATATTGTAGAATATTTTTAAATATCTTTATTTTTTTTTTGGCTTAAATAAGAATCAACAATGGTTTTAAGTTAATTAAAAAAAAACTTATTATCATATTTATCATATTACAATTACGTTATTTTGAACAATATTGTTAATTTGTTACCTGTTTTAGAAACAATTATTTTTAATGGTAGTTATAAGAGCTGACCATAGCCGAATGGTAGATGGTATTCTTACAAATAAAATATTGACTAATAATCGTTTTCAAATACTTTGAATCATAGTTAAACGCCGTAAAAAAAAAAAAAAAAAATGTCTCGACAATTTGATTCCATCAATTTTTTAAATATTTCTTGTGTGTATCAAAACCCTTAAACTAATGGTTAATAATCAATATAAAATAAAAACAAATTATACTTTACTTCATATTTAAATAGAAAAGTACTAAATGACTTTGTATCTATACATATTAAACTGTTTGTAATTAAGTAATGTTGGCACCATACGGAATGAAATTCTTTTGAGTGATACAATAACCAAGTCTGAATTAATCATTCTTTATAGTGGCATGGATATTTTATAACTTGTATTATCGTTAATATAAGTTTAACGTCAACAGTTAAGCAGTACCTACGAAGTTATCGGTGATTAAATTGTAGAGGTACTGATAATACATTTGAGAAGATTTAATTAAACACTCTGTTCTGGTTCACTTTATAGGATTAAAGGTTTACGGATGGTCAAAATGTACCAGCGAATCCTTATAAATGCATATATATATATATATGTGTGTGTGTGTGGGTGTGTGTATGTATGTAAGTATGTATGTATATGTATACGTATATTATACCCGAATGGCCTGATATCACTCTCAAGTGTCTTTTCTGTGAATTACTCGAGTGGTCCTAATCAACAAACCCATCCTCGTTTTACCCTCACAGTTTATTCAAAGTTTTGTGGGCGTTATTTTGTGTTTGACATGGGGTGGCCATAATGGTAGACAAGTTTCGCTCGACCATTGTGTTCATGGTCAAATAATAATTAGTAAAATACAAAATATACTGTCTTATAAGTTCATTTTTAAGTTCATTACAGTATATTTTTCTTTTGTATAAACAAAATGCAATCCAATTATCTATAAAATTATTCTTTTAGGATAGTCTTAAACACAATGCATCTGAAAATGTTTTGCAACCAAAACTTAACAGTAATGATGTTTAAAATCCATTATAATGTCTAACTTAAAATCAGCGAATAACTCGGGAACATATTTAAGTGTTCTTCGCATATTTGAATTTGTAGTACTACTTTAAATTACTGATAGAGACATTTGCATCTATATTATATATTTATATCTAATGAAATATTTTCAAATTATACATATTAAAGTTATGGCAACTTTTTAAACACGTTATAAAAGTATTCTAGAATAATAAATTCACACATTATATGAGTTATGACGAATTCAAAGCACGTGAATTCTCATATAATTGTTGTTCTGATATATTCAGTCAGTTAAACATTTACGTCAGAACATTTTTCTCCGATTCAAGTATGAAATAAAAATAATTATTTGAATCAATAGTGGAAAAAATATTTTTCGTCAAATAATAATTATCAAACAAAAAAAAATCTTCATAAAATTATTTAAATTGTTTGTCTTTCTTCTTAATGTAATTACACAAGATTGATGCTCGGGTTTCATCAATATTTTGAGTAGTAGAGTTAAGTATATACTTATAAGTAGTTAACAGCTATTAGTATATAGTAAAACAACGCGAAGTTTTGTTTGATAAGTAGAAGATATAATACGTATAGACTGAATGAAGACTAGACGCGGACGCGGGTAAAAATAAACGGTAACAGAAGTGGATGTTGGAGAACCGGAATTGGTAGGTATCAAGTAATATTACAAAGTAGTTTAAAAAAAGTTCATACGTTCATGTAAACAATCCACTATAGTGAATGGAAAAAATGAAAAGTAATAAAGAAAAATTTACCACCTGTTCGTTTAAAATAACTGTATTCAGTGTTTCTTTTTCGCTGTAGTGTTTTAGCGTTAGGTGTAAATAAACACGCGAAATTAGGGTAAATGAACAAAATGACAACTAATGGTGTACTTTTGTCTTTTATTGATAACAAAATGTGTCATTTTAAATAAACCTAAATGCATTTATTTTCTTAAACATTTCAAATATACAAATATACATATTGTATAATTATTGATGCAATGGTTTATGCATTTTTGAGAGAAGAATCTATTATTTTATAAAATCATTAAAAAAATATTTCTCAATGAAAAGTAATGTTTCGATTGTTTTAGATTATTTGGGTTCAACTCATTTCAAAACTTAAGCATGAAACCCTTATTCTAAACAACTAAAAGTGACCCTTCTTGGAATAACATATTTTACTGTTTACCAGATGTGCAGCTATTGTGAAATTTCAAACTATGTTTAGATAATTTTTTTTTTAATACATGACTCATCGTTGCAATATTTAAGAGTATTTAAGTTTAGGTATACTAACACAAGAATCCAAGACAGTGAATTATAATTGTGAAAACTATCCTTTTCGTTGTAGACGCTGAAGCACAAACCCACGACAATTAATTGACCCGACTATTTTGATTTTTTTTTTTTTAGCTTTACAAGCCATCTAGGCTTTTTGAAATATAAATATTACTAAAACATTCAAAAAATGGAATTTTATAAACAATTCAAATTTTATAATGTGAATATTTACGTGAAAAGTAAATCACGTATTAAATATATGTGGCATAATAATTGGTGGGAGAAAATTTTTATCAAATTGTCTAGCAAAGTCCAAATCATTGTCTTTAACAAAGTCTAGCGCCGTTATTTTTGAAATTATGACTAAAAATCATACATGGATTTTATGATAACCCCGTTTACACCAAGTTTTACTATTTGTACACAATGTTTTGATAGTTTTTCCAACCATTTGGAAAAAACTATCGAGGATAAAGAAAAATTACTTCTCTAAAGCACCAATTAGATGAAATTTCTGATCTAAGTGTTGATGGTTAAAACTTTTTGACCATTATTTTTATCACCCGAAAGAGTGATTGCATGCATAGGTAAAAAAAAAAAAAAAACTCTTCATTGTAAAACCAATACATTCTTCGTTTCACTCAAAATATACATAAATAAAGATTATCCATAATAATGTTTAGAATTTGTTAATTTTTTTATCGATAAACAAATGAGTTCGATGATATTAAATTTTCATATCTTAATATTTTGAATTTTAAAATCTTATTACGTAAATACTTTTAAATAAACAAGATGTTTTCAATATTTTCAATTATTATATTTTACTTAAAAGTCCTCAAAAATATTTTTGGTAGCTTTTGTAATGTTTGTATATTGTTGATAGCAAGTGCAAATTTCAAGTTTCTATTACGGTTTCCTTTAGAGTTTTGTCTAAATAACTAAAATCGATTTCCCTAAAATCTGGTTCACGGCATCTTTGACAGTTTTCATTCAGTTTTTGGTAGTTTTTCCTGAAACTTGAAAAACTTTTGAGAATAGAGAAACTGACTTTCCTAAAGTATATAGAAGAATCAAATTTTGATCTATGTCAAGGCTGAACATAACTTTTGAGCAAAATCCTCAACCCAACAAAGCGAACTCAAAAAAAAAAAAAAATGATGATGAAAAAGATATTTCATTTCACTACCAGAATCTAAAATAAATGTAGCTGGGTATTAAAAATGATTAAGCTTAGTAACCAAAGAAATCAACAAAATAAGAACCTCAATTAAAACATATGTATTGTTAAACATCTTTGGCACTCTTCCGTTTAGAAATTAATAGGTACTTATTTAAACTATGAACTTGACTACAAAACAGGCAAATAATATATTCTTAACAAAACGAAAAATAACAATAAATAAAAATATTAAACTTGTATAATATGGCTGTTAAATTCATTTGTTTAAAATATTACCTAAATTTTACTGTAGACACCCTATCTTTTTAGAAAAACGGGATGAAATATGCTTGAAGGTACTTATAGAATGAAGATAATATTACGTTGACTAAAGTTAACGTCAAAAATGGTTCATGTTCATAAATCATTAATATTTTGAATTTCATCTATGGAAAATATCGACAAAATAATGCACAATAAAATATA